>OZ010574.1:120028076-120045576 GCA_963932145.1 Acanthosepion lycidas | reverse complement strand
AACATAATGACTTCTACAACACTGCCCTAAAAAGTAGTGGTTATAAAAATGCTAACATTAAATATAGGGACAATTGCAATAACCAAAAGAAAAAAAACAGGAAAAGAAACATCATTTGGTATACACCTCCGTTCAACCAAATGGTTAGTATTAAACTAGGACAGAAGTTCTTAGCTCTAATCGATAAACACTTTCCCACCAAAAGTAGGCTTAGTAATATATTCAATAATAACACACTAAAATTGAGTTACAGCTGCACTGAAAATCTAGAAGGTTTAATAAGAAGACACAATAATAATATCCTGAACAAACCCTCTTATCTGAATAGTTTTAATAACTCTACACTTAAATCTGATAATGATAGGGAAAAATTATGCGATTGTAGAAACCCGGTAGAATGCCCATTAGAAAATAAGTGCTGCATCAAATCTGTGGTATACCAATGCACTATATCATCCACGGAGAACCCTAACAATAATATGATATACATTTGGTCCACGAAAAATGCCTTTAAAACCAGATGGAGGCGGCATAAATGCTCCTTCAACAACATAAACTTTAGACATCAGACCTCTCTATCTAAACATTTTTGGCACCTGAAAGAAAAAAATAGGACACCTAAAGTAAAATGGAAAATCATTAACAGGACTAGAACTTGCAAAACTTGGGATGACCCATGCCCTTTGTGCCTCCATGAGAAACTACACATTATTAAGCTTCTAAACAATAAAAACCTATTAAACAACCGGCAAGAATTAACGGTTTTCTGCCGACACAACCGAACTTACGCTCTGAATAACTAGCTAAAAACACGCATACAAAAAAATAAATTTTAAAATCCATAGCCCATATACATAGTTTTAATAACCTACAAAAATTGATAACCCTTTATGAAGTCGTCAAATAACAAACGTTACGGCCTTTTCATATACACAAATCCCTTTCATAAAGAGATATAATAAAAGAATAAAATAAAAATAAATAAATAAATCTCCGTAGACGCTCTAGCCAGACTATGCGAAAACTTCCTCCGTCGTAAATTTAGCCACCCACACCTTACCGTGACCCGGCATCTATGAAAGTAACTCTATACTGATACAAATTATTAACACCCCACCCCTGCCGATTCTAAACAATCCGCCCTTGATGTTACCATGGAAATTTTTGATTTCAATTCTGACCATACTATTAAAACTTGTAAATTTCAGAAATAAGTCATTCCCCAAAAATTTCGCTTGAAGATGGAACAGAGCCTACTTTAACTCAAGTTAATTCAAATATTATTTTGAAGTTTTCGGCTCTTGTTTTGAAACATGAGACCTCTTATGTAGCGAGTTGGAATCATATTTTTAAATAAATAATTATATTTATGCTCTACTTTCGTATCGAGCACTATTTTTTGAAAATAATTACAAAAATACTAAGGAACTTTGGATTATTTACCAAACCAGTTTCTTTCCTATTTTCTACAATATTTTCACACACACACATATATATATATATATATATATATATATATATATATATATATATATATATATATATATATATATATATATATGGAAGGAGACAGAGAGGAATAGTGAGCGAGTATAGATATTTTATAATTGAAGAATTTCTCTATTTTCCTTTATGAATAAACACATGAACAAACTCAATAGGCACAAAATGTCATTTTTATAGGACATGTTTGAAGGTACAATAACTGCCTAATTGCACTAGATAGATAGATAGATAGATAGATAGATAGATAGATAGATAGATAGATAGATAGAATCAACGACGAAAGGTTTCGTACTCACGTCAGTATTTAATATTATCCATTTCTCAGAAACTAATGTCAGTACGATGCCCGGTTTTTTATATGTTAGTAAGCACGATGAAAGGAATATAAAATTCGATTTTCAGAATAATGCGTTAAATAAAACAATTTTCCAGACGATTTATGCGAAATAGGAAAAGACAAAATTATTCGTACAGTAGAAAATATTGCTTTAAATTGGTTGATCCGTGTAAGTATAAGTAATTTACGTAATTATTTTGTCGGTGAAGCCTTCTAGACTATTTATTATGTAGAATATGTGTGGTATTTCCAGCAAAGAAAATCATGTTGTACATAGAGTGTCATCACATATGGGGCTTAGCGTTAACTTGAGACAGAGAATTATTAATTTCCATGTGTCGGGAAATAGTTACAGCATATTTCAAACCGGTTATCTATCCCTAGATCTACAATACAGTCCCTTATAGAAAAGTTTAAACAGTTTGGTACGATAGAGAATTTGTTTGGGCGTGTAAGAAAACCCAAATCGTCACCGAGAACTGCATGAAAACAGTGTCACGAGGTTTATATGAACCCAAGAGTTGTTTTGAAAGAAATCGCCAAAGGAGGCGGATCGATGATGTTTTGGGGTTGCTTTAGCTCAAGTGGGACTGGACAATTAATTGCAATAAGAGGAATAATGAAATCTGCAAACTATAAATTATGGATGAAAATCTACAAGTATCAACGCAAAATCTTTATCTAAGTTGGCGATTTACTTTCCTACAAGATAATGATCCCAAACATATGTCTAAATCAGTGATTGCGTGGCTTCAGAGAAACTCTGCTATGAACTTCAGTTAGTCTTGACTTGAATCCTTTTTAAAATCTATGGCAAGAATTGGAAGTTCGAATAAATCGTCGGCCACAAAAAAAAACCTTCAGGAATTAAGACGTGTAATCATTGAAGAATGGAAGAAAATCCCAGAATAGACTTGTTCAAATCTCATCAAAAACTTTAGAAAACAATTGCAGCAAGTTATAAAGATGAGATTCCATGCAATTGACTATTAATATCGTGAAAATTGTTAATCTTTTTTCTATTTTTCATACTGTACAAATAATTTTGTCTTTTCCTGTTTTGCATAATTCGCCTATAAAATTTGTTCTATTTAAACTATTGTTCTGAAAAGTGAGTTTATATTAGTTTTTTTTCTTTTTTGTGTTTATTAACACGTAAAAACTTGGCATCATACGGGCATTAGTTTCTGAGAAATGGATAAAAATATTAAAAATTGATGGGTGTACGAATAATTTCGTCATTGATGATAGATAGATAGATAGATAGATAGATAGATATAACGTGCATATATATACAGTGTGGGTACAGGAATTACAATACTTCACACTAGGTTTAAATAGCTCTTGAAACGTGAAACTAACATTCACCATGCAGTTTTGATTCTTCTGTACACACTCTTTATCACAATATATTTATAGAAAAAATAAAATAAAATCTTCATACTTACCTTCCTGACCTTGCAGAAATAATATCCACTTGATGAAGAGGTTACATTATAAATTGAATTTATTTACAGATATTTTTGGCGAAGTATAATCATTGTTCGTATTCGAATTAGTTTTATCCTTTTCCCGAGATAGATAGTTCTTTCTTTTCTGTGTTATGTCATATCGGGACGTGTGTATAATTAATTTTGTACTTTTACATTCCCTCTTTGCCATTGTTTTGTCATGCATTCCGTCACACATTATGTAGATTACTCGCTGTTTCACTTGCTTCTCTCGCCCTATAGATATATACAAAAATATTCCGCATGCACGTACAATTAAACGTATGTCCCAGTACATAATCATAAATGTGTTGCATTTATAAATTTGTTGCAAATGCTAAATGGCTATATCTAGTGTATAGACGTTTTTTATTTGATTGATTGATTTTCTACGGGTTATCAATCATTTGCAGGTTATTTAAAACCAGAAAATATTTTTTAATACTGTAAGGATTTTTTGAAAATAATAATAATTTAGTAATACAAGTCTTACCAATTAACCCATAGTTGAAAAGAAAAGAGGCGGATCCATACTTTTCCAAAGCGCATCTGCACGTAAATGAATATAACCTAACCGTAATTGGTCGATTAACAATTCCGAGCCATTATCCATTATACCACCCACACAGCTAAGCTTACTGCAAGTGGTATTTCCAAGCGGTCACTGATATAGATACTAACAAAGTTTAATGTTGCTTAACCTGATCGTAAGAGAATTGGTGTTTCAGTGTGATGTGTACGTAAGCAAGGGAGTTCATCATTTCAATTTAATACATGCTTAAGTAGAGTCCAGCAGTGTTATAAAACTTACAATTGGACAAATTTGCTTTTACACCGGATATATATATGTATATATATATATATATATATATATATATATATATATATATATATATATATAGAGAGAGAGAGAGAGAGAGAGAGATAGATAAGGCGTTAAGATATTTATATATTAAAAACATTTTAAGTCATTTTGAAACGTACATTTAAAATGATAAAAAAAATTTGAACCCCCAAAAGCAGGTTCAAAATGTGTTGATATGGATCAGGAATCGTGAATAAGTTAAGACTGTTTGAAATCATACTTAATAACGTTACTTTCATAAGAAATGTGAAAATGTATAGAATCGCCATATATATATATATATATATATATATATATATGTGTGTGTGTGTGTGTGTGTGTGGGTGGAGAGAGTGTGAGTGTGTGTGCATGTGTGTGCACAACAACATAAATGAAATTGCAATAGCCTGACTAAGTTTAAATTTAGTGATGATTAAACAGTCAATTAACATAGCTGGATTACAGAAACTCTTCGCATAAATGCATTCATACTTGAACAGGTTACGAAATAAGGTTTTAACAATAATTCTCAGATTCAATATTAATACAATATATATATTCTTTGGAGTTTAACACATGCCTATGCTCTCACATGCATGCGATAAGGCGAATGTTGAAGAGAACTCTGCGATGCATTATTTCGTGTCGCTTGTATCTATTGACGCAGTATAGCAAGAGTTAAAGGTGAGCTAATATGTTCCATTTTTAGATAATTTTTTTTTAACGATAGAAATATAGACTTTCTGAAATCTCTTTTCATTTTTTAAGACCCCAGTAAGAGACATTTGTAAAAATATTGCCTCACTTCTTGACATTTTTCATGACTGAAGAAAGTTTATTCCGGTTTAGAGAGACAAATATTACTTAGTTGTCTCTGTCTGCCTGATAAACGTATGATAACAGAAGAATATATATATTTATGATTAATCTGCAATGTATCATGCATGGTACACTCATAGGCGATCATATATCTTACAATATATGACTGACGAGGCAGATTTCTTCCCGCAGTAGGTTGCATTTTTTTCTGCGATAGAACCCATAAC
Organism: Acanthosepion lycidas; assembly: GCA_963932145.1. Taxonomy (NCBI): domain Eukaryota; kingdom Metazoa; phylum Mollusca; class Cephalopoda; order Sepiida; family Sepiidae; genus Acanthosepion; species Acanthosepion lycidas. The sequence continues at coordinate 120,040,353 of OZ010574.1, read as the reverse complement.
TGGCGTGAGAAGAAGGGGATTTCCCACCTTAGAGAATGCAATGGATTCGCCTGAAAATCGAACTCGACTCTCCAATTCCTCAGCCTGAGCTGTATCCATTACTCCACCATTACTACAATATTATCTCTTGAAAATGAGCACTTATATTTCTGACAAACTCTTGTGACCATTATTCTTTGTTTTAGCTTTAATCATCTTATTATAATTGTCCCTTACATTAACACGCGATAAAAAATACGCTCTAAAGCTAATAATGGAACAATAATAGTGAAAATATTTCAGCTAAAATACTCACGATAACTCCGACAGTAAGACAAACATAGGGAGAAAATCAGAGAATGGATACACATAGTAATCATTATGACCTTTTGACGTCATAACTCTTCAGGATGTAGTTGATCAGGGCTCCCCACATATCTCTTTATTTTGATTATTTGTGAATTATTTGTGTGTTTTCGTGTCCATTTGTACGTGTGGGTATATTGACAAAGATAATAGAATTGTTTCTTGTCCCCTTCTCCGATATTTTGAATGCCCAGTACTCTTTTCCTAGATAGAGTTCAGGGACAAGGCAACCCTAAATGCTAAATGTATATCCAAGACATTATGTTAAAATCGTTAAGAGATATATTTTCGGATTTTAAAAAAGCACAAAAATAATCTTAATCCATATTAATGTTTTGCTCCTTTTAAAACAGATCCTATTATAATGTATGTACACATATACACATACATAGATAGATAAACAGGCAGAGTTACAGTCATATATATATATATATATATATATATATATATATATATATATGTATATATATATATATATATATATATATATATATATATATATATATATATATATACAGACGATTTCTCGTGTAATTCAACAAATGTTCCTAAGGAAATTGGAACTATATCTTACAATATTCCCGCCAAAAAATAATAGTTAGTTAGAATTAATTGCAACACTCAGCCGCAAAATTGAATAAATTGCTTTAGCTTCCCAAATCAAAACAAAACTATTAAATAAGCGATATAAACAAAGTTTACTACGTTAATAAAACACCGATTAAAATAAAAAATAAATATATAAGATAAGAAATAAAAATAAAAAAATAAATAATGCCAAACAAAATAATTTAACCCAAATAAATAAACAAATGAATAAATAAATAAACAAATAAACGACTTCCGGTAAAATAAACGCCAAAATAGACTACCCACAATGCACCACTGACCCGTATATATAAATAGCCGAGAAAAATAACAGGACTCGTCGTGGCCTGACGATTGCATCTAGAATGAAACAAACTGTCGCCTCTAAGTGTTGACTTCTATGTTCACTTTCATATATATATATATATATATATATATATATATATATATATATATATATATATATATATATATATATATATATATATATATATATATATATATTGTCATCCACTGTTTCGCATCTCAACAGTATGACTAGACGTTCTTTTTTTAAAAAGCCCTCTTTCCCTAGAGAGTTCTACCGGATTTCCGGGAGCATAGTCATCCATAGACAGACTAAATCATTAAATATGACCGAGTCCAGAGTCTACTTGACTAAAATATATCTTAAATTCTTTTACATGCCTGATATATATATAAACCTCTCTCTCTCTCCCTCTCTCTCTCTCTCTCTCTCTCTCTTAAGTTTTTAAAGTATTTATTTCGATTGATCTTTATTTGTTCTTTTCTAACGGTTAGTTTAATATATGTATATATGTACGTAAGTATTGTTGTGTATTGTGCATCAATCCAACATGATTAATACATATTTTGCTGAAAATGTCTGATAAGACACTTTTGTTTATTTTTTTTCATTATATTATTCCTGTATGCGTCCAAGTCTTTACTTTTCTCGACTTAAATTATAAATCCGTCTCCTTTCTTTAACTTCTCTCCCGACTACAATAGGTTTTAGCATTTATTATAGTAGGATAACAGAAGAAAATCTTTGAAAATTACTTCAGCGTCCTGAATCTTCAAGGCTTTAGACATTCAATATGCCCGAAAAAGAAACCTCTATATGTAAACAAGAGAAAACGTGGAAAAAGTAGAAAAAAAGTACCTTATAAGTCTGTTTCAACAACAACAGCAACTACAATATCTTAATGGCAATTATTCTGATGAGCTTTCCTCCCTGGTGCCTCCAATGCATGAATTTAGGGATACTACCCTTGGCAACTAGGTTTCACCGTTTTATTGTTGAACTACCTAGATACAACCCTTTTGTAAACCTTAATAAAAATGAACCGTATTTGTTTGTTATTTAAAACAACTTCCTTAAACACACAAATAGAGATGGTTTCGAACGCCTTGGCCATTATAAAATTTGGCTAAGAGAATGAATGGAGAAAATTTATGCACCTTCTTCGTCTAGATGAATTGAAAATTGAAAGAAAATATCTACGGCCATATCACGTTGAAACACCGGTTCTCTTATGACCACCAGAGTTAAACAATGCCGACCGAGCCTGGTCAGTACGTACATGGGTGACCACTTGAGATTAAGAATTGTCCTAAAAATGTCAACCTTTTCAGCTTCTGCTCTGATGTAAGCATTATTGAGATCCATCTTGCAGACAGCGTGCTCATCCCCAAGATCACAGTTAAAACAGTGTCGACCGAACCAGAACTAAATGTCTATGGGCAGTAAGACGTCTGTCATCCAAAATTATACATTGAATGGCATTAATATGTTTATCGGTTGTTGTGGGTTTTGAACGGCCTGACAGAGGGCTATCTTCTGTACTGTTACTGCTCCACTTTAATACTGCAGCACATTTCTTCACAGTTTCTGCATAGGAAGGTGAGTCCTCAGCAAGTGTTTGTAATATATCTCCATGTATTTCCCTGGGTGTCATACTCTTCCAGGTACACTATGAATGACTGACCTTCTAATTCCTCCATTTTCAGATTTGTCTCCCACCTCTAACATACCTTAAAACTATATTTTTATCATATACATTTTATCATATACATATATATATATATATATATATATATATATATATATATATATATATATATATATATATATATATATATATATATGGGGGGGGGTCTAATATATGGATGTATGTATATGTAAGCAATAAGCCTATATTCGCACACGTTGTTTTAAGCCTAAGTTAGAGCTGATAATTCCACATGTAATCATCGATTTATGACATTAATTCACTTAATTTAGAAAACGTTGAAAAGTAACTATTTTGTAAAGTAGGATTTAAGATACATATTTCCAAAAACTAAATTATTATCTGGGATAGAATAATGAAAGTAGTGATGGTACGTATCCTGAATCTATAAGAAAAATCCAAAATGTGGAATTAATAAACTTCAAATAGCAGTTATAATCAATTTGGTATAGGAAATAAAGAAATTGAACATAGAATTGGCTGCACGTTAATTTTAGCATTTGAGTTGCTAAAAAACATGGATAGCAACTCAAACACGAGCAGACAACAAAAACAACCTGATACTAATATTGAATAAAAAATTCGTATGGAAAATGACTGCTATTTACGTTTTGTGTAAGAAACTGAAGTTATCAGATTTGTTGAAAACACAACGAGAAAAAGGTTCTTTCTTTAAATAAATAATTCCAACCTTTACACTGTCAGTCAGGTCTTCTTGGTTGAATTAGTAGAGACACACTGTCGAACAAGAAGTTGTTTTTCAGATGGAAAAAATGGATGTAATTTAGATTCCTTTCAGACGCACAATTTCCATTTAGTAAGAATTTTCAATTTAGGCCGGTTGTTAATAATTTCCCTGTTTAATAAATTTACAAAGAACAACTATAGCAACTCAAAGGAGGAAATATATTAAAGTATCTTTTGTAGTAATAACAATTACTTTGAACGTGCACTTCATTATCCCATTCAAAAAGAAGCAATTCGGCTTCTCACGAAGTGTTAAGTTGTTCCACCACTTGCTTACGGTACCCTAATTCATTATGCTTGTGCAGATCAAGAACTGATGCTCATGATTTCCTACACGTACTAACGTGATTCCTTGATATTCACTGTAAAAGGTGTCCGCCCTCTAGATTTGATGTTCTGTGTGCGATGTGATGAAAGCTCAGACCGGCTTGTGTCCCTCACTATTTGTTCTGCCAGCTTCAACATGTTCTACCCACTCATACAGTTTTTGTTGATTCGTGGTGCGTGCTCTATAGCGGGCCAATATTCGGCGATGAATTTTCCACAGCTTTGACTACTTTTGCCTACAGAAAGTGTACTTGGATGCGTTGTTCCTCGATGATGCAATCGCTGACTGGAGCGTCTATAGGTCAAACCTCATTGCTCCTTGCCACTGGACTGCACAATGGAATGCTGCACGCGATAAGGCTCCCGTCATTCCATGTGGATGCATGGTCTCGAAGGTCAGCTTCTGTTTTTTGTTTTGTTTTGTTTTTTTTACTTCTGTTAGGTCCAGGTTAGGACCAAGGAAGAACAACACGAACACAAGAGTAGAAATAATGAAGGTATATTACACGAAATAATAATAGACTGTCAGTTTGATTTGGAGTGAACTACTATCGGCTCGACCCTCTCTCTTGAGAGGTGTAGTATACATAGTGTTAGGAAGAGTTCATTCTGTAGTTATAGGTAAGGACCCATAGCACCCACCTACCAAGCTTTTACCTTGCAGGGGTCTTTAATATTTTTTCCTCTTCGGATTAATCATCAAAGGCTCTGTAGATGTTACGTTTCTGTTTGATTTCCGCGGTTCTGAAATTGCTTGAGGCCTTTACATATTGAATGTGTCAAATATTGTGTCCATTACTTCCTCCTCTTCCTGAGGTAGACCGTTAGAATCCTCTAACGGCCTCTTTCTGATCTGATTTAAGTGCCTTTTATGCGAGAACTTCAGACCCTGAATTATTTAAATCACGTTCCCGATTCGTTTCACTATTGTACCTGGTTCCCAATAGGATGCGTTGTTTTTAACATTTAAAAAAATAACTTTCTCCCCTGGGCTAAATTTTCTTTTTGGTACAAACGACGTTGGTGATTGCTTTGTCTGTTTTGGCAGTAATTTGTCGAATACTGATCTAATTTTTCGGGCGAACATCACTTCCGCCGACGATAATGCCGATGGTGCAATTCTATACACTTGCAAGAATTGTTGTTAGGTCTTTTCTGTTGGTACGTCATAAGCTTTCCTTAGTGTCCTGTTTAATATATCTACAAACCTCTCCGCTTGCCCGTTTGACCTTGGGTGATATGGCGGAGATTTGATGTGCTTCACCTGAAAAGTTTCACAAAATTGGTGAACATCCGCAGATGTAAATTCTGCCCCATTATCGGTCACTAAACAATTAACCACTCCGAAACGAGAAAACACCTCCTAAAGGCAATTTATTGTCGTTTCAGAAGTAGGTTTTCTACAACGAAATACTTCTGGCCATTTGCTGTAACTGTCTACTACAATCAAGTAGTAGAAACCCTCTAATGGACCTGCGAAATCTACATGGATTCTCGACCAGGTTTGATCTCTTTCATTATATAGCAGATCATTATCCCATAACGAAAAGCCGTCTAATATATGCTTATCTTTTCCTGTAATTTTTGTTTTCGTTTCTTTTATAAATTCGTCATTCACTGCTTCGTTTCTTATTTCCTGTAATGTGACGGGGAGGTTTCGAATTGTACTACCTGATGATGTTCTAATATCTTCCTCATATCGTAGAGCTGCAATTATGGAATCTTCTAATGGCTCCGTTTTCTTTAGTATTAGACTCGAAAGACCGTCTGCATGCACGATTTTGTTTGATGGAAGATACTTCAATTTGAAATTATAATTTAATAAAATCGCCCACCACCTTAGTGATCTATTAGCAGTGTAGACAGGTAGACCTTTCTTTGATCTAAATATTGTTAGTAACGGCTTGTAGTCCGTCTGCATGGTGAAAAATCTACCGTAAATATATCTGTGGAATCTTATAACCTCAAAAATAATCCCCAGCGCTTCTTTTTCGATCTGTTCGGCTGGTAGTAACGTTCTTGACGCATGCGCGATGGGTTTTAGTGTCCCATCCGGCATTTTATGAAATATACATGCCCAAAACCATAGGCACTCGCGTCACTCGCGACTATTATTTCCAATTTTGGATCATAATGCGTTAAAAATAAATTTTCTGTTAGAATCTTAATGATTTTGTCGAAAGTTTCCTGACAGTCATATGACCATTTCCAAACTTTCTCCTTCTTCAACAGTCCATTTAGGGGTGCGCGTAATTTGTGCATGTTAGGAATAAATTCTTGATAATATTTTTCTAAGCTTTGTAACACCTTGGACCCGGCATTTGTTTTATTGCCGTGGCTCTTTTTGGGTCTGGTCTTCTTCCTTCATCGTTAATAATATGGCCCAGATATTTTATCTCCTTCATAAAAAGTCATATTTATTTTCCTTTACCTTAAAACCGTAATTTTGTATCTGCCTGAAAACCTTTTGAATGTATTCCCAGTGTTGTTCAATACTTTTGCTATTTATCAGGATGTCATCAAGGTATGCGATCGTGAAATCCAGTCCGCCTAGCATAGTGTCCATTATTTGCTGAAATATCGCCGGCGCGACCTTGATACCGAATGGTAATCTCTGGAACTTATATAATCCTTTATGTGTGTTTATGCACAACAACTTCGAGCTTTCCTCATCTACTGGTACTTGAAGGTATGCTTCGCTCAAGTCTATTTTTGAGAAAAATTTTCCTCCGTTCAACTTTGTGAAAACTTCCTCTGGACTAGGGAGAGGATAGTGATAATCCTTAATTGCTGCATTCAATCCCGTCGAAAAATCAGCGCATACTCGTATCTCACCCGATTTCTTTTTCACGTAAACCGTAGGTGTGGCCCATTAACTATATTCTACCTTTGTCAATATACCGGTTTTCACGAGTCTATCCAACTCTTCGTCTATCTTTTCTAATGGTGCAAAAGGTACATTTCTTTTCTTGAAAATGGGTTGTACATTTTCTTTTAGTCCAATTTTGGCCGTCATTTTTTTACACCTCCCGAGGCCGACTGAAAATACGTCGGGGAAACTCTCATTTAATTTCTCCTTCAATTTCTCTGACTCCGACGATAACCTTTCCACTTTTTGGCAGAACGTATTTATCGGCAAATCCCAAAGGTCAAATTTCTGCATCCAGTCAGTTCCAAATAAATTTTCTGTATTTTTTTAGAACATACATCTTTAATTTTTTTGGTCTTCCTGTTGAACGTCACATTTGTGATAATCTCCCCCTCAAATTTGATTTTTCTTTCTGTTACCGAACTGGCTATTTTATCTGTTCTCAACATGGTCGGTTTGTTTAATTTCTTCCACGTTTCTAAGCTAATAATGCTTAAATGAGATCCGCAATCTAATTGTAATCTGATTTTTTTGTTTAACATTTCTACTTGTACGTATTTTCGTATATTTATCCCGTCCGCTTGGTCAGTTCTAGTGACTCTTACAAGGCTTTTGTTTTCTTTCTTTGTTCACCAGTGCGAACTTTTATGCCCCACTTTATTGCACGACAGACAAGTCTTATAGCGATAGGGACAATATTTGTACTAATGTAAAGTTCCACAGCGATAGCATAAACTTGGTGGTGGTTTCTTGTGAGATTTCATTTGACTTTTTGTAGGTTTGGTTTGTTTTTGAGGAGGGAGAAAAACGTGTTTGTCGTTGTACTTTTCGTATGTGAGCGATGCCAGTCTCTTCGATATCTTTTGAGTCCTTTTTTACGCTTATACATCTCTGACAATCCTCAGCCAATTTTTGTAGCGTCAGATTTGGTTCACTCTCAAGTTTTGTTAGAATTCTCCGTCTGATCTCCGCATCTTTAGTCGAAACCAGGCCTTGGACGAATATCAAACTTTAAAATTGTTAGGGCTGGGTTCAGATAAACTTAAAGTCAAGGCAGTGTTTGTTTACTGCGGAAGCGAATGTCATATCGTCTTTGCTATCCTTTTTTGTTAAATTTAAACATTTCCACCTTTTGTGGAGTAGTGAAGTGTTCGACTAAATAATTCTGTTAAAAGTTTCACGGGTTCCCTGAAAGTCAACTCATTCGTTTTCCTCGGTAGGATTTAGTCTACGAATTTAGTGTATTCGCTTGACCCTAGTTTCCTCAGTAGTAGACGTACTTTTTTCGCGTCTGACCATTTCCCGCAATCAAACTTATATGAATCTTCATATCTTCTGAAGTAAGCCGCGAAGGTTTTGTCTTCGTCCGGTGCATAAGTGAAGTCTTTGACTGAGCTCCATATAGCATTTTGCGAGAATGGCGCTTCATTTTCAGAATTGTGTCCTTTATTCGGTACTGCCCGTAGTAGTAATTCTTGTAGTTCGAGTTGTTTTTCTGTTGAATTTCTAATAGTTTTTCTTCGTTTTTTCTTCGAGCCTAGTCTGTCTTCATTTATTTTTTGCTGCTCGAATTACATTTTTATTAGTTCCAATATGGATGCCTTAAAGTCTTCCATGTTTACACTGTAATTTAATAATAACACAGGCTATCTGTTGTCACAAGAAGAGGGGGAAAAACTCACTTTTCCCTCTTACTCTTTCTTTTCGCAATATGTACTTTGTCGCTAGAGTTGTGTACTTGTCTAACGATTTTTCCTTTTTTCTCAGTGTAGACTGGAACCTTGGCACGAAAAAATTTTTCCTGCGTAGAATTCGATTCTATTCTGGCCGAGAGGTAAAATTCATGTCTTCGTTACCACTGTTATGGTTGGTGTCCAAAAAGGTTTTTATCTTTTATCTTTTGGTTGAACTTGTGTTTATTTCTCTCAATATCTCCGTCGTCTCTCTTATGGACGACCTATAGCAAAAAAGTTATATATATATATATATATATATATATATATATATATATATATATATATATATATATATATATCCTCCGCGTGGAATTCGTTTCTTCAATATCCTCAACAACACGAACACAAGAGTAGAAATAATGAAGGTATATTACACGAAATAATAATACAAGATGTGGAAGGTGTTAGTATGACTGTCAGTATAGTTTGGAGTGAAATACTATCGGCCGACTCGATTTGACCCTCTCCTTTGAGAGGCGTAGTGTTAGGAAGAGTTCATTCTGTAGTTATAGTAAGGACCCATGACAACTGCATAATTTCAAAATTGCCTTTATTTCCTGATTCACTCTCGTAAATCGTGCGCTTCTTTCGATGTGCGTATATGCGATCGTTTGCCCCATTTATTTAACTTTTAATGATAAGCTTAAAACTTCTCATCTGTACTGTTCCAAAAATGTGACGTTCTAACCTTTTGCTGATTCAGATGGGAATCTGGTTAGGTTCGGTATCAGCCATGTCTTTCCCAGCTCGCCTCCAACGTCTGGTTACAGAAGTAACTATTTTGATTTCTAATATAACCTACCCACGTTGTGATTTGATCTTAGGTAGACAAAATCAATCAGTCGCCGGGCCGTAATGCAAGTCGAGTCCGAACAAGGGCAATACCGCACAATTATATGTAAAGGAAAATAAAGTAATAACTCGAAAAGTTCAATTGCGTTAAAAAGGAATAACAATATTTTATATCTGGTTGCTGAATACAGGACTGCTTCTTTCTCCCAAACCGCTAATATGGATTCGCGAACTTTGTGTTTGTTAGGCGAGTCTTAACATCTTAAATTGTTCTTTTAAGAAACTGGTTATGATGTATCTTCAGACGATATTCGTAAAACTTGTTTTGATGGTTTGAGTCTAAGTCGTTCTTCAAAAAAAATGTTCTTGGTTAGAAGTTGAGGTCTAGAATGCGTGGGTCTTAGGTCAGCTTCCTGCGAGGTGGGTCTTCAGAGCTCTCAGCTCAACTGCAAAATTCTGAGCCGACCAAGCATAGAAATAAATATCATATGGGAACCAGTAATAAGGAGAGCCAGAGAAAAGCAATGATAACAAAGTTGCAATATGAGCTCTGGTAAAAACATGCCAAAGTTGCAATATGAGCTCTGGTAAAAACATGTAATGATGACAGCAAAATTGCAATATGAGCAATATGAGCACTGGTAAAAATGGTTGCTGAAAACATTAGGTTTATAATACCAAGAAATTCATACACAGATGTCCTCAAGGACACATGGCACAGTGGATAAAGGTGTTGGTTAGATCCAGTGACAAACCCAAAGAGTGAGTTCAATACCCGGTTAAGGCAGTGGAGAACTTTCAAGATAACTGATAACTGACATCCATCAAACATGCCACGTGGAACTAGAACAGTCTACCCCAGGTAGAAATTTTGAAATTCAGTTTGAAATTCCAACCACCTGAAGAAGGCCGGAGCGTACAACGGCTGAAACTTTGTGACAAATATGGCGACAAAGATGAGGACAATGGTCCGCATAATGTAAATACTGTATTTAAACTACTGTTGAGAACAAAAGGGAAAATGAAAGAAAGCCTTCACTGTGAACTGAGAAAAATACGGTGTTTACAGAGAAGCACAGTGTGAACATAAAAGAAAGCAACAAAAAAATTGGAAATGCATCACTGGACATTTACTGATGTGACTGGTCGTAGATATGAACGAAAAAAACTTGAAACATTATCAGGACAGTCAGCTGAGAACACGTGTGGAACTTTCCAATAGAATTTGGCGCACTTGGAACCGCGCCATATACGGTAGGCGATAGTTTATATGAATAATAAATTCAAAGAAGATTCCTTTCCAGATCTACGTGTCTGTGAGAATAGTAATAAAGTCGATGGAGATTTAAGGTGTCATGTTGCCACTCCAGCTATCACAACTATACTTATGGTATTAACAAGCAAACGCAGACAGCATAGAGCTATGGAATCAGAATAATGTTACTTTCAAGAGAATTACATTAGGTCAGTTGCATTTGTATACTTTTCAGAAAAATCATTGCACATATTTACATGGTGATAGTGAGATAGAAACAAAAAATATTACGATTCCCAGCAAACGGAAATAGACACACACATACACACACATACATACATATATATATATATATATATATATATATATATATATATATACAGACATATAGTAAGTACGTGTTTTCTTTTCATGAGATCTTCGTTCAAAAATTCGACATTGATTCTTATTTCTTGTCAGTGTAACAAAGAAAAACAGAAATAAATAAAGTAAATGCGGTCTTTGTGAAGAAAACATTTTGTAAATGACCTTGTAGGAACAGGCATAGGCAGGACATTGCACAAAAGACATGCGTTTGATCATATAAGATTAGCCCAAACCTGAAAATCGACAGAATAAAATACTCATATATATATATATATATATATTAGGTTGGTGCAAAAATAATGACGTAATAATGTCGTTTTTTGACGTTAAAAATACGTCAAAAACGACATTATTACGTCATTATTTTTGCACCAAACTAATATATATATATATATATATATATATATATATATATATATATATATATATATATGTATGTATGTATGTATGTATATATATATATTTGACAAAAGATATAATTCTGTTTCTTTAATATAACAGGGACTAAAATGAGAAAGTAATTATCTAAGGTGTATCCGAGAAGGTACTAATTTATTCTGATTTTAGTCATATTTTCACTTTTTGTGAAATGGCTTAGGTCGAGAACTTTTCAGCAAACCTCATAGATAGATAGATAGATAGATAGATAGATAGATAGATAGATAATTGAATGACAAATTGGAAAATTCCTATGTAACGCGTTTCGTCCTTCTAACTGACTTCTTCAGATCAATTGACTTATGATTATTTCGACTGATGGAATCCAATTGATAGATTAAACGCATCACATCGCGTGATCATTTTTTATTCAAGCATCTACCTTTTAATCTAATATATACGAAGTTCGTTTGACAATTTCAAATGCTACCCAAGATATAAATGTAGACAGACAAACCAGGCTTAAAGACATGCAAGTGTTCCAGGATACAACATCTGGTCGACCAGACCCTCATATAATTTGTATATCATGTTTTCCCATAGAGAGATAGATAGATAAATAGATAGATTATCAATTTTTACAAACTAAATAATTCTATGTCACTGATATATAGTGTTAAAAAGGCGAAAAGGAATTATCTAAGATTGATAAAAGTAGATATTTTTAAAAAATCCCAGCTCGAACAAGGTCTACTGAAAAGAAAACAGTTTATGTCTAGTCATTTTGTCATATTTTTGATAGTGAGTTGAACCAAGAACATTTCAGTACACCTGGTAGATAGATAGATAGATAGATAGA
>OZ010574.1:119298814-119313814 GCA_963932145.1 Acanthosepion lycidas | reverse complement strand
AGAGAAGCACAGATCAGCCTAGAGATGGAAACAAAGCTGACATGTAAAGTAGTCAATATGAGAGATGCTAATACAACAATCAGGACAGATCAAACAAATTCTTTTGCCAAAAATTCAAATCAGTAGTCTGCTTTTATTAGCATTAACTTAATCTGATGCAAGTGCACAATTATTCATCAATATATAAGGATCAAATAAATTCCATAAACAGTTCAATTTTGCCTACTGTATTCACTTTTCACACTTATTTTTCTAGCTATGGGTATAGATTGAACCATTTAGCCTTAGGTGCAGCCAATTTTGGAAAAGGACAACACTGTATCCAAGACCAAAGAGAAGAAAAAGAAATATTTCAGTAAATAAAATTCCTTCTATAATCATCTAAACCAGATAAATCTCATCAATAAGACAAAAAACCAAGTGAGAATGTTTTTAACATGTCCATTTGTGTGCATACATGTGGTTTTCTTGTATAGAAAAATTTGACCAGTTTCAGCAAAGAACAATCATCCTCTAAATTCAATCATTCCTGGATCAACAAGAATTCACTAACAGAATAACCAATAACCAAAATGGGTTTAATTACGTATTGACTGGTAAGTTTTTCAAAAGTCAAGGCATGAATTGATTAAAGTTAATAATTAATTTTTGTCATTAAAATGCTTGATAGCAGCTTATGATCTTTGACCAATGAACTAATAGAGAAAATAAATTTCAGTTGGCTTTAGTTTTGCTTAAGAGATTTTGCTTTATTTGAACCTATGAGGCAGGATGAAGAGAAAGTGGTTGGACAAAGGAAGAAGTTTCTTCTTTTTTGTAATCATTTAAAAATTAAAACTACAAACAAATCCACTTTCAAATTACATGGAAAGCCAGCAGAAAACTGAACTGAGAAGGAATGTTGTTCTCTGGACTTTGCTCAATGGTTAGTTTCAAAAATGAAAATATTTTATGGTTTACTTCTGTTTCTTTTACACCACATATATTAAGTGTAAAAAATAAATATGCAAATACATTTTACAAATATACCTACTTTTTTACAATTGCACTCTGGAACTGGAGGATTTTTCTGGAAGTTGCAGCAAAATCCATTCCTTAAAAAATAATAAAATTATTTTTACATTAAAAAATAATAATACTTATTAAAACTGGGATTTATTTTAATTAGAAAGTTCTCATAAGTTATTACTCTTCCTGTCCCAGAAAAGTTGTTACATTTACATACACATTTCAATGCATTAAAAGTCACACCTATTATGGGACTGTAGTAGTAATACTTTTGAAAATATTTGAGGAAAAAAACACTTGTATTATAAACATTAAAAGAGATTCAGTTGAAAATTTCATATTTTTCAAATGAGGTAGTCTCAATCCCATATACTGGAACTGAGATGAGAGCTTACTATTCTTTTATGTGCAATGTTCCTTCAGCACCAGATTTATAACAATTGCTTGCTTTAAATACATTTTGACAAAATAAATTCCTCCCCTCTCTCTCTCTCACATTATATAAAATGATTATAGGCAATATAAAATACGAAAAGAGCACAAATATTTCTGGCAATTAAAGAATGGTGGTAATACACCTTTTATCACCTGGGATATTGTAGCAAGAGCCAAATCTTACACGAGAAATTAATTAAAGGCTACATATAGGCATACAAATAAAACAAACAATAAAACAAATACAAATAAAAATCTACTTAAATACATTGATCCAGATTAATTTTTAATATAGATGGGTTTTTTAAAAGAAAAAGTAATCTCCCTTTATGCTTAATATAAAAAATAATATTCACAATTCTAAAATAATTTTTTTACATTATATATATATATATATATATTATATATACACAAATCTTGTTTATTTTAAAGGCCAATATTTTTTTTATATTAAAGAACTGTAATCCCAGTACAATATATAACTGCACCAGCATTGTGATAACCAGATATTTTATTAAAATTTAAGTTACATAACACGCAGTCTATACTCAGAACCTAAAAATTGCATTGTGCATGAAAGTGAGCCTCACTACACTTGAGTGATATGTATATTTATTAATACACACTTAATACTGCTACTGTATTACATCGAGCACTGTTTTTATTAACACCAGCACTATATATATATATATATATATATATATATATAGATATCAATCTAAATCTGCTCCAGATCATTGTTGAAAAGGTTGTACCAGATTCTCAATGTGGATTCCATGCCTCTCATGGCACAATAAAAATGATTTTGTGTGCAAGAGAAAAACAGAACAACAATACCCCATTTTCTTTGTTTTCTATAACTTAGAAAAGGCCTTAGATAGCATTCCAAGAGCTGCTATGTAGAAAGTCCTTCATTGTTTGGATGCCCAGATCACTTTATCTCTCTGGATTAAATAAACAAAAATTGCAATATGACCTCTGGTCAAAACATGCCTTGATAACAGCAAAAATTGCAATATGAGCACTGGTAAAAATAGTTGATGAAGACATTAGGTTTATAATATCCAGAAATTCATACACAGATGTCATCAAGGACACATAAAGGTGGCTAAAGGCGTTAGATCCAGTGACAGGACCCAAAGAGTGCGAGTTCAATACCTGGTTAAGGTGGTGGAGAACTTGGAAAGGAGAATTAAGCAGGAGATAACTGATAACTGACATCCATTAGACCTCACATGTGAAACTAGAATAGTCTACCCCAGTGGATAAAGGGTTCAGTTCGACATTTCAACCACCTGAAGAAGGCTGGAGCGTACAACGGCCAAAATGTTGTAATAAATATGGCAACAAAGATGAGGACAATAGTCTGAATAATGTAAATAGTGTACATAATACCTCATCTCAGAAATACAGATATATATATATATATATATATATATATATGTGTGTGTGTGTGTGTGTGTATATATATGTGTGTATGTGTGTGTGTGAGAGTGAAAGATGGATAGGTAGAGACGGATTGTTTCCACGGCCTGCACGTTCCCCTAACCTCAATCATTTCAATTTTTATCTGTGGGGGCTACCTAAAACAATTGGTTTATGCAGCAGACATTAATAATGCAGAGAAACATCATCATGTCATGTAGGCCTTGACACCATGTGGGAGTATTTGAAAGTGTCTGCCAGTCAATGATCTGACAGGTGCATGTGTGTGTAGAAGCAAGTGGAGGACATTTTGAACATCTGGTTTGCGGTACAATGATGGCCTTTTGGAGATATGTTTATATGGATATTTTACCTTGTTTTGGTGTCAGTATTTTTGACACACACTATATATATATATATATATATAAATGGCAGTGTGTATGTGTGTTTGTCACCTTCTTACCCCATCCTGAGCAAATCGTTCATTCAATTGCCATGAAAATTCACACACAGATCGGAAATTTACAGCAATCGTACTTGACATCTTTGGATTTTTAGATTGTTCCTCCAATTTTGGGAAAAAAAAAAAAAAAAAAAAAAAAAAATAATATCGATAAAACTGATAGGGGGTCAAATATTGATTAAAAAAAATTCATCAGTTTTTCAGTGATAGTTTTCACAAATTACAAGTAATATCCACCAAACTCACGTTGAGCAATGTCCATACTTTGAGCTTTGAGGTGCTGTTCTTTGTTTTTAAAAATTGATATCAGTTATCGGGAAAAATCGATCACATTGGGCCAACCGATGCAAATACTATGTAGCTGATTTTTGGCTCTGTTTTTCGCAAACTGCAAGGAAGTTACATGAAAATCATGTTGAGCTTTAGTTATCAACAGTTATTAGTTGCTGACCTTTTTCTTCAATATCGGTATCAATTATTGGAAAAAAAAATCAATAACATCATGTCACTTTTGACTTCCAATTCAAATCCAGTCAAGCTGATTTTTGGCTATATTTTTCGCAAATGGCAAAGAATTTCCACCAAAATTAGGTTCTGCATGGTTTTCGTCAAGTTATGAGGTGCTGACATTCATTTTCAATATCTATATTAATTAATGGAAAAATCGATACAATCGATCACTAGGTGATTTTTGACTATATTTTCAGCTAAATTCCCATTGAGCATAGTATTTACAAAGAGTATTGAGGTGCCGAACTTCGTTTTCAATATCGGTTTCAATTATCAGATAAAAATCGATGGAATCATACCTCTTTTGACTTCCTATTCAAATCGAGTTTACATGAATTTGGTGATGTTTTTCGCAACTTACTTGGGATTTTGGTTAACTTTATCGGCTTTAGTCGTGACAATTAAAGACTTTTGCCCTGTTAGCTCCTTTGTGACCCACTAATACCTGAGGGAAGTCGATACAATCATGTCTTCATCGGAATTTGCGAATACACCAATCAAACGTATGTTCAACTGAGACGTCTACACTACAGCTGATTGTTATTCACAAACGGGTGAGCATCCTTCACATCGCGGTATCTCATTGGCAGAATGCAGTACACGGTTGCTGATTGGTGTTCGAGACCCTAGGATGCTCGCTGATTGGCCAGTAATACTTCACATTTGAACCTGCTGTGCACAGCTGTCGGACGAAGGTTTCACTTCTGTTCCTGTTACGTCGCCTTCTGGTTGATACGATGGGCTCCTTCAAATGATTATTTCTCCTACCGCAAGTTGTTTCTTACGTTTTTGTTTTCTGTTTGTCTGTTTAACTGCATTTTTCCAACTACCATAAACATTTTATTCAGCTGTTTTACTTTAATACCTGCCTTACAGATTCTGGCTCATGCTTTGCGATACTAACCATGCCGCCAAAAAGGAGGGTACATCTTAGCCTTCAGTCTGCAAGAGCATTAGCTACGAGGGCAAGAAGGGCCTGTGAGTCCCAGGAACAGACTACAATGCAGCTATCACAGGTCGCTCAACACAGCACCCTTACGCAGGCCTCACAGTCACAAGAGGAGCGTGCCACCTACTAGGCTGGGAAAGCTGCCTACGGGGCTTCGTTGCGATCAAGGCTAAAGAATGCACAACGGTCAAAAATGAACACACAGGCTGCAGCAACCACCTCTGCATCTCGGGCTTCCGAGACTCACCATCAAAGGCTTCTTCATAATATAAGAAATGCTGCTGTCACTGCGAAATCAAGGGCAATAGACACACTTGACCACAGGTGTGCCTGTCAATCCAGGGATGCTGCTGAGACATTACTCTGTAGATCTGTTCAAAATGCTACGATTGCTGCCACCACTGCCAGGTCGAGGGCAGCTGAAACATTTGACAGCAGACACACCCATCAATCCAGCGACGTTGCTGCAACAGCTAGGTCGAGGGAGTCCGCGACAGAGCTGCAGCGGGCAACCCGCACTGCATGCCACACTGCAGCGACTTCTGCTGCCAGAAACTCCAAGAGCTCAAAGACAAGGTGTTATAGAGTAGTTTCACAGCGGAGGCTTGTATTTCACTAAGTCGGTCCTAAAAATGTTAGGAACTTGAAATAATAGTTAATGACGCAGCAATCTAGTTGTGGTGGTTGATACTTTAATGACTGACTCAACCAACTCACTGAGCTCCCTGGCGACTGCTACTACTATGTGGGAGAGTCTATTAACAATAGGTATGTTCCAGTAAAACAAGGGCAAACAGACTTTCAAGTGCTGCTACAAACATGGCTACTGTGTGCTTATCTGAAACTCCCCAAGCTCGCCAATTAGGCAATACAACTCCTTTCAAATGACGTCATTTGGGGCTAAGGTGGTTTGAGAAGAGGGTTGGATGCCCACTCTCAAAGTACTGGGGCAGGTATACCACCGCATTGGGTGTCTGCTGCCTGAGGAGACTTCTACGCCTGAATTCCTTCAACTGTACTATATTGCAGACTACAACCTACAGGCCAAAACCTGGATTGGTATTTTGTCACCGTCAGGAAGAGTTCCTTGCAGGCACGTCATACTAATACTTCAGGCCATGCTTCACGAGGTTAACAGCTACATTCGCAGTTTCAAATATGCTTTCGAAAATGCTCCGTTTCCTTCCTTCAGCTTTGTAATTGACGCCAACAAACGGCCTCATGATGAACACAAACACCGCTATAATGCTCCTGAGTGCAACAAAGTGGCCGCTATTATACATGGGAAGCAAGACCACATTTGCGACATTGTCCTCAAATCAAGAGGTGGCACTCTTCGCAGGTTTTCCGAGACCCATTGATCATATGACGCATTGCAGTACCCTTTACTTTTCCCTTATGGTGAAGATGACTACCAAATCGGCATTCCCCTTTATACTCCAGGTGGTCAACCTACAATGTCTTCCAAAGCCTCATCATGTAAGGCATTCTACTCATACCGTTTTATGATTAGGGATGGAGACTTCACCCTGCTTCATAGATGCAGGGAGATTTTCCACAAGTTTGCGGTTGACATGGCCACTAAGATGGAATCAGAAAGGCTTTGTTTTATAAGGAATCATCAGAAACAGCTGCGCTCAGACTCCTATGTACACTTACGCAACAGCCTTCGAAATGAAGTCAATCCCCGCGACCTAGAGAAGGTGTGCATTCTGCCCTCTACCTACATATTTACATGCATGAATGCACACAGGACGCTACGACATACGTTAAGCGATATGGGTGACCAAACTTATTTATAACGTTTACCTGCAACCCCAAATGGATTGAGATAATACATGAACTCCTACATGTACAGGATTACACTCACAGACATGACATTAACGTCCATGTATCCCGCTTAAAACTGGGAAAACTTATGGACTTAATAGTGAAGGGGCAAATTTTCTGGCCTGTTAGATGTCACATGTACACTGTTGAGTGGCAGAAAAGGGGACTACCCCATGCCCACATACTCATTTGGCTTTATACAAAAATTGACGCCAGTCAAATTGACAGCGTCATTTCTGCCAAAATTCTGGATCCAGATGAGGACAGTGACCTATTCGAGACTGTGAGATCCCACATCATCCATGGACTACAAGGCACGCCCCTGCTGTCTAAATGGCACACTGTGCTCCAAGGGGTTTCTTAAGACATTTGTTGATGAGACACAAACCGGTGGGGACGGATATCCTTCGTATCGGTGAAGGGCTCCAGCCAGGGGCGGGTGAACAATGCAAGTTGGGGGCACTATGTTGACAACAGTGGTCCCCCTACTGCCCCCTTCTACTAAAAATTTTAAATGCTCATATAAACATTGAGTTCTGCAATTCCGTCCATTCCATTAAATACATATGTAAGTACGTTAACAAGGGCAGCGATGCCACCATGTTCAGCGTTAAGGGGGACAACAGCCGAGACAAAGTTTCCCAGTACTTGGCTGGGCAGTACCTCAGCAGCAATGAGGCTTTTTGGTGAGTTTTCGGCTTCCCAATTCAACAGGGACATCCAACAATTGTACAGCTAGCAGTGCACTTAGAGAACGGACAGCGCATTTACTTCACTGAACGAACTGCGGTAGCTATCGCTGAAAACCCAAAAGACACAACTTTAACGGCCTTTTTTAAGTTGTGCCTTCATGACGAGTTTGCTCGAACTTTGCTATATCCACAAGTTCCATCATACTATGTTTGGGCGAACAATATTTGAAGTCGCAGGAAGTCTGGTCAGAGCATTGAGGGGTACCCCGGCATTAAGTTTGACACCTGTGTTAGTCGGGTCTACACTGTGTCACCAAATCAGCATGAGTGCTTCTTCCTCCGGCTACTGCTTCATGAGGTTGTTGGTCTGACAAGCTTTGAAGCCATTCGCACTGTTGACAGCATCGTGTGCAACACCTACCGGGAGGCTTGCCTTAAACGTGGCCTTTTGGAGGAAGGCTACACTAACGTGAGAACACTGTGTTCAGTTGTTGACACCCTTCAACAGCTCAGAAATGCCGTCTTTCTGCATCTTAGTGCCAACTACTGTGACCTTGAGTGGCTCTCTGAAAGAGCTGTTCTTGCTCCAAAAAACACCAGTTACTAGCATTAATGAACAACTCCTGCAGTGCATTCCCGGGGATGATTACATCTACAAATCCATCGACAGGACATCCAACCTGGACAACCTTATGGACTACTCGGTCAAACTTTTGAATTCCTTAGAACTGGCGGAGCTTCTGCCTCACACACTGAGACTGAAAGTGTGTGCGCCCATTATGCTTTTGCGTAACTTGATTCCCCCGAAACAGTGCAATGGTACACACATGGTGGTTAAGTCTTTCGCCCCAAATTTAATTGAAGCCATAATTCTTACCGGTTGCGGAAGGGGTGAAACTGTATTCATACTGTGCATGCATCTATCTTTGTCAGGTTCAGATGTGCCCTCAAATTCTGCTGGTCGCAGTTTCCCCATCAGACTTTGTCTATTAATAAATCACATGGCCAAACACTACGTGTCATGGGAATTCAACTTGGAGAGCAAGGTTTTTCCCACAGCCAGCTTTACATAGGCTGTCCACCTGTAGGTAGAAGCAAGGACATATTTGTCTTCACTTCCAGGGGTTCTGCAAAAAATATCATTTACAAGGAGATTCTGTAGGTTGATGGGACAGAGGAAGCAGCTGACAATTTAC
Source organism: Acanthosepion lycidas (assembly GCA_963932145.1). NCBI lineage: Eukaryota > Metazoa > Mollusca > Cephalopoda > Sepiida > Sepiidae > Acanthosepion > Acanthosepion lycidas. The sequence goes on along the minus strand of OZ010574.1, from coordinate 119,305,306 downwards.
CTCTATGCAGTCTTCAGGACTGTATAAACTGTCGGTAACAGTACAAACCACCATGCAAAGCTCCAATTCCCAAGAGCATTTTTCACTCTTACCACACCTTCACAGCCTACCTGCCTTACAGACGTCCATGAAATTTGTCTCCCATTGTTACTACACCGTGCCAGATAAACACTTCCTTCCACCTGCCACATATCTGCTTGCATTTTCCGTCAAACACTTCTGTCTACTGCCACCGTCATCTCCATTACACCACTACCATCTACGCTGTGGAGGCATCAATAATTGTGTTAAGCGCCCCCACCTCCCCAGGCAAAGGCATCGCTGATGCTGCATCTGTTCCCAACATCTTTGAGTAGCTGAATGCTAAAGGGAGCTTGAAATGACATGCACTTTCCCTCAGTTTCAGTGTCCAGTTCCTTCATACACTTGATCACCGGCAGTGCTACATAAAACGCATCACAGACATCACTCTACCTTTGTGGGATTAGTTTGGAATCTCTGTACTGGCCTTAGCCAGGTTTCGCCTATTGAATAAATCTACACCTATATGATTTGTCTACTGCAGGAAGTTGGCATCGTGGAATCCTTCTGGGGCCAGCCAGTTAATTCCGTCTCCACCTTGCTTCTTGCACACCTACCTGTTGACCTGTTTGTGGTAGTGCCATTGCCATCTTTCACTCAGCCTGTGTTGTGCATACCGTTGTGTGCTTTTGTGTTTACTGAAGTCAGCTTAAACGGTGGTCAATCTATTCAAAAAGAGATGATTCAAGACATACTTAGGGGTTGACTTATTTCCAACTCCAAAATTCCTGGCACCTACAATTGGCTGCTAGTGGTACCTCAGGCTCATAATGTGATGTGCTAAGGCAAAACGTACTTGTGGCTATTGTGTGCACTTCTCGCTGCTTTAGACAACACCAAATCATACAATCACATGTGCTCACAAGGTTGGAGGAGTATAATTGAGCTGGGACACGCAATTCAGGGCATTTAGAGCGGTACTCAATGAGGTCAGCGATGCGTAAATGTTGACTCAACGGTTGGCACTTTCAGTTGAGATGCAAAATGCCCCACACTACTCTCTGCATCTACTTCAAGCATTGATTCAATAGGCTGAAACCTGAGTGCTGCCCAGTCAGCAATAAGTTCTGAGTATTTCACTTACTTATTGAGCCAGCATCTATTATGAAGAGCTATTTCTGTGGGTACTTCATTGTAGCTCTGTCTACCAGTAACTTCTACGGTACAACACTTCAAACTTTATGGAAGGCCAAATGCTGCGTTGCAAGCTCCATTCCTTTACTGGGTTTTTCCCAAAACCATAACAACCACAGTAAAACCGACAACAACAGCTACTACCAGTACTCCTAATACACAAACCATTGCGCTTAACACAACTATTGACCCCTACATACATCTGTGATGACCTCTGTTCATGCGCCGTGACAATTACCGAGTGTGTGCGGGGGGAGTCACGTGTTCGTCCGCTCAGTTTCCCAGGGGTGAGAGGAGGGTTTCATCTTACCATAGGAAATGGAGTCAAATCATGCTCGGTTCAGTAAATGGACACTCTAGACTTATGCCAAAAAAAAGGAATGGACACAAATTCACCACTAGGTCAAGGGCTTTCCAACAAGATGAAGCAATTCATACTTAAATAGGGTCGGGTAGTTGAACGTCTGCAAATTGGAGTAGAACAGCTTTGCCGATTACCGACGCCACTATGTTTAAGCAAGTCCTACAGTGAAAAAGCAACCACTATTTTACATTGCCAGAATTAAAAATCTTGACTGATTATGAACGGGTGGCAATATTTGGGTAAGCACAGAGCAGCAACACAGCAGCCAGCTATTGCAACCGGTTGCCCTTGATCTCATTGATTTTGCTACCAGTGAGATTCCCGGTCTATCAGTGACCTCAACAACTGCCGATATGTGCGCAAGTTCAATAATTCAAACCCCAAAGCAATTTAACTACATAAAACCCCGAGCAACGCTGGGCTTTACTGCTAGTGTCTATATATATATATATATATATATATATATATATATATATATACACACACACACACTATTGGGTATATCCAGTGTTGCTTGGAAGAAATAACTTCATCTTAGGTTGCATTGCTATGTTGAAATTCAATAACATGTTGATTCATTGTCTTGATAATCAATATGATGCCATTGCAAAGACTCAGATGTCTAAATTTCTCAAGAATATGATTGGAGGTCTCCCTTTTTCTGAATGAGTTTGTCAAGTGTCATGCCAGATGGAATTATGTACAAAATCCTCTTTTTTTTTTAAAATTTTAAACAGAAAATAATTATAACAGATTTTCCACTGTTTATTAAAGTAAATATATTGTCTATGTATTTTATCAAATTAACATCAGTAATTATTTTTCTTTAAATCAAGAAATAATTACTTCATTTAAAATAATTTGTTTGGTTTCATATTGCTTTTTAAAAAGGTATTTTACACTTAAATTGTTTTTGGTCAGTAAAGTAAAAAAAGTAAAGACAGATTTCATTAAAAGTATTAATTCAAAAATAAACATATATATATATATATATATATTACATAATAGAGAAATTCAAAATGAGAATAGACCATTTCAATAGCATCAATAAGCTAGCATTTTTTTTTTTTTACTCAAATGGTTAGAAACTTAAAATTAAATATTTAAAAATGAGATACAGCCATTGAAAGTATTAATCTGAGCTAACCAATTTTACATAACCATTTATTATAGGGCACTACCCATTGATTATCCAAGGTAATTTCCTGTCCTCAAACTCTCGAAGTTGTTGATTTGCCTCCATCTTCTGGTTTACAGTTGCAGTAATGGGGATATCCACCATTAACAGTCTTTTAATGCATTTTTATCTTGCATACAAGGTGAATCTGGATTGATGACTCCACATGGACCATGGATCAGTTGTGTCTTAATGGTTTCAAAGAGTTATGGACTATTATCTTTATCAGGCAGCTGAGCTGAAGTGTATTTATCAACACCTTTACCTCTTATTTTTAGTTTGCACCAAATCAGAGTGGAAAAGTGAGGAAGCCATCTCTTTTGCCATTCAATCATAGTTATCCAGGCATTAAGCTCACCACAGATTCTTAATTCTTTGAGAAGCCAGAGGAGTTTCTTTCATTTTCATGGAACACTAAAGCAATTATATCATGGGAATCATTTGCTTTTTGATTTGGAAAAAAGTTCATTTGAAATTTCAGGCCACTTTGGATTACAGGTAAATATAAGGAAAAGGTCTACCCATCCAAACTTTTGAATATAATGCATTGCATCTTGTGTTCATTGGTGCATATATTGGGGTCCTCCTTGAAGGCCAAATGATTTGCTATCCAATATTATTTAGTCAACATCAGAATGCATGGAATCTTGAAGGTGTATGTAATCACCTACTCTTAATTTTTTTTTTTTTATCATATGAAGTCCAACCTTTCTGTTTTTGCATACATATCTACCATAAATTGGTTGGTCACTTCTTTCAAACACAAGATTTGATTAAAACTATCCTGCACCATGAAATGAAAAGTTTTTACAACTTACTGATCAACCAGTGTCTTATCTTGTTTCTGGATTCTTTTGCTGTTGCTGAAAATGATATCCATCTTGGCCATTCCAGAATATAAGTGGATATTGTAGGGAATCATAGATTCTGTGAGTTTCAGAAATACACTGCAAATGTTTGCTTCTTAGTTTCAAAATAATGTCACTGTGTTTATGCTGTTCATTTCCAATTAGAATTGCAAATTCATTTATGACAGGTGCATTTTATTTCCTATCATGTTCTCCATCTGGACGTTTATCTGCTCTGATAATGATTTTTTATTAGCTTTATGTGATATAGGGCTTATTTAAAAACACCAGCATATTTATGGTGTTGGGAAACATTTCTTGTAACTCCATGATCTTGTCTTATTCCGATCCACTGTGAACATGTGTGAATCTTTGTTGTGCTTGATTACAACCAATAAAATATATCTGCACAAATTTATGAATTCTTTGGATAGTGAAAGATCACAAGTCAAATGGTAATGTTGCCACTGGATTCTACGTTTTTAATAATGTAAAGTCTGTCATATTATTATCTGCTCCAAGATGTCATCTGAAAAGCAAAAATTGTATTTCAGGTTTCTTCTGAAGCGTTTTACTACTGGAGTATTCAGCAATAAAAGATTCTTGAGCAATTCTGGAGGATCTTGTATTGTTGGTAGATTGATTTTGCCTCCTAAGCAAATTAGACCAATTAATTCTGCAGACCACTCTCTTTCTCCACAATGTTCACAAATGGTTTTCATTTCCCATTTGTTACTTTGGGATCACTCTTGTAATCATTTTGAGGATAAAAAAAAAAAAAAAAAAAAAAAAAAAGCTTCCATAAGCCAATTAATATTTCTTGAAACTATTGAGCTCTGATTATGGAGTGGTATGTTCAATCAGTATTTCTCCTAATTTGATGTCTTCTTGTTCTTGTTCTCTTAAAGCAGTAATTCGATTCCTATTACCAAGCAAATGGGCCTGTCAAGTATCCAGAGTTTCATGTCTTGCAGTAACAGTTTAATTCCTGTTAGCAAGCAAACAGGCCTGTTAAACATACCCAGTTTCTTCTGATCATTTTTCTTTTCTCCTGGCCTCTGAAGAGGAACTTCCATATGATTTTTTTCTTTAGGCATTTCTTGCTTTTAATTGAATGAGTGAAATTGAAGTGATTGCATAATAATGGATTAATTTTAGTAGTTGCTGAAAGACATCGTGGAGTATTCACTCACCTCATAGTAGGCTATAAACATATACAATAACTGAAAAAGCATGCTAAATTGTATGTAAATTTTATACAATTTATGTATTTTGTGTGTATTTTTTTATGTTTAAAAAATTTGCTATGTAGAATTACAATCCATAACACAGAGAGCAGTTACACATATGTTAATTGCCTGATTGTCCTTGGTTAAGAGATTGAATCTAACATCTTTTGACAGGATGACTGTATTTCCAGCAGGAACAGTTTTGTTACATGCTGGGAGTAATTTTATTAGTTTTAGTTATTTTAAACAAAGTTTAAATGTTATCATTTTATTTTATTTTATTTCATTTATAATTTCCATTATTATTCCATATATTATTTTTGTTTAATAATAATTATAATATCCTTACAACATAAACATAAAAACAAAATGTGTGTATTTAAAGTAAACCTGTTATTAAAAATAGGTAATTAAAGATATCGAAAAAGATGGATTGTATTAAAGCTACTGAAAATTCCCCACCCACCAAAATATCTACTGGTATTTATTCTGCTGTATTTTTACAATTTTTGTTTCAAATAATTGAATAAATAAATATTAAACATTTTTTCAAATAATTGTATTTAATAGTCTTTTTTTTTTTAAATTTACTTTGTTGTTTTAATATACATTTTTTAAAGTTATGCTTTTATTTACTATAGATATGGAAATAAATTCAAGAAAATAGAAATTTTAAAAATACATATAGCATTTCAAAATTATCAGCAGAATTAAAAAGTTTTAGTTTTTAGTTTTTAATTGAGAATCTCAGAATGGTTACATGGCTAAAAATGCATTACATATACCTAATTTTAAAATATTTTCACAAATACAAATCATACAATGATAATTTTTATATATGAATAGATATATCATTTATAGCTTTTCCCATTTGTTTCATTATCTTCACTTTTGTTTCAGATATTATATATATATATATATATATATATATATATATATATATATATATATATTATATATACACACACACACTACAAACACAAAAAGGGGCTACTAATGAATAGTATGACCAATCAAGAAAGAATTCTCCCCAAAATGTTGAGGTTTAATCTAATTCTATGAATAGAATATCAAGTTGAGAACTTTCCAGTATGTGGGTGCATTAATTACTCATTCCCACGTTTGTCTAAAATATCTGGCCAATTTAAATATGAAAATCAGTTGCACAGCCTTGATGTAATTTGGCAACCAATGTATAGAGCTGTTACTGCACATGCATGAAGTGACATACTACTGTTGGTGGAGAGCCAGTTGGCAATGAGATAACATTGTGCAAGCTTTTTTTGTACTGTATAACAGTTAGATTCACAAATTTTGAGAAAATATCACATTACAGTTTGGATTCAACTAACTCCATGATTTTAGGCTTTTCCAAAAGATTAAAAAAATTAAGTTTGCCATTAAAATGCCAGGCTTAAGCTCTGGAAAGAGGGAGAGATAAAGAGTGTGAAAGAAACAGAGAGAGAGAGAAAGAGAGAGGGAGAGAGATATAGATATACAGAGGGAGAAAAATAAAGAAAGAGTGAGAAATAAAAAGAGAGAGAGTTACCAAGTGGAAAAGGCTGGCTTGCCTTGAAACAAAGTGAGATATGCAACTATCTCACCCAACAATATTTGTTTAGGACAGAGAGAATTTTAAAGAATGCTATATTTCAGCTG
>OZ010574.1:119197731-119287731 GCA_963932145.1 Acanthosepion lycidas | reverse complement strand
GCACTGTAGTCATAGGTGTGTTTAGAGAAAGATAATTTGATGAGCCCATATTTCTTCAGGTTAGCAGACTGGCAGTCACCCAAGATAAAAAGAGTCCATCTTGCCTGCTATTTGATCCATAGCTGGAGGAAGACTGACGCCCTTGGAAGGGCACAAATCTATGAAAAGGTAACGGAAACAGCCAGTATTTGAACTCAGCATGCCAATTCCACTTTATAAACAAATAACTACTATGCTACATTTACATCCTAATTGTACAAAGAAACAAATTTGCTCCAGAAGGAAAAAACATTTTGGTTGTTTTTTTTTTAAACTACCACCTCAGTAAGAGGAAAGCTATGCTAAAAGCTTTACAGAAACAGTTGCCTCAAATTTATTGCATATCTTTAAACATTAGAAACATCATTACATTTCAGTTACTGTTACAAGAAGGTAGTTTTTTTGCAGGGTGTTTGATCAGTGATGGCATCTTGAAACACAGGAATCAATCACCAAAGATTTTGTGATGAACACAATACATCCCTTAGAAAAACATTTTGAAAACTCCACATACCACTAAATTTCAACAGCAACTTGTTCCCACAGTACCAGAGAATGCAAATTTAATTCTTCTTCTATGCTGTGTCCCTTCTGAAGATGGGCAATCATGGCTCTCTACAACCTTTGTAGCTCTTAGCAAATTTTGTCTTTTTGTTATCTTTTCTAATTCCTGTCCTGCCAACCATTTACACAAACTTATTAGGTAGGCTCTGCATTGCTTTCCTCTGTCCCTCTTGCTTTCAATGTTCCATGAATGTCAAATTTTTTAAGCCCTCTTTCCTAATGTGCCCTAGAGATTTTAAAAAAATTTTCCTCTTAATACTAAGACACCTTTCACTATTCTAATGCACTTTTGGATTTCAGTGTCACATTTTCCATCCTATGTTAAAAACACTTCCCAGATATTTAAATTGTTGTATTTGTTTGATTTTGGTATCTCCAATTTGTAATTTGCATGTTGGTTTATTTTGCAGACAACCATGCATTCTATCTTCTTGCAATTAATGTTTAGTCCTAATGTTAAGATTGTGGTTACCAATAACAAATCCTAGCAGGACTTCTAATTTTCTGAGAATTGCATTACTGTATAGGTTATCTTACACCCCTTCCTATTTTTTGTATATTTACTGAATTCATTTTCTATCTACATGCAGTTGGTTTTCTCCCAGTATAAGTTCCAGATTATTCTTAAATCTTTCCCAAATACAAAGAGTTTACATAGAAGTTCAAACAGTTCTTTGTGACATACACCTCAACAGTTTAATTGAAAATCAAAGAATTACAAGGTCTTTTTCTCATTTATAAATTGAAGCAAACATTTGAATCTTAAGATATAAAACATACTAATATAACTTTAATGAAAACAACAAGTAGACTGAAACCATCATTTGTATGCAGGTGTCTAAGAGGTAATCTTACCTGGGCATATATCGAGTCACTTTGACAGTATTGTCAATTCGAGTGAGGCGATGGTATACACGTCCAATACTCAGGTAACAAACTTCCTGCAATCACAAATTAAATTACAATAACCAAAGAACAATCAAGAGTTTAAATAGTGAGCTGCAACTATTGCAATCAAACAAAATTAATTTCAAATCATTTGTCTTTTCTACTCAAGTTTTTTTTTTTAAATATCATACACAAGAACTTTATGAAGAAACTATGAGAGGATGCTAAAAATTTATTTCCCTAAAAATCTATATATTAAGGATTTCCTTTTCTTTATATCAGACACAAATACAATAAAAATCTATGAGGAAATGCTAAAAAAACATCCTAATAAAGTGAAATTGTTTTAACATTATACTTGGAAATAGCTAACGGATTTTCAAACTGAAGTCACTAAGTTTAGAGGGACAAATTTTTTAAAAATTTGTTATGAAAAAAAAAAAAAAAAAAAAACCATTAAAAAATTATATTTTTGAGAATATTGTATAACAGCATTTCAATTTAGTGATTATTTAAAACAGATCTGCTTCTCCTTTAGTCACCTATTTTAAACCTTTTGCATTACCATGCTCAAACCTGCCTCATAAAAATCGGCTCTCAAAGTCTCACTGTTTGTGGTCAAAGTTTCACTGTGCCTGTGTTATTTGCAATGAAGTAGTCATATTATAGCAGAGTATACATGTGTCAGGTTACAGTGAGTTGAATACTGAGAGCCGATATTTATGGGGCAGGTTGAATGCTAAAGGATTAAGCAAGAAATTAGGAATTTTGCATTCAGAAGCTATTTTAAAATTAGTAGTATGCCGATAACACAGTACTGATAGCAGACATGGAAATGAAATTACAAAATCTCCTAAAGAAGATATCAACGGAGAGTGAGAATAAGGGAATAAGCATAAACTACAAAAAAAATGGAGTGCATGGTAATCAGTAAGAGGATGAGCCCAAAATGCGATCTGAAGTTCAGGAACACTAGAATCAAGCAGACACAGAAATTTAAATACCTGGGAAGTGTCTTGATAGAGGACGTTAAGTGCAACACTGAGATCTGTAGGGATATTGGGATGGCCAAGGACACATTCCAAAAGTTGGACAGAGTATTGCGAGACAGGAGGATATCTTTGGTAACAAAGAAAAGAATACTGAACTGTTACATGACAACTGTCCTTTATGGCAGCGAATGCTGGACGATTTCCTCAACGATGAAGAGACTCGAGGTGACAGATCTGGTTCTACAGAAGGATGCTAAGGATATCATGGACTGAGCGTGTGAGCAACGATGAGATCTTAGAGAGATTGCAAACAAGGAGGAGGCTTATACTTAATATCAGGAAGAGGCAGCTGAAGTTTCTGGGACACATAATGAAGAAGGAAGGCCTGAAGAATCCGATACTCACAGGTCGAATAGAGGGAAAGAGAGACAAGAGAAAACAACATATAACATACCTGACAGACTTAAGTGGATGACAGAACATGGTCTGGGGGAGGAAGCAGAGAGAAAGAAGTTGTTGAGTGATGCAAGGGATAAAGGGATGTGGAAAGCCATGATTGCCTATGTCCTGAAAGGACGTGGCACATAAAAAGAAAAAGATAGGGAAATTTAACACTACTAATTCAAATATGATAGTCACTACTAATTTAAATGTTTTAAAATATGTTTCTATGTTACAGAGCAAGGATCTTAGTAACAATTAAGAATTTTTTTGTGAAGGATACAGGCTTTACAGAATGACACTGAACTGACAGAAGTATTTTAAGTTTCAGGTAATGTTAAATTTATATTAAACTAACTCATACCATAGATTAAGATTTAATGACAATATTTAAATAATAAAACAAGCATGGAAAATACTACTGAAAAAAGTATTGGCAAAAAGGAGGAAGTGGGAGTAAGCATTACTATCAATATGGTTAAAATGAATTGGTGAGGTCAGTCTTGTTGAAATCTCTGACTTTACCCTTAACTCTTATGCGACAATTGACAGCTTGAATATTCTTCACATATCAATAACATCAGTATGCTAATTAAACTTCAGCTACAGTAACCAAGTGAAGGCTGTAATAGTCTATGAAGACTATAGAATGCAGAATGCTTGACCAAATTCCATGTGAAATAATGAACTTACTCCATCTTCATTCTTATTTTGCAGGTACCGATAGAATCCAGCACCACGACAGCCTGCAATGAATAAAGAATCAGCAAAACTCTTTGGAAGGATGATTAGCTGGAAACCCTGAAATGAAGAGAAAACAAATAGACCATTAGGCATGATCAAATATAATTAGTTTGGTAGAGGTGGGGGACACAAGGTTTATATTTAATAGATTTCATTAAAAAATAAAAATAAAATAAAATTATTATTTACCAAATTTAAATGAGTCTAGAACTCTATAGAAATTGAACTCACAATGATAACTAAGGAATACACCAAGAATTTTAAAAAATCAGTTCTAAGATGCTGTGAGCAGTAGCACAAGTAATGAAAAGAGAATAATAAAGATGTTAACTTTCTACACAACCTTATAGAAAGGAAAATCCAATCAATAGAAAGAGCAATATCAGTAGATATACTCAAGAAATCTTCTTTCTAGAATAACTGTTTTAAGAAAAGCATCTTAAATTTCAAACAACAGTAATACTGAATATTCTATCAATGAAGGCCAAATGTTTCCTGTATGGAAATTTAATTTCACTATTTACATTATTTGGACTGTTATCCACATCTTCAATGTTATATTCACAATTTATCAGCCGTTGTATGCTTCGGCCTTCTTCAGGTGACTGGAATTTCAAGCCAAACCCTTTATTTCCACATATAGAGGGAAAAGCGAGATCACAAGCCCCTGTGGTATGAGGTTGAAATAACAGGCAGAGAACATAACTTAGAAAATATGAAAACTTAAGGAATCAGAACATATACTTGGCAAAAAAAAAAAAAAAAAGTTGATTGTTTTAGTTCTACCTGCCATGCCTCTTCCAGATATCACAGTTATTTCCCTTTAACTCAACTCGCCAAATTTTTTTTGTTCACCACTGCTGTAGCCTAGTACCTTACTCACAATTATTATTATTACATTGTTTTACGAGAGCATATATTGCAATTTTGTGTTGTTATTCATTGCTTTTCTCTAGCACTCCTTATTACTGGTTCCCATATTGCATACATTTCTATACTTGGTCAGCTCAGGAGATTTTTCTTGCCTAACATGTGTGCTGATTCCTTAAGTTTTTGTATTTTCCAATAATGTTCTTTGTCTATTATTTCAGCCTCATCCCACAGGAGGTGGTGATCTCCATTTATCCTTCATATGTAGTTAGCTATGCCTGATTTTTCTATTTCCCCTTATGCTATGGCTTTACAAAGTTCTTGCAGTCTTAACTTAAGGGGACAGCCTGTTTGTCCTTTAGATTTCTTACCACAGCTGCATGAGATGGCATACATACAGTCTTTAGTCATGTTCTCCTCTATAGAAGGACTTATTTGGAAGAGATGTCTGAAGTATTGAACTTTTGAAGGTCATCCCAATGTTATATGGACCACAGATCTTTTGCATTTTTTCCAATAATTCCTTCACATAGGGTAGACAGACTGAAGTTATTTTCCGAGTGCTGTTATCCTCTTGTACCCAGTTTGTTGGAGCTGCTGTCATGTACTTGGGGTAGTTGTTACATTGCTTATGCTGACCATTCCTTGTTCATGTGTTTCTGGGTTGCCACTTACAAGTTTTGCTCGATGTCGTAAGCAGCAGACAATCCCTTTCTTTACACTGTATGAATGGTGGGAGTTGAAGTTGAGATACTGTCTGGTGAATGTAGGCTTGCAGTATACGCATGTCTTGAACCCATGATCTGTTCAAGATATTAGTACATTCGGGAAGGCAAGTTTGTTGTCATTTTCTTGCTCCATTGTGAACTGTATCAATGATTTTATTGAGTTCACATGATCCAGTAGTAGCTGGACCTCTTCCTGGTGTAGCCAGAGTATGAAGGTGTCATCTACACATTTTTTATTTCTCAATAAAGAAGACAATAGTCCAAACAATCAAAATAATGTAAATAAAAAGCATCAAGCATGTAAATAAAAATCATCAAGCATCTAAAATGCACCACATAAGCTTTCATTTTTATAAGAATGCAAAATTGATATCAATTAAATAATTTTAAACTTTCTTTTCCAAGAGATAGTTTGAAATGTGCTTGAATCGAAAATGTAAGCATATTATATCTGTTGATAAATTTGACATGTAATGCTTTGAAACATGAACAACTAAAAATCAGCATGAACTTTCCAGACATTTTTGCTAAAAATTTTCAAACAGAACTATGAACTCTGTATATTTCGGCACATTGCTTGCATTATCAGGTTTTATCTTAGGAGAGTAATTATAACATTAGCTTTATTAAAATGTTAAAGTCTATGAATAGAAAAGTTTTGTCAAACGAAAATTGATATATCTCAGTCCATTGTTACTTATAAAATAACAACATTGACAAAACCAAATTTTTTTGAACAATAAAAAATATTACATAGAACTGTGTGCACATGATTAATCCATTAAAAAAAAAAAAAAAAAAAAAAAAAAAGCTTTCTTCATTTCTTTTGGTGAAGCCACAGCTCAAGGAAGCTTAATACTTTTCAAGTAATTTAATTAACACTTAAAAAGGTGCTTACCTGTGAAAGTCTCTGTGATATTAACTCCATAAATAACTGTTCAGTATCTATAGGAGACTTCCGATAACATTTTTCATCAGCACTGCAGGGTTGGCTGAATATGAAAAAAAAAAAAAAAAAAAGCACATAAAAATGCCATGAGGCAACTGCTATTAAAAAATATCTAGCGGTAAATGATCCAGAAAAAAGTTACATCATGTATGCTTCCATTGCAGGGTGAAAAACATTTAACACAAATGATAAATGGTAAAGACATTAACTTCATCATTAAATACAGCTTGCAACATGTATATTTCAACCTTGCTCAAATTTTGGCTTTGGTATTGTATCAAATCAATGATCACATGTCCATAATCAAAGAGAGCCTTCAAGACAGAGAACATCAGCTGCAGTCTGTCCTGGAAAGTGATGAACTTCATCATCAACTTTGTCCAAGACATGCTACAATGGAATAAATACCTAAAGACATGTAGAGGGAGCTGGTCAGTTGCTCAACTAGGCAACAACCCTATAACCACACATGGTCATGAGACTGATGCTAATGGTCTTTGAATAGTACAAGTTTTCATTTCAATTATTAGTGATTCTGCAAGTTGAGAACCAACTTATATCTACTAATTTTAAATTGCTTCGTCTCAATTATAGACAGATAGATATACAGACAGATATACAGAGACAGAAACAAATAGAGATAGAGAGAGCCAGACAGGTGCATAAAGATACAGATAGATGTGTGCACACAAAAACAGACACAGACAGATAGACATTTTCAAGACATTTTTAAAATGTCAAGACATACTATTTGTGTTATCAACTAATTAGCACTTAGGGATATTTCCAAACCAGTACAGATATGTAACACAACCTGACCTGTGCATGTATTTTCATTATATTGTGTTAGGAAATGTTGTTTACTTTAGTCTGTACTACAGTGTCTGACTGAAATCAAAATCAACGTCTCTGTAGTCATTTATTTCCAGTAAAAGGCAATTTCCTATTTTTCCAAAAATGGGCCTGTAGAGCCAGGCAACAATGTTTTAATAATGCAGCAATGAAAGTTAACAGAACAGTGAGTCGTCAAAAAACTTATAGTAATAGGGTTAGTGCATTTTGGACAAGCACCAGATTAGTGAAAGTGTTAAACATATTGTAAAAGTACATAGGTACACGCATTTGTATTTGACTTTAGTCAGATGATAACTAAATGCTTTGGAGGCATATGTACAAAATATTAGACACAACAGGCATGGAAAACTGAAGGTATATTACTATCTAGAATTGTTAACATTATAAATAACTTGAGTAAAATACCAATAGAAAGAGGAAAAAGAAAGTAACACATCTAATCATTACAAAGTTTGTCTTCAAACAAACAATAATGAACATATTGATGAGGAAATTAAGAAAACTATCAATAAAATAAGGAATAATAAATTATCATTTGACATCAGGGACAAACTTTTGAAAATAGCTGACTTTTTCTCAAAATTCAATAAAAGGTTTCTCTATTTTCTGAAAGAAGTCTGGAATCAGAAATGAATCTCCAAAAAGTGGGGTTTATCACACATTAATGCATTATGGAAACAGAAAGGTAGCCCTCAGAACCCTCACACATACAAATGTATCTTAATTGGATATATCATGGTGAAAGTATTAATGAACATTGTATTCATTAAGCTCTCATAGTTTTATGAACGTCAACTCCTCTAAGTCAATTTTGGTTTTCATTCTGGTTAAGGGATATAATGATGGCATAGGTCAACAAACATCCTTTTGATTACCTTTCTGAAAGTAAATTGTATACCTGCTATGTTGACTTTACAACAGCATATGACCACATCAATAGAGATTTCCTCTTATCCATTAGAAACTGCTTTGAATCCACTGAATGCATCAATCTAATAGAGGAACTTTATCAATCTACAAAACCTTACTTGTCTGATGAGGACCCCAATATGAAAACATTTCAAACCTCATTATGAATACAATGAGAAAATAAGAGTACCAGTCTGTTTAATCTTTTCCTAGACTATGTCCTGCATATGTACAAACAGAGATTTGAAGAGATGGACACTGATCATTTAAGCATTCTATACTGTAGAAGTCAAGTGACTTACCTGCCAACATGGCTGCCTCCTTCTGTTTCCTTGTCATTATTTATTGTACAAAAGTACAAATGCGGCACAAGGCCAAAAAATGGGGAAAGAGGGGAAGGATGGTCATCTTCTGTCTTAACTTTAAACTTAGCTAGCCACAATCACTGACCCAAGCATACAAACAATGTTCCTTTCACCAAAACAACACATCCGTTACATACCATTCTTACTACATCCACCAAAATTCCTCAGAAACTATGAAGTTCTAACTCGTCCCCATATATACAAAACATTGTCTGTGGGGGGAAGGGAATAAAATAACATCTAAAAACCCCAATGAATATTTACAATGAATACAAAACTATATACAAGAAACTAAACAAAACTTTTTTGTTAGTAGTAAAACCCCCCCACAGCCCTAACTGTGGTAGAAATATCAGTTAACTGGACGAAATCGATGCGAGACTTGAAAAAGAATATATAAAACATTCGTACAATCCGTGCACTCGCTACAAACACACACTCACTGAGACACAACAACAAATACGAAAGACACACTCGAAACGAAAGGCGGCCCGCACCCACCAGAGAACTGATATCACTAACCACCTAACAATGGGAGGGATGGGGAATTAAACAAAAGAAAAAAAAATAGGGTCAGAAATAAAAATACATACCCTAGCTAAGTTAAACTGGAAAAAAAAGAAAAAGGTAACTAAAACAAAACCGACCTAAAATATCCTATACATGGGAGGGGTTACCAATGTTAACCCCAGTAATCCCAAAATCCTTAATGCCTAACCGGCATCAAACAGCCACTCCAAGTCAGCACCTTTCACTCTGCAGAGACGCGCAAGACTCACCCACCTTTCGCTAAATTCCAATGGATGGAGTCGCTTCCTTTCCGTCCTGATCTTGACTTTAAGCTGATGCTTAAAGAACAAGATCAGTTGGGAAGAGGTAAACTTCTCGTCCCCATGAAATTCCTTCTGTCGCGTCGTCCATATCACGACTCGCATAACACCCAGTAAGCAAAGGAACACGTAGTGCTCAGCCTTAGTCAACGGCGGTACTATATTGCTACAGACGGAACTGGCCTCGAGGACAAAGAACTTTCCGCGCAGCATGCGAACCATGAGATCTTCAACGAACTTGCACAACGGAACTACGACACTACAACGAAAGAAGGCGTGACCTAGGGTCTCGACCTCCCCACTGCAGCGAACGCAGTTTGGCGACTTTGCCAAACACGTTGCGCGAAAGTCTTTTGGCAACCCAGAGGGCCCCTCGAATCACCAGCCAGGTGAGTGAAGCCTCAGGGTTAGTGAGACATTTCAACCCAGGCGCCCAAGGCCATATGCAGCGAGCCTCCCGCTTCGTCAGCCCGAGCTAGTCAATCAGATCATCCTGAACGTTCCCCCTAACTAACACCTGATATAATGCCTTACGGGACAACGGCTGGACGTCGGAGAGGCCATCCTTCGCCCGTAAGAGTCGCTTGAGGGCCAACCGACATTCGTGATAGAAAGAGCCCTCGCCTCGAGGATTACGGCCGGCCTCCTCCTCACACGAGCGCACATTTCTCAAGGATGGAAAATGTTTATGGACGTCTTCCTTTCAGAATTCGCCGTTCTCATCCAGTTGCATACACATCCGGTCTAGATGGGTAATGCGAAGCGTATGTCGACGAGTCTCAACACAAGGCACCCCCAGACCGCCATCAGAGGGATGGAGGTAACAGATCTCGCGACTAACCATGGCGGCCCTGCCTCCCCACAAGAAGGAGAACATGAGCCTTACTAACACCAATAAAGTGTTAGACGGGAGTGGAAGAACGTAGAGAGTCGGTAAAGGAGAATCGGGTAGATGTGCGAGCCACATACTTCCGCCCTCCCCTTCAAGGAAAGATTCCTCCGAGACCACAGACGAACTGCGAGCTCGGCCTTCTCTTGCACCTCCGACCAATTCATCTCCAACAAGAGGTCGGGACCGAACCAGACACCGAGTATCTTGACCGGCCCGTCCGTCCAGAGGAAAGGTCCGGGAAGAGAAACTCCCCTCCACGAACCCAACCGCAAGCCAACAGACTTATCGCGGTTGATCCTGGACCCCGTCACCATCTCATAACCCTTGATTTCTTTGCCGACTTAGTTAATTTCGGCCCTACTCGACACCAGAACCGAAACGTCATCAGCATAGGCGGAGTACCTGGCCGAGGTGGTAGCACCAGGTAAGGAAATTCCGCGAAGGACCGGATTCGTCTTCAACTTACACAGGAAAGGTTCCAACGCAAGAACGTAAAGCAATGGAGACAGCGGACAACCTTGACAAATGGAGCGAGACAAAATGAAAGGCTTCGATCTTACCCCATTCACTTCTACCAGC
The DNA here is from genome assembly GCA_963932145.1 of Acanthosepion lycidas. NCBI lineage: Eukaryota > Metazoa > Mollusca > Cephalopoda > Sepiida > Sepiidae > Acanthosepion > Acanthosepion lycidas. Next base: position 119,277,086 of record OZ010574.1, on the reverse strand, counting down.
GCACCGGGGGACGCATACAGCAGTCGGATCCAAGTGCGAAAGTGCGGCCCGAAACCGGCAGCCGAAAGGACAGCCTCCAGAAATCGATGGTCAACCCTATCGAAAGCCTTGGACTGATCTAAATTGATCAGCGCGGCATCACTGTCGACTTTCTCGATGATCAAGCGTACCAAATGAAGGTTGTCCTGAATAGTCCTGCCCTTCACAGCACAAGTCTGCTTGGGGCCAATCAGACTAGAGAGGACAACCTGCAAACGGTCAGCTAAGACCTTGGCTAAAATCTTCAACTCTGTATTTAACATCGTCAAAGGCCGATAATTATCTACCCCATCCCCACCGTCTTTCTTCTTGCGAAGCAACTTGATCACACCCCTGGTGAAGCGTTGAGGAATAGACCCCTGCCTCATCCAGTTGTTGAGAATCAGTGCCAGCAAGGGGACAAAGACGGGCGACTGCCTCAAGTACATTTCATAGGGAAGACCATGTAATCCCGGAGTCTTGTCCAGGCCAACCTGCTTCAGCACATCCCAGATCTCAGACTCCGTTATGGGACCCTCGGACCTAGCCGCTTCAGCCGCCTTAAGGCGGGGAAAGTCGGCTAAATAGGCGTCGAACTGAGCAGGGCTCAGACCGGGCTCCCTGGTAAAAAGTTCCTGAAAGTAATCACGAAAAGCCTCGCAAATGCCCACGTCTGTAGTCACAGTCCGCTTGTCCAGCAATGTGATGCTAGCGATATGCCGACTAGAAGCCCTACAAGCTTCCTCTGAACGCAATGAAGCGGCCATATTCGTCGCCTCCCAAGACATTCTTTTTATCCTAGCCCCAACTACTAGAGCTTGATCCTTCTTGATAAGCAAGGAGGCCAGCTCCGCCTTAGCTAAGGCTACGTCCCCACTATCACGGGATTTGATCGCCCGATCTACCTTGGCTTCTAGGGACTTTTGCGCTGCTAGCCTAGCTAGGTTGAGTCGTCGACTATAATCAGCAGCAAAAGACCTAAGTTTGGATTTCAAAGCACCCCACCACTTATTCCCAACCACAGCCCCCGACAATTCCCGCTGTAACATTAGTAAAAGCTGGTCCCGGAAATCTTGCTCACCAAATAATGATGAGTTTAATTTCCAGTACCCAGCCATCCTAACCCTAGGCTTACCTAAGTTTACCCGAACCCGGACAAGCCTATGATCCGAGTAAACTATATAATGGAAACTTGGACATTCTAAGAGCCCTACTTCGACTCTTAACTAGAACTCGGTCGATGTAGCTTGCGCTGACCACCGTGTCCGAACTGCCGCCCCTAGTCCAAGTCCATGCTACCTCCCGGGGGTGCTTATTTCGATACTTATCGACGAGATCAAATCCGTCGATGAAGGCCCGAAACGATTTCACTTCCAGATTGTGAGTACCCGGTTTTTGCCCTATGCGATCTATATCGGGATCAAGGACGGCATTCCAATCACCCGCTAAAACTACCGAACGAGAAGTCCTCAAAAACGGCTCGATCTGCCGAAACAAACCAGGCTGCTGAGTGTGGTCATTGGGCACATAAACCCCAATGAGACGAAGAGCTTTCTCCTTTATGGTAATATCCAGCACGCAAAGCCTGCCCGCCGAATCCGCGAAGACAAGAGCACACACCGCATCCAGAGACTTGCTCACCAGCCAGGAAACACCACTCGAGCGTCCATCAAAACATGCTGAATAGAGGACGAACCTCTTAGACAGAATGTCTTCATAATCGCGAGATAAAAACCGGGTCTCCTGCACGCAACATACATCCACCCCGAGGCGCTGAAGATCGCGATCGAGCCTCGCCCTTCGAGACTCCGACCTCAGGCCCCGGAGAGCCATTATTAGACCTAATTAGGGTTGAGACACTGGTTTGAACATGGTCGGGGTAAGGATACCGACAGCCTCTCCCAACGACCCGTGGCCCATCTCATTGTTGATGGAGCCGTCTTGAGAGAGACCACCTATATCCCAGGGAAAAGTCAGTTTTAATGCTCTGTAAAGGGAGGGGTGAACTAAAATTGGGACCCTCCCTGCACAAGTTTTTTTCCAATGATTAAGCTTATCGCTTTCAGTGATGGCAATTGGAGGAGACATTTTAAACGAACAAATCGCCTCCTCAAACATTGCCCATGCCTGACGAGCTGTTCTCATTACAGTTAGGATTCTCCGGGCATTGGGGAAATTGTTCGGGTCTTCCACGTTTTTATCTCCGAACTGTCTTATCGAGAGTAGGTACTTTAGATCCTTTATCCTGTTCCCATAGTCTTTGGCCCTTTCAGCCTGGGCCGGGGAAATTCTACAGGTATCCTTCCCTGTGTTGTATATATATTTAGGTGTTTTTTTTTTCCTTTCTTTTGTTTCCTGAGAAGGACTTCTCTGCCTTTTTGGTGCGGGAGGGGGCATTTCATGGTTTTTAATGGGGGGAAGGACTGGGAGTCTGAAGAGGGGTATAATACGATCTATGTTTGTACGAGCTGGGATCTCTACTGAGGGGAACAGATTTAACGGGTGATGAAGGGGTGAAATGTTTTTGTGGGGAAGAATGTTTTGGGTTCGCAGGTGGGGACAAGGTAGATGTTCTGGGTGTCACTTTTTTCGGTTGAGATAGCCTCTCCTTATCTAGCTCTTCCTTCAGCTGCTTTATTTTTTCTGTTTTCTCAAATCCAGGGTCGAATTTCCTCTGCTTTTCTTTTAAAGTCTCCTCAGAGGCCGGGGTATCGCCCTTAACGTTGACAGTGGACTTGGAGCTGTGCGTGTCCTTTACCCTTGGGGCTTCATTGGACTGAGGCCCCGCTGTCTGGCGCTTCCCTCTGGCCTTACCAGCAACCAGCCATTCCCCCTCCCCCTTCTCCACAACTGCACTAGCAGCGGGCGAAGGCTCTTTGGGGAATGTGGCCTTTGTGCCAACCGGAGGCTTATCCGACCCGGTCCCGGAAGCTGGTATGCCCACTACAGGCGAGGCGGAAGGTAACGACGCGGTCAGAGGGGGATCTTGGTCAACTGGTGCCTGACTTCCAGAGGCCTTCTTCTCTGGGCAGGAAGAGGAGAGGTGACCAGTCTCTCCACACTTCCAACATACCGGTCTGCGGCCAGTCACAATGACCGGCAGCTTCAGACACCCTACCACCAGACACCCTACCACCAGACACCCTACCACCAGACAGTTGGGGATGGAGCGGAAGGCCTGTTCATTTAACATTATGTCGAAGCTCCATCCCCCTTTCAGGCTATCGCAAGAAGGACCCAGGATCTCGCCATACTGCGATAAGAACGGTGTTCCCCGATAACCTGAGGAGGGACCTCGTATATTGCTAATTTGATCCTTCGCCCTTCGTATTCTGTGCGCAAAATCAGATCTTTTGTTATCAAGTCTCGACTTGATGCAGCGACACAGTCTTCAGCAGTGGGTAGCAATACATCCCACATGAAAAATTTTTTCCCCTTAACAATTCTAAGGGGCTTGAACCCCAGGGACTCCAGTGACTTTAACACTGTGTCTTTTGTCGATCGACAAATTTTGCGCGTACGCTTGTCCACGACAAAGACTGACACAATTCTTTTTTCAATCTTTTGTAATTCTTGGGCGTCTTCCAAGAGTCCACCTTCCACGACAAGGTGAGCGTAACTCTTAGCCCGCTCCAAGAACTCCGCAACATTGATAATGCAACTCGGAGGGGACGACCAACAAGAGGGCAATTCCCCGGCCTCTGCATTCTTATTCTCAACTTCAGTAGGGCATTCATCAACTTCCTTAATTACAAGGTCTTCGCTCTTTTTTGTTTCCGATGTCTTTGCAGCATTCTTAAGAGTGTTTAGCATTTCTTCGTTCTAAGGAATAAGAAACGGGTACTCATCCGTATCATTTTTATCCGGCGGATGTTTTTTTAATAGAGAACAAATGCTTCTTTACCTTTTTTTTTTAAATCAGGAATTACCGATTTCTTTTTTTTAACCAAAAAGGACGGCACTGATCTTCTTGTTTTTTTTTTCCATTTTGAAAATAAAGGGAAGGGGAGGGATGACAGGAAGAAAAAGTGAAGGGGATGGGTGGTAATTTAAAAAAAAAAAAATTTAGGGGAGGGTAAAAGTAAATAAAGTTTCGTTTATCAGCGAAACAAATTTAAATAGACAAGGACAAAAACAATAAGACAAAAGGACGTATATAAAAAAGACGAAAAAGTTTCGCCTAAGAAATTAACTAATTTAAACAAAATGCAAAACAAATAGATGTAAGACAGACGAGAAAACGTGAACAAAGTTCACAAAAAACGAAGAAAGAACAAAAAATTAAAAGAGCAACAGATTACACAATAAAAAGAAAAATTATAAACGTAAAATTAAGAGAAAACGCTATACAAACTAAAATACGAAACTAAAAACGTGACAATTTACAATATGGCTGCCGATAAAAAACAGTCAACCCAAAAACAAAAACGTTAAATAAGTAAATAAAAGCACAGAAATTTACAAATTAAACACAAAATTTACAAACAAATATTATACACACGTATTTAACCAAAAAAACGCAAAACTATAACGGATATTTAAAAGAAAAACACAGGAATAATTAACACGTAATAAATAAAAAAAGGGAAAAAAAAAGGTCGAACGAGAAACGTAAAGACAAAAAATAAACAGATAAACTCTGGGGTGTGGGCACGGAAAGAAAATAGATTTAAAAAATGAAAAATAAAACGTACAAGAAAATGAAAACGTTAAATAAAAAAGGAATAAATAAAAGCAAAAAATGCAGTAACGGTAAATAAAAGAGGGTATGGAACTGAAACGGAAAAAAATCAAAAATTTAAACAAATGTCAAGAAAATAAGAACGTTTAGAAAACTGAAAAATTAAACAAAAAGTCAAAACATAACGCTAGAAAAACGGTAAAATAAATCAAAAACTTAACTAAATTTAGACAGTCAAGAGTTCAAAGTAAATAATCCACTGAGAGACAGAAAATGTCTAACAAGGTCGGACAAGAAAAAAGGAGCAAAAACTTCTGTTTCCTTGTCATTATTTATTATACAAAAAGTACAAATGTGGCACAAGGCCAAAAATTGGGGAAAGGGGGCAAGGATGGTCATCTTCTGTCTTAACTTTTAAACTTAGCTAGCCGCAATCACTGACCCAAACATACAAACAATGTTCCTTTCACCAAAACGACACATCCATTACATACCATTCTTACTACATCCACCAAAATTCCTCAGAGACTCTATGAAATTCTAACTAGTCCCCATATATACAAATCATTGTCTGTGGGGGGAGGGGAATAAAATAACAACTAAAAACCCCAATGAAAATTTACAATGAATACAAAATTATATACAAGAAAATAAACAAAACTTTTTTTTTTTGTTAGTAGTAAAACCCCCCACAGCCCTAACTGTGGTAGAAACATCAGTTAACTGGACGAAATCAATGCGGGGCTTGAAAAAAATATATAAAACATTCATACAATCCATGCACTCGCTACAAACACACACTCAATCAGACACAACGACAAATACGAAAGACACACTCGAAACGAAAGGCGCCCCGCATCCACCAGAGAACTGATATCACTAACCACCTAACGATGGGAGGGATGGGGAATTAAACAAAAGAAAAAAAAAAAATCGGGTCAGAAATAAAAGGGGGGGTCCAATGAGCATACATACCCTAGCTAAGTTAAACTGGAAAGAAAAAAGAAAAAGGTAACTAAAACAAGACCGACCTAAACTAACCTATACAAGGGAGGGGTTACCAATGTTCACCCCAGTAATCCCAAAATCCTTAATGCCTAACCGGCATCAAACGGCCACTCCAAGTCAGCACCTTTCACTCTGCAGAGCCGCGCAAGAGTCACCCACCTTTCGCTAAATTCCAATGGATGGAGTCGCTTCCTTTCCGTCCTGATCTTGACTTTAAGCTGATGCTTAAAGAACAAGATCAGTTGGGAAGAGGTAAACTTCTCGTCCCCATGAAATTCCTTCTGTCGCGTCGTCCATATCACGACTCGCATAACACCCAGTAAGCAAAGGAACACGTAGTGCTCAGCCTTAGTCAACGGCGGTACTATATTGCTACAGACGGAACTGGCCTCGAGGACAAAGAACTTTCCGCGCAGCATGCGAACCATGAGATCTTCAACGAACTTGCACAACGGAACTACGACACTACATTGAAAGAAGGCGTGACCAATGGTCTCGACCTCCCCACTGCAGCGCACGCAGTTTGGCGACTTTGCCAAACCCGCTGCGCGAAGTCTTTTGGCGACCCAGAGGGCCCCTCGAATCACCAGCCAGGTGAGTGATGCCTCGGGGTTGGTGAGACATTTCAACCCGGGCGCCCAAGGCCATATGCAGCGAGCCTCCCGCTTCGTCAGCCCGAGCTCGTCAATCAGATCATCTTGAACGTTCCCCCTCACTAACACCTGATATAATGCCTTACGGGACAACGGCTGGACGTCGGAGAGGCCATCCTTCGCCCGTAAGAGACGCTTGAGGGCCAAGCGACATTCGTGATAGAAAGAGCCCTCGCCTCGAGGATTACGGCCGACCTCCTCCTCACACGAGCGCACATTTCTCAAGGATGGAAAATGTTTATGGGCGTCTTCCTTCCAGAATTCGCCGTTCTCATCCAGTTGCATACACATCCGGTCTAGATAAGTAATGCGAAGCGTATGTCGACGAGTCTCAACGCAAGGCACCCCTAGACCGCCATCAGAGGGATGGAGGTAACAGATCTCGCGACTAACCATGGCGGCCCTGCCTCCCCACAAGAAGGAGAACATGAGCCTTACTAACACCAATAAAGTGTTAGACGGGAGTGGAAGAACGTAGAGAGTCGGTAAAGGAGAATCGGGTAGATGTGCGAGCCACATACTTCCGCCCTCCCCTTCAAGGAAAGATTCCTCCGAGTCCACAGACGAACTGCGAGCCCGGCCTTCTCTTGCACCTCCGACCAATTCATTTCCAACAAGAGGTCGGGACCGAACCAGACGCCGAGTATCTTGACCGGCCCGTCCGTCCAGAGGAAAGGTCCGGGAAGAGAAACTCCCCTCCACGAACCCAACCGCAAGCCAACAGACTTATCGCGGTTGATCCTGGACCCCGTCACCATCTCATAACCCCTGATTTCTTTGCCGACTTCGTTAATTTCGGCCCTACTCGACACCAGAACCGAAACGTCATCAGCATAGGCGGAGTACCTGGCCGAGGTGGTAGCACCAGGTAAGGAAATTCCGCGAAGGACCGGATTCGTCTTCAACTTACGCAGGAAAGGCTCCAGCGCAAGAACGTAAAGCAATGGAGACAGCGGACAACCCTGACGAATGGAGCGAGACAAAATGAAAGGCTTCGATCTTACCCCATTCACTTCCACCAGCGCACCGACGGACGCATACAGCAGTCGGATCCAAGTGCGAAAGTGCGGCCCGAAACCGGCGGCCAAAAGGACAGCCTCCAGAAATCGATGGTCAACCCTATCGAAAGCCTTGGACTGATCTAAATTGATCAGCGCGGCATCACCGTCGACTTTCTCGATGATCAAGCGTACCAAATGAAGGTTGTCCTGAATAGTCCTGCCCTTCACAGCACAAGTCTGCTCGGGGCCAATCAGACTAGAGAGGACAACCTGCAAACGGTCAGCTAAGACCTTGGCTAAAATCTTCAACTCTGTATTTAACATCGTCAAAGGCCGATAATTATCTACCCCATCCCCACCGTCTTTCTTCTTGCGAAGCAACTTGATCACACCCCTGGTGAAGCGTTGAGGAATAGACCCCTGCCTCATCCAGTTGTTGAAAATCAGTGCCAGCAGAGGGACAAAGACGGGCGACTGCCTCAAGTACATTTCGTAGGGAAGACCATCTAATCCCGGAGTCTTGTCCAGGCCAACCTGCTTCAGCGCATCCCAGATCTCAGACTCTGTTATGGGCCCCTCGCACCTAGCCGCTTCAGCCGCCTTAAGGCGGGGAAAGTCGGCTAAATAGGCATCGAACTGAGCAGGGCTCAGACCGGGCTCCCTGGTAAAAAGTTCCTGAAAGTAATCACGAAAAGCCTCACAAATGCCCGCGTCTGTAGTCACAGTCCGCTTGTCCGGCAATGTGATGCGATCGATATGCCGACTAGTTGCCCTACAAGCTTCCTCTGAACGCAATGAAGCGGCCATATTCGTCGCCTCGCAAGACATTCTTTTTATCCTAGCCCTAACTACTAGAGCTTGATCCTTCTTGATAAGCAAGGAGGCCAGCTCCGCCCTAGCTACGGCTACTTCCCCACTATCACGGGATTTGATCGCCCGATCAACTTTGGCTTCTAGAGACTTTTGCGCTGCTAGCCTAGCTAGGTTGAGTCGTCGACTATAATCAGCAGCAAAAGACCTAAGTTTGGATTTCAGAACACCCCACCACTTATTCCCAACCACAGCCCCCGACAATTCCCGCTGTAACATTAGTAAAAGCTGATCCCGGAAATCTTGCTCACCAAATAATGATGAGTTTAATTTCCAATAACCAGCCATCCTAACCCTAGGCTTAGCTAAGTTTACCCGAACCCGGACAAGCCTATGATCCGAGTAAACTATATAATGGAAACTTGGACATTCTAAGAGCCCTACTTCGACTCTCTTAACTAGAACTCGGTCGATGTAGCTTGCGCTGACCACCGTATCAGAGCTGCCGCCCCTAGTCCAAGTCCACGCTACCTCCCGGGGGTGCTCATTTCGATACTTATCGACGAGATCAAACCCGTCGATGAAGGCCCGAAACGATTTCACTTCCGGATTGTTAGTACCCGCTTTTTGCCCTATGCGATCTATATCGGGATCAAGGACGGCGTTCCAATCACCCGCTAAAACTACCGAACGAGAAGTCCTCAAAAACGGCTCGATCTGCCGAAACAAACCAGGCTGCTGAGTGTGGTCATTGGGCGCATAAACCCCAATGAGACGAAGAGCTTTCTCCTTTATGGTAATATCCAGCACGCAAAGCCTGCCCGCCGGATCCGCGAAGACAAGAGCACAAACCGCATCCAGAGACTTGCTCACCAGCCAGGAAACACCCCTCGAGCGTCCATCAAAACATGCTGAATAGAGGACGAACCTCTTAGACAGAATGTCTTCATAATCGCGAGATAAGAAACGGGTCTCCTGCACGCAACATACATCCACCCCGAGGCGCTGAAGATCGCGATCGAGTCTCGCCCTTCAAGACTCCGACCTCAGGCCCCGGACATTCAAACTTGCTAACCAGAGAGCCATTATTAGACCTGATTAGGGTTGAGACACTGGTTTGAACATGGTCGGGGTAAGGATACCGACCGCCTCTCCCAACGACCCGTGGCCCATCTCATTGTTGATGGAGCCGTCTTGAGAGAGACCGCCTATATCCCAGGGAAAAGTCAGTTTTAAAGCCCTGTAAAGGGAGGGGTGAACTAAAATTGGGACCCTCCCTGCACAAGATTTTTTCAAAAGATTCAGTTTATCACTTTCTGTGATAGCAATTGGAGGAGACATTTTGTAAACACTGATCGCCTCCTCCAACATTGCCCATGCTTGCCGAGCCCCACTTCCAATTCTTATTACCGTGAGCACTCTGCGGGCATTGGGGAAATTGTTCGGGACTTCCACATTTTTGTCCCCGAACTGTCTTATAGAAAGCAGATACTTTAGATCTTTTATTCTGTTTCCATAATCTTTCGCCCTTTCAGCCTGGGCCGGGGAAATCCTACAGGTATCCTTCCCTGTATTATAAATGCATTTTACTGCTTTTTTTTTTCTTTCTTTAGTTTCCTGGGAAGGACTTCTCTGCCTTTTCGGTGCGGGAGGAGGCATTTCAGGGCTTTTAATGGGAGAAGGATTGGGAGTGTGCATAGGGGTATAATAGGATCTGTGTTTATAAGGGCTGGGATCTCTACTGAGGGGAGTAGTTTTAACGGGAGGTGGTGAAGGGGTGGTATGTTTCTGTGGGGAAGGATGTTTTGGAGTCACAGGTGAGGACGAGGTAGATGGTGATGGGGAAGTAGTTTTCTTTGTTTCCATTTGCCTCTGCTTGTCCAGTTTTTCTTTCAGTTGTTTTATTTTTTCAGTTTTAGCAAATCCAGGATCATATTTTCGCTGTTTTTCCTTTAGCGTCTCTTCAGAGGCCGGGGCATCGCCCTTAACGTTGACAGTGGGAGTGGGGCTGTGTGTGTCTTTTGCCCTTGGGGCTTCATTGGACTGAGGCCCCGCTGTCTGGCGCTTCCCTCTGGCCTTACCAGCAACCAGCCATTCCCCCTCCCCCTTCTCCACAACTGCACTAGCAGCAGGCGAAGGCTCTTTGGGGAATGTGGCCTTTGTGCCAACCGGTGATTTATCCGACCCGGTCCCGGAAGCTGGCAAGCCCATTACAGGCGAGGCGGACGGTAACGACGCGGTCAGAGGGGGATCTTGGTCATCTGGTGCCTGATTTCCAGAGGCCTTCTTCTCTGGGCAGGAAGAGGAGAGGTGACCAGTCTCTCCACACTTCCAACATACCGGTCTACGGCCGGTCACAATGACCGGAAGCTTCAGACACCCTACCACCAGACAGTTGGGGATGGAGCGGAAGGCCTGTTCATTTAACATTATTTCGAAGCTCCATCCCCCTTTCAGGCTATCGCAAGAAGCACCCAAGATCTCGCCGTACTGCGATAGAAACGCAGCCAGGTGCTCTCCGATAACCTGAGGAGGAACCTCGTATATTGCTACACTGGTCCTTCTTCGTCCTTCATACTCCGTGCGCAAAATTAGATCTTTAGTTATCAAGTCGCGACTTGATGCTGCGACACAGTCTTCTGCAGTGGGTAGCAATACGTCCAACATGAAAAACTTCTTTCCCTTAACAATTCTAAGGGGCTTGAACCCCAGGGACACCAGTGACTTTAACACTGTGTCTTTTGTCGAGCGACAAATCTTGCGCGAACGCTTGTCCACGACAAAGACCGACACAATTCTTTTTTCAATCTTTTGTAATTCCTGGACGTCTTCCAAGAGTCCACCTTCCACGACAAGGTGAGCGTAACTCTTGGCTCGCTCCAGGAACTCCGCAACATTGATTATACAACTCGGTGGGGTCGACCAACAAGAGGGCAATTCCCCGGCCTCTGTGTTCTTATCTTTCTTTTGTTCATCTCCGCTATTTTCAGCTTTCTTGCTTTCCAATTTTTCCTTTGGTTCGTTTTCGTCATTCTCAGCTTTCGTATTTTCAATCTTTTGAGACTCTGAGGTCTCCGCAGCTTTTTTAAGAGTATCAATCATTTCTTCGTTCGAGGGAACTAGGAAAGGGTACTCCTCCGTATCATTCTTATCAGGAGGTTTTTTTTTAATGGAGAATAAATGTTTCTTTGTAGTTTTTTTAAAATCCAGAATTACCGGTTTCTTTTTTTTAATCAGGAAAGACGGCACATATTTTGTTTTTTTTTCCATTTTTAAAAGAAGTAAAGGGAAGGGGAGGGTTGGAAGGAGAAAAGGGAAGGGGGGGTGATAGAAAAAAAAAGGGGGGTAAAGAAGTGGGGGTAAAATGTAAAATAAAAGCAATACAACAAATTTAAACTAGTAAACAGAAGGCCGAAAAGAAAAAAAAAAAAAAAAGGGGGAGGGTAAAAAGTAAATAAAGTTTCGTTTATCAGCGAAACAACTTAAATAGACAAAAACAAATAAAGGACAAAAGGACGTATAAAAAATTAAAAAAGACGACAAAAAATTCCGCCTAACAAATTTAAACAATTAAACAAAAGCGCAAAACAAATAGACGTAAGACAGACGAGAAAACGTCAACAACGTTCACAAAAAACGAAGAAAGAACAAAAAATTAAAAGAACTACAGACAAGAAAGCGACAAATTACACAATAAAAAAAGAAAAATTATAAACGTAAAATTAAAACGCTATACAAAATAAAATACGAAACTAAAAACGTGACAATTTACAATATGGCTGCCGATAAAAAACGGTCAACCCAAAAACAAAAACGTTAAATAAGTAAATAAAAACACACAAATTAAACACAAAATTTACAAACAAATATTATACACACGTATTTAACCAATAAAACGCAAAACTATAACGGATATTTAAAAGAAAAACACAGAAATAATTAACACGTAATAAATAAACAAAGAAGAAAAAAAAAAAAAAAAAAAAAAAAAAGGTCGAACGAGAAACGTAAAAACGAAAAATAAACAGATAAACTCCGGGGTGAGGGCACGGAAAGAAAATAGATTTAAAAAATGAAAAATAAAACGTACAAGAAAATGAAAACGTTAAATAAAAAAGGAATAAATAAAAGCAAAAAAAAAGCAGTAACTGTAAATAAAAGAGGGTATGGAACTGAAACGGAAAAAATCAAAAATTTAAACAAAAATGTCAAGAAAAAGGAACGTTTAGAAAACTGAAAAATTTAACAAAAAGTCAAAAAATAACGTTAAAAAAAAACGGTAAAATAAATCAAAAACTTAACTAAATTTAGGCAGTCAAAAAGTACAAGGTAAATAATCCAGTGACAGACAGAAATATGTCTAACACGGTCGGACAAGAAAAAAGAAGAAAAAACCTTCTGGTTCCTTGTCAAGCAAGCCAGCTGATTTTACCTTATTTTATAGGAGAGTGCCTAATACACCAGTTAGGTTGGTCCATTTTGCTAGAATGGACCTTCCCAATACATTTGCATGAGGGGTCTTTATTCACCTATATATTTCTCCATAAATGACTCAAGTCAGTTTGGCTTTGGCTACATTTGCCTACTTGTGTGCTAAACCACTGGCAAACTAGCTAATATTCAACATGGCGCTGCGAACAGGATACGATGACTGGCAAGAGCTACTTATCAAAATTGGCATTCCCACCGACTCTGCCAAAACCTATGCTGAATCGTTTGTGAAAGAGAATATTCTCGGAAAAACCAAACAGACTCCTGAACATGTTGGAGGCATTAGTTACCCAAAAATTGAACCCTATGGTTCATAGATTGTCTTTTGCTTCGATTTGCCAGGGACCAGGTGAATCAATCCAGCAATTTGTTATCCGCCTTAAGGGTACAGCACAGGATTGTGACTTCACATGTCCCATTTGCAGTCATGACCTATCTGACATCTATATCAAAGACCAGCTGGTCAGAGGCACAGCAAATGATGCTCTCCAAGCAGATTTACTAGCAAAGGCCAGCTCATTGAAGACCCTTGACCAAAACATCAACCATGCTGAGGCATTCGAGGCAGCACTGCGTGACCAAGCACGAATAGCAGAGACAAGTGAAATGTCAGCATTGCGTGCATCAACCTATCGCAAAGAAAAAACAACACAAGTGAAAAAAAATCCCCCTCAATCCAGAAGCCCCAAAAAACTGAAAACAAAAACAAGTTGCGCTGTAGTGGATGTGGTAGCCACAAGCATGGCATCCCAGGAACCAGCACCCACCAACAGGCATGTCCTGCCTGGAATCAGACCTGTGACTTGTGTGGCATCCAAGGTCATTTTTCAAAAGTTTGCCGATCAAGAAATCGCTCTAGTGAAGTGAGAGGCTTCCAAGACGATGAAGCTAACATGGACAGTTTGATTGCACATGTAGAGTTTGACCAGGAGACAGGCTCATATGTGTCCTCTAACAAAAATAGTGTTGTTGAGAGAGAAGCAACACTGGTCCCATTCTCTCCAAGGCCAGACCCCAGAAATCCTGAAGATATTCCAGGTAATCAAAGCACTCGTTTGAAAATCTTCCCAGACAGTGGGGCCACCATCTGCCTTGGAGGACCCAAGCACCTACATAGCATGGGTCTCAAGGAAAGTAACTTGATCCCATCAAAGAAAGTTATTCGTGCTGTGGGTGGCTCAACCCTTATAAGCCAGGAATGGTTGCCTATTCAATTTAGTGTTGGAGAAGTGTCGACAAAGCAAGCATTGTACATCTGCAATAACATCGATAAGATATATTTTAGCAAGGCCGCCTGTATTGATGTTGGCAGGTAAGTCACTTGACTTCTGTTTCCTTGTCAAGCAAGCCAGCTGATTTTACCTTATTTTCTAGAAACACCCCTATCCAAGGCATTGGCTTATCACCAGCGCAACTCCTGCTTCATAGACGTCTTCGAGATTTTATCCCATGGCACCCACAGTTATATAAACCACACCCTGAATGGATAGCCGCAGCACAAAAATGTGAACAGAAATTATCCAAACTCAATGCAGACCTCATCGAGAAGTACAACCGTACTGCACATGCACTATCCCCACTTTATAAGGGTGACACAGTCTCCATTCAAAACCTAAATAGCCGTCAATGGGACATAACTGGGCGAATAGTAGAGACGCTTCCCAACCGTCAATATAGAATTAGAGTTGCAGGATCAGGCAGAATAACCCTGCGGAACCGTAGGTTTCTAAGGAAACTTGAAGCACCCATAATCAAGACCCCCATACCAAGCGCCATGCCTGTGTCACCTGAGCCGACAATTACGGATACATGCAGCCCACATCAATCTGCCAAAGACGCGGGAAATGGTGACATTACATTACAAAATAAACCAGCGTCCCAGGGCCCTACTCAATCACAGCCATCAAGAACCAGGATTCCCAGGGCGCTATCCCGACTACTCCCGTACAATCAGCCAGGCAATAGGGAATTAATTCCTCCCCAACGGCCAATATGCTTCCGCAATGGGGAGAGGAGGGAGATGTAGAAGTCAAGTGACTTACCTGCCAACATGGCTGCCTCCTTCCGTTTCCTTGTCAAGCAAGCCAGCTGATTTTACCTTATTTTATAGGAGAGTGCCTAATACACCAGTTAGGTTGGTCCATTTTGCTAGAATGGACCTTCCCAATACATTTGCATGAGGGGTCTTTATTCACCTATATATTTCTCCATAAATGACTCAAGTCAGTTTGGCTTTGGCTGCATTTGCCTACTTGTGTGCTAAACCACTGGCAAACTAGCTAATATTCAACATATACCACATACCAAACAAATCTACCAATAGATGACGATGATCCTTCTTTCTCTCTTGAGGTCAATGTACTGATGATGATGGAGAGATATGTCGATGACATGGGTATTCATAGTTGAGATAAGAATGATCTTGAACAGAAAATCAACATCCCTTACCAAGTGTTCCAAGAAATAGGATAAACCTTTCTAAAATGAAGACTATGATTTGGAATTGGAATGAAAGCAGTGACAGAACATACCCTGAATCCATCATAAAAATTCAGGATGTAGAATTAGTAAACACTAAACAATTTTCATTATTTTAAGAGTTGGACTTCACTAAAGTTTTCAACTTTTTGTTAAACAACTTTAAACCTATCTTGGGCACACCAAGTTGACACTTGACTGTTTTTTCTTTAAAATGGTATTATTTTGATATGTGTAGGGAGACAACTCGAAGTATAACAATTTTGAAAAACACCACTATGAAATTTTTGTTTTGAAAATGCAGAAAAATAAAATCCCACTGTTGAAATAGTGACATAATTTGAAGAGGCGTGGAATAAAATCTAATCATCACACATGAGAAAGAAATTTATCATTATAAAGAGAAAATATTAAATTTTGTTTACATACTAATTTTATCAAAATAGCCTGAAAAAAAAAAAAAAAAAAAAAAAAAAAAAAATTAAAAAAATAAATAAATAAATAAATAAACAAGATATCATCAGTTAAAATTGAAGGAAATGTCACTATTTTGACACGTTTTTTGAAGTGTAAACTAGAGCAGTTTGGGAAGCCTATTCCCAGACCAGATCCCCAGTGCCTCCTTACAACATCTATATGATCATTTTTTTCTCAGTATTCAGTAAACAGCAAATTAAAAACAAGTCATCTAACACTGTAAACACACATCTATTTCCACTTTCCTTAGATTATATTAGCTGTAATGAATGTCTGTGACTGTGACACCCACCGGTGGTCGTGGTCACAGTCCAGCGCCAATATGTGACGTCCACTGGTCGCAACATCAATATGACACTGTGTCGTCGGCCCATGGTCAACTCCCAGTTGCAGCGCGAAGCTGTAAGGTTTCTTCTACCAGTGTTTTGGGGTCGACTCCTTGTCGCTGCCACCAGCCTGTGTCCCGGTCGATCTGGTCATTTCCGGTTCAATAACAGCTTTGTCGTTCTCAGCTCACCTCCAACGCTTGGTCACCGAAGTAACTGTTTTGATCTCAAGTCTAGCCTAACCAAGTTGTGACTTTGATCTTAGATAGACGAAATCAATCAGGCATCAGGCCATAGTGCAAGCTGAATCCAGGGTAAAGGTGATACTACACAAGCGTAAGTAAAAGAAAAATAATAAAACAAACTCACGAGGTTCAAATATGTTGAGAAATAACAATTATCTTTATCTGTTGAATACAGGAGTATGTTTCTCTCCCTGCCCGTTTCTACGGATTCGTGACACTTTTTGCATTTCTTAAGCGAGTTATGGTATCTTAAGTCGTTCATCAATAAAAACTTGCTTTTGGTAGGAAGACTAAGTCGAAAAGGACGTGGAAATCTTTTGGTCAGCTTCTGCAAGGCAATACACTGTAACTCTGACTGTGTCTGACACTCTCTGCCGAAACTCTGACTAGCTGCCTTGAGACGTTTGTTTATATAGATACCGACCAACTCCGGGGTGGGGCCTGACATGGTTTGGGTTCTTTGACAATTCCCAATAAGAATTCTCTTTGTTCTTAGGCCAGGAAAATTAATTACTTCCCATTTTTGGAAGACTAATCACTTTCCATTTAGGGGGTTTCTCTCTTGTCCATGAGGGAAGGTCAGAGGAGAGTTATCTTCCCAGACTTTTCCTCTCTCACATTGGTATCACATACCAATCCCTTCAGTGGGTGTTAACAACTTCTCCATCTTTCTCATACATTCACCTCTGCCTATCACCCATGCTACCACTTAGCCAATGGTCTCTTGGCAGTGTGAGTGTGGCTAGACTGGCCCTCATGTTTACAAAATCCTTTTTTTTCTTTCAAGCAAAACATTTACAATTCCCAGATTGCCGAATAATTCTTTATCACATCATAATTTTGGGGACACCCAAATCCACTTAGCCCGGACCTCTATCGACTCATTAATCACTGTCAAAAAACCCGACATCTGGGTTCTCCGCTGGTCAACCTTTAATTGGGTGGCCATGCCTACCCGACAATTAATTTTTTTATTTTTCTCATGTGTTAAAATTCTCTTATCACCAGATGCTCATTTTGAATAAGCAATAATAATAATCCCCTTTTTGACTCTTTTTTTCATGTCAAGATTCGTACATAGACCAGATGGCTTTCCTCACTGGAATCAGGAATTAAAGTTAAATGTTATCTCTGAAAGATAATCAATGGCCACTCTCCAGGGTGGTCCCAACCCAAATTTCCTCCATGGTCACATGCGTCAGCCGGCTTTGTTTATCTTTTAGAATTTTGTTTCGTTTGACATGTCACTCCCTTAGCATGACATTAATTAATTTGACAGAATCACAGTCTCACTCCTTCTTACTGATTTTCTGTCTTTTGCGAAAAGTATCTTTCTTTTGTAAATAAAATAAATTCTTCTTTTTAATGTTGCTCAGTCTATCTTTCAGTATAGCTCTTTCTCACCTTAAGTATTTCCAGTTTTTAATTTCTATGGTTAATTAGTTAGCCAATTAACAGAGCTTTAGTGTCACATCACTACACCTACAAACCCAGAGCATTGATCCCTGCAGATATCAGCTGTCTGATCCAGCAAGAGAGAAATATTCAGACAGCAAAATAAGTTGTACATGAATGTATGATTTTATATTTATTTTATTCTTTGTAAAACATAAATGTTCTTTCTTCGCGTGGTTTGCAATTTTATTATGATGCCAACTATGAGTTATCTTGTGCCTGGCATTTTCTGATATATTTTCATCTGTGGGTGCCAACAACAAATTTATTCAGTGATATTTTTAGTGTGAAAACAATGTTATAACTTCAGCTGAAGTTATAAATCAACTCAGAAAAGATTTTTTATTGTGTTAATATAAAGTTGGTGTTTTAAGTCAGATTTCATAATCAACCTCTAGCAGTCAAAGTGTTAAATGTAAGGGACTTAAAAATAAAAAAAAGAAAAAGTTATTACTTGGTTCTACCACCACCCCTTACCACCCACTTTTACTTAACTACCCCATATCACATTCAGGTAGGGGTGATACTATCAAACTTTGGGAATCACAAGATTAGACCAAACTGTTCAAAAGCCATCGATGATTGTGTTAGCGTAAATTTACAAGTCATCATGAGCGAGATTTTAAGTGTACTGGCCTTGTTCAAAATGTTGATCAGGATAGATGATGTGTGCTCTCTTTAAAAAAAAAATATAACAAGGTCTGTTCCACTTAGTTACAACATAAACCTAGTTTTGGTGTGTGTTGTAGATGGATGTGTCGGAGCATGCATCTGCAACAGGAATTAGATGGCCCACCTAATAGACTCCACAGTCTCCCAAAACTGAAAGATGCCTACAAGATATTTTTATTGATAATATTTTATCAGATTACTCACTTCATCCAGTATTCACTGTTGACAATTTCTGGCAAAATGGTGTATTGCGAGACAACAAAATCATCTTCTAAGCTTCGCATGTCAGGGAAAAAATCTGTAGTGATGGGTAAAGAGGCTGGAATGGTCAGTGATTTCCAGTCAACACCTATAAAGAGAGGTCAAGAGAATGGCTAGTGTTATAGGATAATGATGATAAACAGAAAAGAAAATTAGAGTTAGATAAGGGCAGACTGGATAAATATTAAACAGTAGTAGGAGATGGTGGTAAGTTATAGAAGCTGTTAAATTTCTTTGTACCCAGTGAGTTGTCATAGAAAATACAATGACAAAGAAGACCATATAAGTTTGAAAGGGACATAAATCAGATGTAGTCAATTCAAAATAACTATATTCTTTGGGTACAAGAAATTATTCACTCAAAGCATAATACAACAAAGCCAATCAGAAAATAAAATCCTTCCTATATAGAAATTAAAAAAATATTAGGGGAAGGGAGTTCATTTATTCCAGAAAATTATTTTTAAAAAAATGTTATCATAAAACAAACTAATTAAAACATCTAAAGAGTTTATAAATATCAGAAAGAGAGAAAAAGAAAGCTATCAATCTTTTAATGCTTATTTGTAAAGAAGTCATTCATTAGGTAGGGTAAACAAAGCTTTTTAGCCTTGGTGGGGCAGCTAATTTAAGAAAGATAATAAATCCCTTGCTAACACATGGGACAGTGTCGCAGGGTAAGGCTCATTATTCAATGTGTTTTATAAGCCGAATGACAGCATGGGTTTGAAGGAAACTGTAAAAAGATTGATTTTCTTTTTTTTTTCTTTTTTCTTCACAGCTTATCAACACTTTGTGGGTTATTTAAAACCGAAACTTTTTTTTTTTTGAGAGTGAATATTGCATTAACAATTTTTTTTTTCTTTTGTTTTATATAAACAATGATTTTTCCACATAAAAGTCCTATTTAACCTGTAACTGTGGGATGAGATGAATTATCTTTTCCACATGTACTTGCGCATAAGTGAATGTAATGAGCAAGACAAGAATATCAAACTTGCATCTACAATTTTTCATTTCAAGATATTACTCCTTACACCACCCACTCAAACCAGGAAAAGAAATGGCTGATATAATTCAAAATAAATAGAAATTTTACAAATATATAACAGTGTATTGCTAATTTTTCAAGAAAATTTTTCTTTTACCAATTTATTTAATATTAAATTTGTTTTTCAATTAAATGAAATTATGAAACACAATTATCTATTTTAAGGAGAATATGAGAGCAGTTTTTCCCCACTTCAAGATGAGTAGAATATGATCATTCAAATTTCACATTATGGTTACCAGAAGTAAAATTAGTTACAATGGCCTCGAATAAACAAATATATTGTATTTCCAATTCAAGAAATTAGAATGGCTGAAATGATTAAAAGGGTAAAATACAAATCTGAGGATCAAAGTTAAATATGCATGCAGAAATTATGACATTTAATAAAATCCATGGAAGAGGAGGAACATGGAAAAATATGGCCAATTTCACATTTTAAAACTGTAAGGAAAAGCAATCAAATTATCATAATCAGAAATTGTAGAAGAAAAAATACATTTGACAAATTTTCTACATCAGAAATGAACTGCTAAGAGAGTTTCAGACTATTTAGAAAGTGAGGATAAGCATAAAAAGAATTTAAAATGTGAAGAAATAATAGAAAAGGCTGACATTAATGAGACAGAGAGTGCACAAATGCACAAATAGGTAGAAAAGAAATATGTACAAATTTATCACTGCTACATTTAGATCAATAAAAAGAGGGAAAAAAGGAATCACAGTATTTAATATGGAAGCAAAGTAAACAAACTTTTTGGCAAAATTAAATCTCATGCTTTATATCTTTCAGAATAATAAAAAAATGAAAATTCACGTTTTTCACCCTCTTTCCCGACTATTTGAAAATAAAGCTGAATATCAAAATTCAATTTAGACAACATTCTTTAGCTAAATTGTTCATATACATAAATCCCACCAAAAGTTTCATTACTGAACTTTCATATAATTTATATCCTCACATAAAATTATATTCAGAGGCAGTGGGTGGGGGATTTTCTGTAGAGATCTAATGAGGAAATTAGAAAGAATGCAATATCAAGTTTTTACTGATTTCCTCAGGTGATAGTAACCAGATTTGAAGATATGGGTAGATGAAATGCAAGAAGTTCAAAAGCCAGACCACTAAATTAATAATATATTACAAGTAAATTAGCAGTACAAAGTTATTTCATGTAAACTTTTTATGATCAGGATATAATAAGGATAATATCCATCAGATAGCTCCAAAGCAAAATGCATATGACAGACTAACACATATGGGATTCCTATATAATTGTATAAACAAGCCATTTTTAATAACGATTTACAAACCAGTTGCTGTAGAGTTTAATCTTTCAGGAATATTCATTTGTTTTTAAAAGCAAAAAAACATTGACAGATAATTACACAGAAAACTAAAAAGAAAACAAACAAAAAAGATAGTCTCACAATTAACATTTTGGGTGAAAATAAAAACATTAAAAGAATTCCCTCCCCAAAACATCTACCTCATATCTGCAAGACAAAAGCAAAGCATAAAAATCATGCAAACATTGTACAGGTGTGGGAACAACAATTAAAAATATAAAATTAAAACATGCATGTAAGTGGCGGTTATAGAAGCAAGTGACCCAAAGAGAGAGAGAGAGAGAGAGAAAAGCAGGGAAAAAATAAAAAAATAAAAATAAAAAAAAAAATAAAAAAAATAACTCACAAACATTTAAGAACTAACTGGGAAGTAAAAAGAAATACTAAAAAATGAAAAAATTGGTGTGTTATACATTTCATCCCTTTGAAAAGGTAGCAATGATTTCATTGATGATAGTGGGTGGAGACTAAAACAAATACTGGCTACACTTTTACAAAGATGCTGAAGATACAGGGATGCTTAGCTTTCAGTATCTGATGTATGCAGATGTATAACCTAACTCATTCCACTTTATAGTGCTTTTGTTTTTATTGCTAAGAATGTACAGTGCAGTAGAAATACTTCCCACATAATGGTAATACATTAGTGGCATTGGTGTCTTCATCTCGCTAAAGTTTTACCATCATCTGCGAGGTATAAAAGTAGAAATGGTTTTCCATTTTAATATTGTATATTTTACAAACTTGAGGATTTAAAAAGGGAGAAGTAATAGAAATTAATGACGAATTTGACAAAAAAAAAAAAAAAAAAAAAAAAACTTCACTGGAAATAGACTATGCTTTGATAAAAGTGTAATTGTTATTCTATGGCTAATGATAATTTCTAATAGACAGTATTCAAGGTGTATTTTATATACAAGCAAATTATAAAATGGAATTTTTTTTTCTTAAAAGTTTCTATGCAGAACATCCAGTCCAAGCCAAAGCAAGCAAACTAACTATATAAAAGAAAATAACAAAACAATTATTTAGGAATTAAAAAAAAGAAGAAAATAAAGAAAAGAAAATTAAT
Organism: Acanthosepion lycidas; assembly: GCA_963932145.1. Classification (NCBI taxonomy): domain Eukaryota; kingdom Metazoa; phylum Mollusca; class Cephalopoda; order Sepiida; family Sepiidae; genus Acanthosepion; species Acanthosepion lycidas. Next base: position 119,255,037 of record OZ010574.1, on the reverse strand, counting down.
TGGAAATGAACTAAGATACAGGTGTGATTGGTGTAATAAATAAAAACAGAAATGTAGAAGAAATGGTTAATGGTTAAAAGAAAATTTGAAACAAAATGAACAATAAACACAATGACTGCTGGAGAAGTCAGGAGGATGGTCATACTTATGCCAGCACAGAAATGCTCAGTATTGTAATCTGCTGTAAGAATCTGTTTGATAAGGTGAGATTGGGCATTTGCTGTCTCTTGGCAATCCAAAGGCCTCCAGTCCCAACCTGAAACAAGATGGCAACAATAGACATGATCAACAAAACAAAGACAACACAAACTTGTCAATGACAGAAGCAGAAAAAGAAAAAATCTGGGATAGACATATTAATATTCACAAAATACATGCAGATGGATTTTTATCCATCATAAACTAAATTGCAAAATTAATTTGCTTTCATCCTGCTTTTCAAACCTGTATCAAAAGTAATTTACCAATGTAACAAAAAAAAAAAAAAATCTAAATAAAATCCAGTGCTTCCATTCCAAATAATTTCATTCATTTTTTTTTTTATTGTATCTTCATTAAGAAAGTAGATACTATTTTTAATATGAGAATTGCAAATATTATGATGTTTGCTATCATTAACACATTTCAATCAATTAAAGATTAATAGAAGAAAAGGTTGGGCTAAAAATACATTGCCTGTCTGAACATGAATCTGAAAGTTACAGGGTAGGGACACGATAACCATTTCTAAATTCAATTTATTTAAATATTCAAAATCATCTTATCAGAATTGCTCAACAATTACCAATTTATTAATACCAATTTACCAGTAGTTAGTTATTTATTAATACCAATTTACCAGTAGTTACAGAGGGAAAAATATATATGTAGTTAGTAAATGTGACTTCCCTGGAAACTGGAACATACAAAGTATTATTTTTCAATATGCAGACAATAGATCAAAGATTAAATAGTAAAAGGAATATAAAATCTGAATGGATTTTCTTTCTAAATAATATTTTTTGTAACAATGCAAAAAACATAGAAAGAAAATCCATTCAGATTTTATGCTTGGCTCTTAATCTTTGACCATTGTCTGCATATTGAAATATGAGAAGGATATATAAATGTCTATATATCAAGAACAATTTTGGGGGAGAGATGTATGACAAAGTGGAAAAATCTTTTTAGAATAGTGAAATGTAAGAACCTAGACATAAATATACCATGGATGAACTAGCAACTGAAGCACTTTCTAAACATTTTCAACTTTTAATTAGAGTAGCATATTATTATAACAAATTTGCGGTCATTCTAAGCTGATGTGTTATTTAATAACAGGTATGCACAGATCTATGTAAAAAAAAATTCCAGGACTTTTCGGGACTATGTTAAAAAGTTTCAAGGATTGAAATGACTACTTCCTTCACCTAGTCTCTCAATCCAGAGCATTAGATGCTTAAATAGTAATTTGGCCAATTGTGTGGGCTATGTATGCTTGAAGGAGTATCACCACTGGAAAGTGGATGAGCTTCTTTTATTAAGGTCTAGTAACTTAGTTTCCACCATGGCCTGCTGGCCCAATGGTATGATGTTTGAGTCATATCATAAAAGTCCAGGTCTCATTCTCAGAGTCGGTAGATGTTCCTTGCTGATGAGTTCCAAAAAGGTCAAAACAGCCATCCAGTTCTTTTCTGCATGCCTGTGTTGAAGGTCCAGACATGATGAATTATTATATATATATATATATATATATATATATATATATATATATATATATATAGAGAGACATGTTTCCTTGAATAATTTAGACAAGTTTTGTTTACTTATTTTCAACTGGATCCTTTCATATTCACAGACAAGCTTTTTGGTGTCAATTATTAAAGGAAGAGAGAAATCACTGTATTGATATAGATTATTTATTCCAAGCACTTTCAAATTAACACAATATCATCGACAGGGTGTTGTTTTTTCCAAGACAAATATAGTAGCAGTTCAGCATTTTCAAAGACAAAATTACTGTGTTCATCTGAAAGTTAATTTTTATTGGTGGAGTGAAGAACACTGAGTTTAGTACCATTAACTACGCAGTGCTTCAAGGGAGGTAACTAAGTTATGAGATGTAGTTCTTTTATTAAAAATAATATTAAGAACTACCAGGACAAACATTGATATTTTAAACTATCTACTGTACACATCTTAAATCATAAATGCAGTATTCATAATTTTATTTAGGACTAGTTTCAATTTTTTAAGGAAAACAACTTCAAGAATTTTTAGTTTACATTTATTATTTTCATAAGTATAGATGTATTTTCCTGAATTGCGAATGTGGACAGTTATGCTGTGGTAAATGCTGGATGCATCAGAATTGCTATTTTATACTAATTTCTTATAGTTAAGAGTACATAAATTTATACTGAAAGGTGTTTTATATGTGGAGAGAGTGAATTTATTGTAAATAGCGTTTATCAACAATATACATTTTAATACTATTATTAAGATTCTACGTAAATGTAAAGAAATAATTGTTTGGAATTGTTGATATATATTTTCTATATTCTTTACTAATACAGGGATATTATTGATGTATCTAAGTGTATGGAAGTTTTTCTAAAAGAGTTAAATGTATTATTTTCAAGATGAGATATATAGAAATTGGTAAAAGTCAGACAATAAACTAAACCCTTAGAGATGCCATCATGTTGTATATAGATATTATTTTCATGGTTGGAGAATGGGACTTCACTAATGCACGTTAACAGTAATTTCGGAAATATACTATCTCTAATTTTCATTGGATATAGACATGGCTTATTCTATATGTTTATTCTAATAATGTTTCATTAACAGACACATTACTCAAGTGAGACTATGGTTTTCAATACGATATATATATATATATATATATATATATATATATATATATATATAAGCATTTCACCCCAATCAAGGCGGGAGCCACTAGGACACAAGGGGTTACAGAAAATTTAGAGCAAGATCAGATAGGAGTGATAGAAGAAAAGATGAGGGTAGTGGATAGATCAAGGTAACTGAAGATGTCGATTGACATTACACTTGAATAGCTGGAGATTATAGCTAACAGAGAAACAGGAATAGGGAAGGGAGTTCCACAGGCGAGAGGTGCGAGACATGAAGCTATTGGAGTAGAAGAGACAGCTACATTTAGGAGTTTCGACAGTGAAGGGGTGGGAGCGAGATGCCAAACTCTTAGGCTGGTTGAACTCATGACGTCTGGGAACCAGCAAATGCAGCTCCTCGGAGCAATTTCCATGGAAGTATTTGTAGAACAGACAGAGGGAGGCGACGGCACGTCTGTGAGAAAGTGACTGTAGACGAGACTACAGAGCAGGGCCAACTACATTGCATATCTGCCTCTGGAGCCTATCAAGCACCACGAGGCAAACAGAAGGGGCACCAGACCATATATGGCAGCAATACTCCATGCAAGGAAGAATTGTTGATTTGTAGATCTGGAGGATCGACTCCGGGGAGAAAAACTTCCTGGCGCAGCTCATGGAGCCAACTTTTCTTGCGGTGGACGAAGCAATTGACTCAATGTATTTATTCCATCTCGGGTCAGCAGTCAACGTGAGACCAAGAAGCCGCAGAGAGTTGCTATTGAGAAATTGAGCGTCAGACATTCTAATGGAGGGCAGGGAAGGATCTCTGTGGTGATTAATAAAGAGCAGTTTTGTCTTGGAAGCGTTGAAGTTGACCAGCCAATTCTTGCCCCAGTTCACAATTGATTGGAGGTCCTTTTCGAGACGCACGGCCAGGTGAGTTTTGTCAGTGAGACTAGATTTGTTTTTGAGGCAGGAATAAATTGTGGTGTCATCCACGTAGATGCCAACTTGGGAAGTTATGGCGTCAGGAAGGTCATTTATGTAGATAAGGAATACAGTGGGGCCTAGGATGGAGCCTTGAGGAACACCTGCGTTCGTGGGATAGGAACTGGATGAGAATCCATTGAGAACGACCTTCAATTCACGGTTTGACAGGAATGATTGTATTAGGTTATATAATCGACCCGTAATGCCATAACCCTGGAGCTTGCGAAGAAGGCTGGCACGCCAAACCCTATCAAATGCTTTGGAGATGTCTAGTGCCACGGCACGAGCTTCCTCGTTATTTAGAAGAGCTCGGTAGACAGTTTCAGTGATGGTCGTAAGCACATCAGCTGTAGATCGGGCAAAGCGGAAACCATATTGCTTGTCTGAGAGCAGATTATGGGATGTGAGGTGGTTTACCACCTCGATATTGATTAGGGCTTCAAAGACTTTGCTGAAGAGGAGAAGTCAGACATGTCGCTACAGAATAGGTGGAAGTAGTGGTTTCTATGGCCGATGGCGGCTGAGCAAGTAGCGGAGAACCAGGGGGAGGAGCGCAACTTGACCCTATATTTACTAGATGGGATGAAAGCGTTGATTCCAACTTTAACCCAGAAAGAGACCTCAGAAGCACATTGTTGGACGGGGAGCTTGAAGACTTCATCCCAGGGGACATCGCGGAGGAAATCACGGAACGCATCCCAGTCAGCACGTTGATAGTAGAACGAAGTTCTAGTGGTAGGAGGTTCTTTATAGAGGGTGTAGTTGAAGGAGATGTTAACAGATACTACCCCATGATCAGAGTTACTAAGAGAGCAGAGTTGCAAGGCGCTGCAGGACTCTGGGATGGAGGTAAAGCACAGGTCGAGAAGAGAGGCTTTACCTTCCCGTTTGAAGGCAAAACGAGTGGGGAAATTAACTGTGTGAGGGAATGAAAAATTGAAAAATTGAGCGTTTGAATGCCTGCGTGGTCAGTAGTAGCATTATTAAGCCACAAGGTGTGATGGGTGTTAAAGTCACCAAACACAAAAATGTGAGCAAACGGGTGGAGGGTGAGAGCCTTGTCTATGTTGTCCGAAATGCTATCAAGTATCTCACAGTCTTGAGAGGATGGAGAGCGGTAAAGGAAGAAGAGATAGCTTACTGCATTGAGGAGAGAGAGTCGGAGACACATGTATGACTGGTCTGGCGATTCGAGAGAGAACTCTCTGGCCAGAGGGAGATGTTCTTTGATGTAGACAGCAAGAACGTGCATGTGGGTTAGAGAGTCTTTTCTGAGGAGAGGAAGGTAGCCGGAGATCGAGAGATCAGAAGAGGGGATAGATGAGACAAGGTTTGTCTCACAGAGAGCCAGTATATCCGGGCCATTTGCAGTGAGGAAAGATTCCAAACTGCAGAAGTTTGTCCTAACGCCACGGATGTTGGAGAACGAAATGTTGAGGATGGATAGATATATATATATATATATATATATATATATAAACTTTATGTATTTAGGGGGCATTGGGTAGAAGTAGTACCTTTATAGCAGCCATTAGTGAAACATCTGGCTGGTAATTCTCAGCTTAGGGAAGAAAAAAAAATGTATTTATATGGGCTGGCAAGACTGAGAAAGAGCCACGCCAGTCTGGTGTTGGCTTTGTCATCAAGTCCGACCTTGCTAGCTCACTACCTTCCTTACCTAGTTCAGCAGCTTATAGATCAATTGCACTCTTCTCATAAAGCATGGATTGAGGACAAGAACTCCTCTAATAAGAAGATCACTTACAAGAAGTGCAAAAGTCAGGGTTCAACGAGCTCTCAGGCCATGAAAGAGCATTGGTGGTCTGAAAAGAGGCTTCAGATAGAAAGGATCTAAAGGCTCTATGCTGGCCTCAAGAGCATTTTCGGTCCTCAGAAAGGTGGCATTGCTCCTATCTCCACAGCAGATGGTGAAACTCTTTTGACGGATAAGTCAGACATTTTAAATTGCTGGAAAGAGCATTTCGAAACTGTGTTAAAAACCACTTCAGTTACTGATGAGGAAGCTATCACATCAATTGAGCAAAATCCTGAAATTCCAGTGTTGTCTTTTGAACCTACTTATCAAGAGGTAATTGACTCCATCAAGCAAATCTCATCTGGAAAAAATCACCTAGTCCTAAGGATCCTATTCCACCCGAAGTGTATAAGCATGGTGGCCAAAAGTTGGTAAAAAGTTACATCTCCTTTTTGTGGAGATATGGAAGTCAAGCTGTGTCCCACAGGATTATAAAGACACCTCTGTCAAACACCTCTACAAAAACAAGGGTTCCAGGTGTGTCTGGGATAATCATCGGGGGATATCACTACTTTCAATTGCAGGCAAAATCCTAGTGAGACTGATTCTAAACAGAATCATTATACACCTTGTTGATAACATCTATCCTGAATTTTGGTTGGGTCGGGGAACCACTGACATGATATTTTCTCTTCAAGTTGCAGAGAAGGTTCGCGAGAAAAACCAGGAGTTATACATGGTGTTTGTGGACTTGACGAAGGCCTTTGACACTGTGAATCAAGAGGCTCTTTGAAAAGTCTTGAGGAAAATCAGCATCCCTGAAAACATGCTAACGGTCATCATCTCCTTTCATGAAGGAATGAAAGCTAATATCGTATCTGATGGTATGATGTCGGAATCCTTTGATGTCACAAATGGCACCAAGCAAGGTTGTGTCATGGCCCCTGTCCTTTTTGCCCTTTTCTTCTTGCTGATGCTGAAATATGCATTTGCAGATACAGAGAGTGCTGTCAAGTTTCAGTTTTGAACAACTGGTGGTCTCTTCAATCATCAGCGCTTCAAAGCCAAGACCCACCTTCGTACGCATATTATTCATGATTTGTTGTTTGCTGATGATGCAGCTCTTATAGCGACATCCTTTGGAGGAGGCCCAACATCTAATAAATCGTTTCTCTGCTGCATGTAAAGCATTTGGTCTTATGCTTAGCATAAAGAAAACTGAAGCTGTGCACCAACCTTGTCCTACTCCAAAGCAATTGTGTGGTGAAAAACAAAAACCACCAGTCTACAAATTTCCAGAGAGACCACTGAAAGTAGAAGACAAACCCCTATCTTGGTAGCAAAGTCAATTACAGTGGAACTTTAGATAATGAAATCATGCATCGGATTTCTAAGGCTACCAGTGCTTTCGGCAAACTTCGCCATCGCTTGTGGAATGAGCGGGGTATTTGAATGGATACGAAAATTCAGGTTTACAGAGCTGTTGTACTTGCCATCCTTTTGCATGGCTCAGAGTCATGGACTCCATACAGGTACCATATATGCTAGCTAGATGTTTTCCATAAAAGCTGTCTGCGTGCAATCTGTGGAGTTAAGCTTCAAGAGAGGACATCTAACGTAAACCTGTTTAACAGGTGTAATATTGGAGGAATCGAGACTTATCATACAGTCTCATTTATGGTGGACTGGTCATGTCTTGAGAATGTCTGATGACAGGATACCCAAAATCCTAATGTACAGGCAGTTAGATCAGGGCTACAGGAATGTAGGATGCCCATGGCTAAGATACAAAGACAAGCTGAGAAGCAACTTGTCAGCAGTCAATATACCACATAACACCCTTGAGCGCTTAGCCTTGGAGCGGCTAGAATGGAGATCAATGTGTTTTAGTGGACTCAACAATCTTCAGTCTGCTTGCCTGAATCATATTCAAGAAGTGAGAGCACGATCTAAAAGGTCAGCCAATCTAACAGGGATCTCATCTCACAATCCTAATACTTGCTTCATATGTGGCCTCCTTTGTAAATCACTAGCAGGTCTTAAATGCCACTTAAGATTATCGCACAAAATTCCATAACTGAATCAATAAGCTGTCAGATCCTCGTACGTAAAAACCGACAGGAGAGTCCATTATTATTATTATATAATATATAATATTTACTTATATGAAGTATATATATATATATATTTATTTTAAAAAAAAATTTATAACAAATATGTTATAAAATCACTACAAAAATAGCCATTTTGTTTCAACACCCCTGGTGTCTTATCAAGTGATGATGTTGAATGTAAAATAAATGGTTTTAAAAGTTTCAAATTAATTAACAATCCTTCGCAAGGTGAAAACATTATTACAAAAGCTAGATTGATTAATCAAAATACAAGTATAGGAAAATTCAAAAAGCTTGACAACGAAGTCATGTTATAATAGCTATTCAGATCTTTAAAATAGGGGTAATACTAAAAAAGAATTTATTCTAACCAATAATTACTAAATTATATGATAAAATTTAATATTAAAATTAAAAACTGCCAATTTCAAAATCCAAATTTAATCGCTATTAAGTTTAGAACCATAAAATTACTGAAGAGAAAAGATGAAATATATATGTTATTCAATTTATTTCTTCATTGAAATTACGTTAGACGCTAATGTTATATCCGATCCTCTGACAATATATATGTATATATTTTAATCTCAAGTGTGTGAATGGGGTCCTAACCTCATGCGTAAAACAACACAAACAGATTATAATACATAAGCACCCAGACATATATATATATATATATATATATATATATACACACACACAAAAGTGATGAGACAGGGAACATCTCCACGGCCCTTTATGAAAAAAAAAAAAAAAAAAAAAAAAAAAAAAAAAGGAGGGAAGGAAAACGGGAAACCAACACATATCTATATATATTATTTACATTATTCGGACTATTGTCCTCATCTTTGTTGCCATATTTATCACAATGTTTCGAGCAAAAGTCATAAGAGGTAACCCAGAGACATTCGATAAAGAATTGGTCAGTATAAATAGTACCATACAATGTAACAACTACCCTGGGTACATGGCAGCAGCCCCAAAAAACTGGGATAGGTTGGTACAAGAGGAGGACAACAACACTCAGAAAACAGTCTGCCTGCATTATGTGAAGGATTTATCAGAGAAAATACAAAGGATCTGCAGTCCATATAACATCAGGACAACCTTTAAAATCTTGACAACATTTCGCAAATATCTCCCCTGAGTAAGACCTCCCATAGAGGAGAACATGGCTAAAGACTGTGTGTACACTATCCCATGCAGCTGCAGAAAGAAATATAAAGGGGAGACAGGCCACCCCCTTAAGGTAAGGCTTCAAGAACACCAGAAGAATTAACATGAGGGGAAGTGGAAAAATTAGGCATGGCTGACCACATATGGAGAGAGAAGGGAGATCACCACCTTCTGTGGGATCAGGTTGAGATCATAGACAAAGAACACCATTGGAAAATTCTTAATGAATCAGCACATATGCTAGGCCACAAAAATCTCCTGAGCCGACCAAGCATAGAAATGGATAGAATGTGGGAACCAGTAATAAGGAGTGCCAGAGAAAAGCAATAATAACAACGAAAGTTGCTATATGAGCTCTGGTAAAAACATGAAGATAACAGCAAAAATTGCAATATGAGCACTGGTAAAAATGGTTGCTGAGTCATTAGGTTTATAATACCCAGAAATTCATACACAGATGTCCTCAAGGACACTGCATAAAGGCGTTGGTTAGATCCAGTGACAAGACGTGCGAGTTCAATACCCGGTTAAGGCAGTGGAGAACTTTCAGAGGGAAATTAACAGGAGATAACTGACATCCATTAAACATGGCAAGTGGAACTAGAACAGTCTTACCCCAGTGAGTGAAATAAAGGGTTCAGTTCGACATTCCAACCACCTGAAGAAGGCCGGAGCGTACAACAGTTGAAACGTTGTGATAAATATGGCGACAAAAATGAGAACAATAGTCCGAATAATGTAAATAATCTAGAATATCTAATGCAACATTTCTCATCAATGTGGATGTCCTCAAAAGAAAAAAAATAGTCATGGTTTGAAACATCAACAAACACAGCTATGTAGGACAGGACTCTAAAATGGAAGATCATCATCTGCCACAAATTATGTTGTATGACAGTCATGTGGTCATCACAGAAGTATTATGAAGATGCTTTGAATAATAATCAACTTCCCATCTGTTGCCAACAGAAGTTTCCAATTGTCAGGTTTAATACATCACCATCCACCAGGCTGCAAGCAAATTTTGAAGCAAGCAGAGCACCTTACCAATCAAATATTCTCCTACAGCCATTGCCAAAAATCCTGCCAGTCTCTTTACAGCCTCAACAATTACTAATGCATATGCACCAAGGACAAAACTGACCTGGCCCTAAAAGTAACTGCCATCAACAGCAATGACAAGAATGGCAACAAGTATGTAGCATCCAAGACAAGCAAGAAATTAGTGTTAAAACATTTCTCTCACAACTAAAAAATAATAATAAAAAATAGTCAAGCTGGAAGAGTAGTCTATCTGCTGACATTAGTTTATGCACTGAATGATCATAGAAAACAAACCAAGTTTAGTAAAGAAGTCAATATCCATCAACTGCCAATTCTATATTCCATCTTGACTCGGACAAAAGACTAGAAGAAAAATATTTTACACAGAGTTAGAAATTCAAACAATCTACTTAATGAATTAATATTGGGAAAAATAAAATTAAGAAATAGAAAAATAATTTGGTTTTGTCAGATCCTTAAATCACAAAAGAAAAGACATTTTTCTAAGTTTGGTAACTCATATTTAAAGAACATCAATATGAAAAAGTCAAATCTAGAGAGAAGAAAGGAAAAAAAAAAAAAAAAAAAAAAAAAAAAAAGACACTGTAAGCAAATTTTCTTTCTGTGAAATATCCAAAGATTGAGCAGAAACTTTATTTCTCATGTTTTATGCATTTAATCCACCCTTGAAATTTTTATACCAAGAGTTGCCCGGTCTACCACTGATGTGCTCACAGCCATAACTGAATTTGTATACCAAGCTCTTGATAATAATGGCAAAGCTTGAGCAGTGACTTTAGATATCTCTAAAGCAATTGAAAGGGTTTGGCCTGCTGGCCTTCTTTGTACCCTTCAGGGATATGGTATTATTGGATGATAATTTGATCTAATACAATCATTCCTGCCAAACCATGAAATGAAGGTTGTCCTAAGTGGGTTTTCCTCCAGTTCCTTTCATATGAATGCTGGTGTTCCCCAAGACTTTCCTGGTTCCTCCACTGTTTATCAACAATCTTCCTCAAGTTATCAGTTCCCAAGTAGGCATCTACACAGACAACACTACTATTTACTCCTGTCTCAATAGTAAATCCAGCATTGCTGACAAACCTAATCTGGCCACCTATATTGAAAAGAACCTCCAATTTGTGGTTGCCTGGGGCAGGAAATGGCTTGTAAACTTTAATGCCTCCAAAACAAAACTGCTCTTATTTAACCATCATAGAGAACCCTTCCTGCCTCTTATCAATATGACTGATGCCCAACTCCACGAGAGCATCTCTCTGCACATTCTTGTTTCATACTGGAGGTTTGCAGTGCCATTTTGATAACTATCACATTAAATCAGAAGACAAATGCAACAAAATTCCCCATCCAAGTTTAGTTTTTCATAAATCATCTGTGCAGTGTGTGACTGCCATGCAACAAGCAGATTACATGCAATAGTAGGTCATTTTTGTTTTGTTTGTTTGTTTGTTTGTTTTTTAAGACCAAATGCACTAGCCATACTTTGCAGACATATGCAGGAGGAGAAGTTACAAGTAAACAAGGCTGTTGGTTTCAATCCTTGAGAAGGACTGCAAAACATTTTGCCCCACCCTTTTTATAAACAGAAGCACACAAATGCATGCTGGGATTTTTTCTTAGCTAATGAAATGGTCCCGATCTGTTTTGGAGTCGGAATGCTACGTTCACTTGTCCGAACTTGCTTTCATGTGTCAACACCAATTCTTAGTTTGTGAACTTTTTGTCATATTACTGTTGAGTTGTTTTGCATATATTGTTTACTTGATTTATATTCTTTTTACCCTGTTTTTAATTTTCTTTTCTATTATTGCTTATTGCAAACACTGTCAATTCTGTTTGTTAGACAGTTGTTATTTATTTTATCATTTGACCATGGTTACTCATTCCACAAAGGCCTTCACATTTCTGATGCAACTGGTTTTAGCATGATGGTTGCAACACACATGTCTGGATTTGTATAAAATTTAAAAACATACCATTTTTATATTGATTGCATCCAGACATATATGCATATACTTCAGAGAAATCAAAGAAGTGCATATGTGCAAAATGATGATTTCAGGTGTCATCTGCCTATGAATGCAGAACCAAATTTCAGAATTTTGTATATTTGCAGCCATTTTTCAAGATTTGCGAATAAGTGCAGTTAAACCGTTTTCTCAGTTGGTCGACCAATGGATTTATTTCTATAACTTGGAAAAATTCTTCCTTATAGAGTTCTTCCTGTAATCATACACTTGCCCAACATCTTCAATTTGCTATACTGGAATTTGGCTAACTACAAACTGTTGTAATCCAAATGCTGGATTCAGTCAATGTAATGGTTCAGCAGAATAGATGTTTAAACATCCTCAACCAATAAGAGTTTTTGATACTATAAATGTCTATTTTTTTATATAGACTGATTTGCAAGTATTCTACACCTGGAACTTCTAATTTTTTTTACTAAAATGTTCAAAATTTAAAAAAAAAAATCCTATATAGTTCAAGTTTTAATATTTTGAAGTCAATATAAAAAAAAAAAAAAAAAAAAAAAAAAAAAAGAAAAAAGAAAAACAAGTCCTTTGTGCATATGCTAAAAGAGAAAAATAGAGCAGAAATTTAGATTATGATATTATGTTAAGAAGAATGAAAAAGGACTTAGTTAAGAGATTAGTTTACTGTTAGTGACAGAATTACAAATGTAATCATTAAGCAAATGGAAGACTAAGAAAAAGCACAAATCGTCCAGTATTTTCCCACACCTACTTATACACAGGGGTAAGTATATAAATTTAGTATTCAGTATTTTGGTTAGCCATATTGTGAATATTTTCATATGATTCCTTTTGGAAACTGCATTGAAGAAAGAAAAAATAAATAAATAAATAAAAGCAAACAACAACTCAATATCAATTGCAAAGAAGAAATTTTCCAGAGTCACATTCTGCATGCATCAGAGATTATTCAAACATTTTAAGTTCAAGTCATTCAAGATGGAGTTAACATCCATTTTCTTAGGTGGGAAAAAGTATTTATGGGATTTAACACTAATTTCCTCCCCTTTCAAGTTTTACTGCAACAAGTTTAAAAGTTTCTTACCTAAAAGTGGGACATAATGATCTCAAAAATGATGTCAGGATTTGTTCTACCAGGTAACACTTCTAATTTACCTGTTGCATTTAAGGAGCTAGAATAAAATTTTGTCACATTGTGACCAGCCCGAAAATGAAAGAGACAATATCCATCAATGAAAGGTGAAATCAAAATGGATGTTGATAATGTTATTAGGTTGGTGCAAAAATTTTCTCACATATGTTACTATGTGAGAAAACGACATTTTTGCACCAACCTAATATAATGAGTGTTTAATATTATTTATATTTTTGTACACACAATAATTGGAATATAAAATGTAAGTTTTTGTTCATACACACACACACACACACACAGATTGATATAAGGTGAAGGTAATCCCACCGTCAATGGAAATATGTAACAATAATAAACCAATACCCATCTATTTATCAAGTAATATGACACATAGCATCTTTTCAACAAATTTTAATGTAGTGTAGTGAATTGTATAAATATAGGTTGTGTTACCTATATTTAAATTTATTATGAATGTTTATCACTTTTCACTCACAATATTTGGAATATGCAAGTGTTTGTTGAATAAGAATGTCCATTTTAAACAAATACTCAATTTCCTATTAAAAATGTGGTAAAAACAGAACAAAAAATGACCCCAGCTCAAGAACCTCTTGTCTAATTTTAATGACATTTGGCAGTGCACTCAGCAGAGATTCAAGGTACAATATGCTCCTAAATTGAGGTATTATATAGCGTAAAGCTGTATCTCAGAAACAAACATACAAGATTGAAGTCCTTCAAACAGATTTTTCCACTGTGCTCCCAAGGATACTTATGACCACTATTCTTAAGTCTAGAGTCAACCAATATCTTTTTGTACATGCCTTCATAAAGTGCACCTTTTCCTACTTACCTATACACTTACAACAATCTCATTCAAGTGGACAACAAAAAAAAAAATAAATAAATAAAAAGATGAAATTTCTAACTATTATGTGAACAAAAATCATGTGGATTATTTAATAAAGATTTTCTCTCTGGCACATGGTTATTTTTTCCCAAAACAAGCTATTTTGACAAATGTACTCTGCACAATGTCAATTACATGCTGTTAGTATATTCAATTTAAACTCAGAGACCTTATTTTAAATGGTTTATATACCAATTTTGAATTATTAACAAGCAACGTTTGACAAATTTAACAAACAAAATTAAAGATTTGTTTTTTCTAATCTTTGTCAATATCATTCAGATGACATAAGATATTAAAAATTAAAAATCTCTTTGTAATATTGTTCTGTTAACATGACATGGAAGTTCTTTTTTCTTCCAAGCTGAGACTGCCTAAAAACAGCATTTAGTTTTGACAGATAAATTTTCATGTATATGTCTTTAAGATGGACAAAGTAAAACAATGCATTTTAAACTGCTTTTTTTTTTTAAAGTTCTTTTACTCTTAAATATAGACCTTTATATGGTCTTTACTAAATGAGTTCAAGCAGAAAAGATAAAAAAAAGAAATTATAAAAAATGGCAATCTAAACAGATTTGATTTATTTTTTTTATTATTCTTCCCTAAACATTTGAAGGCTAGACTTAACAAGCAAGTTAATTCTAAATATGACAAGTATAGAAAAATTATATTTCAATTAGTTTTTTTTTGTAAAGATTTTGAAAAAAAAATGCGACTGAGTAAGGTAGTGGAGTTATTTTCAATCACTTTTTCCAGAGTTTTGAATTCAAAGTTGTCATTCTTTGATTGTAGACCAAGTTATTTAACTTATAGCTTCATGTGATAGAAGATATGGAGGCATGCTTTTCTTACTGGCATGAGTTTAAAGTGAACACAACATCATCAGCCAAACAATTCCATAGCAACTGTTATGTTAATCAATTAACTGAATTCTTACTTGGATATAAAGAATTTATATTTGCCCTGGTCTCAGAAAACATACTTGTGAAAATCTGCATAAATCTTTTAGCAAAAGGATTAAACACCATTGTTTCTGTCATCAAGTATAAAAATCTTAGTAAAATAAAAACTGAATGATTTCCTTTAACTTACAAAGTTCAGAACTTGGTAGGCAGTATCAATTTCATGTCAATAACTAAAGGAAGTTTTTATTTGTTTGAAAGAAAGCATATTTACATTTCAAGTAATAAAAAAAATGAATAAATAAAAATTAAATAAAATTAAAAAGTTAAATTTCCAGAAGCTGAACAAAATACATCAAAAACAGGAGTGTACATCTTATATATAAAAATAACCAAATGGGTAAATATAGGTAGATGTATGAGCAAGCAATGAAACCTCATCAGCATGAAACTTAGAGTTGTGCAATTAATGTAAGGTGTGTGTATATATATATATATATATATATATATATATATATATATATATGTGTCATAAAATACAAATATTGTCTGCATTGAAAGAAATTTCTAAATATACAGTTATTTTAAACAAAGTAGACAAATTCCTGTTTGGAATAAAGAAAATAGACTCAAAAAGGATTTCAAAAGTCATCATGTTGCATTGGCTATCTTGCATAGTAGAGATAACTAAAATATTGTCTTTTTTTCATAACCATAAATTTCAACACTGTGTTAACAGGCACCCTGACTAAGTTTTAACTGTTCACAATAAAAACAGAAAGAGAGAAACAAAGAACAGTTGGAAAAAAACTGAAAAATTAAATATTTAAACTAAGAAGATTAATGCATGAGCTTAGAAAGAAGTTATGTCTCACCTGTAAAGAATAATCCAGTTTTGTGTGTGCTCCTTTGCTGTCTCATCCAAGGTAAGCCATAACCAACAATGGGACAGAGGCTTGTGGTTGTGTTAATACAACATCAGGATTAATTGAGATAGGGTTAAGTTAGATACTACAAGAAAAGCAGGAGCAGACCATGCAATTCTTCTATCCAAAGTTGAGAGAGAGAGAGCGGAGGATGAGAGGAAAAATGTAGTGGGTAGTGCAAGCAAGCAGCCCATGGGCATTGGGAAAAAATATAATCAATAGAGTTTAGTGAAAATTTGAATGCACTCAGTGACAAATAAAGTATGTGATGTACTTTATAGAAGGTGAGAAGAAAAATTCAGTATTTTGCCAACATTTAATTGTAACTATTTCACAGCTACCCAAACCAGTGCCCAGGTCTTTTTCAATGACATCTTTGTTTCACAGCCTGGATTCCTCACAAATTGATATCAACATAAACCACTGACAAGATCTTATAAGAATAAATAAAGTTTCAACAATGACTTTATAACAAATTATCTTCTGCCTTTTTGAAAACAGACAAAAAATCTTTTTTTTTTTTTTTTTTTAATTCCCTTCTCATGTAAGAAAAACAGAACAAATAATCGAAGGTTTAGAACCACTTTGAGACCAAGATCAAATTCTTTTGACCATTAAGACAACCACAAGGATGGATAAAATAGTAACAGCACAAATTTATTAGTGCAATATCAATCGGTTTGGCAAAACCATTTAAACATGGCTTTCAAAATCAGTTGCTGGAAAATAGAATGAAGGATGAACATGTATTAGTCAATGTAATAGTGAAAGAAAGACCCAATTAGGTTTTCATTTTCAAATATTTAGTACCAATAAAAGTGAATTTCAATTTTCTCTTCCATAACTGATAGTGTTGGTGACCCAATTAGCATTTTAGTATTCTACTAGATCATCCATAAGCTAATTGGGTTCCTTTTAAAAGCAGTTCATCATACAAAATGAGGTAAAAATATTATCAATTACACATATTTTAATTTGTATTTGCAATACAAATTATTGCAATAATACTCACATTGTACAATATTACTTAAAAAATTAAGAAAAAAATTTACTTTTTTTTTCTTTTTTGAATGAAATTGCAAACTGATATCACAGTAAAGGCTTTTCCAGTCAAGTAATAGTAGCCCGGGGATAACAATTTATATTATTTTTAGTATTTACCATATTATAATTTTCAAAGGTGAAGGTCACTCCCTTCCTGCCAAAACAAACAGCAATTGTCTGCTCAGGGAGATTGATATTTATTGTAATAAAGTATGAATGCCTTTTTGTAAATTTGATTTAATTTCTCTTTTCTAGGTAATTTTTTCAAAATAATAAATTATATTTTTCATTATACTTGTTTCTTCCATGCATTTACTTCAAAATATGTAATGGTGACAAACCAGAATGGATCTATTTATTTACTATCAAGTCATGTGACAGTTTTCCAGCTATACAGATCGTTTTGCAATGGGAGACCCACTTAGGCTCTTCACCTTAAAAGTAATTGCCAAACATCAGAGATTTGTTTATAAAAAAAAGTTATGTAGTGTATCAAATTGTATAAATATGTATATTTAAATTTAATAATGTTATAATGTATTATAAATATTTATTATTTTTCACACACAACAATATGCAAATGTTTGTTGATATACACAGATTGATATAAGGTGAAGGTCATTTAAAAAATAAACGGCAATCTTCTGCATAGAGAGATTCATAGTCATTGAAATAAAAGTATGTGTTTTTGTGCACTCCGACAGGCAAAGAGAGAGGGAGAAAGGAAACATTTGCATGAAACCCCATTTTTGTTAAATTTTTAATATTGTTATTCTTTTTTTTTTTTCTTTATAATTTTATTAGGTTTTAAGTTTACTTAATCAAAAAGATTTTAAGCTTTCTCCAGCCCAAAAATGAAAGAAGAGACACATCCATCAATGAAAGGTGAAATTGGAATGGATGTTGATAATGTTATAATGTATTATAAATGTGTGTGTGTTTTGGGTTTGTTTGTTTTTTTTACACACAGATTGATATAAGGTGATGGTAGTCCCACAAATAAAAATTTATAACAACAATAAACCAATATTCATCTATTTATCATCAAGTCATGACACATAGCATCTTCACCTTAAAAGTAATTGACAAACATCTGAGTTTTGTTCATGAAAAAATTTAATGTGGTGAATTTTATTAACATAGGTTGTGTTATGTATATTTAAATTTATTATGAATGAAATTTATTATGTCTCACACACAATATTTGAAATATAAAATACAATTTTCATTTATATACACACAGATTGATATAAGAATGTCTATTGTAAACAAATACTCAATTTCCTATTAAAAATGTGGTAAAAACAGAACAAAAAATGACCCCAGCTCAAGAACCTCTTGTCTAATTTTAATGACATTTGGCAGTGCACTCAGCAGAGATTCAAGGTACAATATGCTCCTAAATTGTGTGAGGTATTATATAGCATAAAGCTGTATCTCGGAAACAAACATACAAGATTGAAGTCCTTGATTTTACTTATGTTTCTAATTTTCATTAACAACCTTCCTTATGGCATCAGCTCTCAACTTGGTAACTATGCTGATGAGATGACCATTTACTCCTGTCTTAACAGTAAGTGATTCATTCAATAAGGTCAAATTGGCAGTTGATCTCAAAAACGACGTAGAGTGTTAACTGGGGCAAAGAATGGCTTGTTAACTTTAGAAAACTGTTCTCTATTAATCATTCTGGCTTCCATTAATATTGCTGGTGCTAACCTCTGAGAGAGTGACTCATTGTGCCTTCTCAAGCTAAGATTCTTGGCTGACATGAAGTGGAAAGACTATATTGAATTCCTTGCCATATCAACTGTCGTACTAGACAATTTTTCTCTCCAGAATCTATCTTACATACCTATAAGTCTACCATTCACCCATGCTTAGAATATTGCTACCACATATCGTCTGGTGATCCTACTATATTTTAGAGATTCTTGATAAAATCCAAAGAGAAATCAGCAATATTATTTGTCCTGACTTGGCAGCTTGCCTTCAGTCAATTTCCCACCATGGTAAAGTTGTTACCTGTGCCTTTTCTATGAATACTTTCATGGTAACTGTTTGTATGAGCTCTTCACTATGGTATGTAGACTTTATGAATTTAAGTACAGTACTAGATTGGCAACAACAATTTCATAGTTGAATTGCCTAGATGTAACCATAAGTGCTAAAAATTAATGGTTATTTTACCATAAATATTGAAAATATCCTCAAAGTGAGGATGTGAAAAATGTGACAGGACTTCCTTTCCAATGTAACAGCTAATGTCTTCCTGCTGGTAATTTCAAAATGTTGGTGCTTCACTTTCAACAAATTTCTTAACTATAATAAAAAAAAAAAGTATAAAGAATTCTTAATTTTTCATAAATATCAAAGACATCCCCCAGCAAATATTTTCTCAGAACCCATCAAATGCCTAAATTGCAGATCATTCTGATACATATTTTTTTTAATATAATTATCTTATTTTGATAAATTATTTATGTATATTTATTTCAAATAAAACGTCTTGAATTAAGTTTTCTTATAATGGTCATGTATGGTGGCTTAAGAAAGGAACTCAAGACCTATTATTTAAAATACATACATAAATTATAAAAGTAAAATAAATTATATATTATATATATATATATATATATATATATATATATATATATATATTTACGCAGCATATCTTCATTCAAATATGTTTAGTTAAATAATCTAGACGTATGTTTATTTTAATCCTCTCAAATTTACAGATCAATTACTTAGTGCTGTTGCAAAACTGATGACCAAAGACATTGTAGTTTTAGTTATTTCTTTTATTTTCCCCAAGTACTTTCAGTCTCATCTAAGATCATCTTTAGGGGTGAATTGCCAAGACAAAATTAATGTAATTGATAATAAAATAATATATCAATATAATCTATACCATGATAAAAGTTACAAGTTTTGTTCTCACTGTACATGTTAGCGACTTTAGCATACTTTTTTTTTTCATTTTCAATTAAGAGTGCTTTATAGCTTCACGTTTACATCCAAGTTGCCACCATCATAACTCTTGCATTTGTGACCATTATCAGTTAAAAATTTATTTAAATTCATAAAAAAGTAAAAAAAATACGAAAAAACTGTTTAAATATTTTAGTTTCTTCTATTAAAGCTTACAGGAGGAAATGCTTTTAAAACAAACAAAATCATCTTAGTGACAATAGTTGACACTCCCTGATTATGCTGGAAGATATCATGTGAAGGTGTCAAGGGAGAGCACTGATTTTCCTTCCTCACTGTCCATCATCTTTCAGATAAATTTCAATTTTACAAACATTTTTTATAATTTACTTCAAATAATGCAGAGAGAACAGTGATTTAGATAACTGATTAATTTCAATTATTAAGCATTCCCAAGTATATGTTCAAGAATTTTATGATTCCACAATCCTTCAATCTTATACAACTACGTTTTTTTGGTTTAGACTATACAAAAATATCCTATTTTTTTCTTCAAAAAATGAATAGTACAGTATATATTAGGTTGGTGCAAAAATAATGACGTAATGTCGTTTTTTGACGTATTTTTTTAACGTCAAATTACATTATTTTTGCATCAACCTAATAAAAGAGGCACCTAGATTATCTTAAATTCATTCACTTCCAACTGTTAAATAACTACATTTTTATAATTTTATTTTTTCAATACTTGTACAATTCAAAACCAAACACTGTTCTGGTAAAGCAAAAATAGTCTATAAATTTATTTATCATTAAGAGCCTTCCAAAACCTTTGGCATTGGTGACACTAGTGACTTCTAGGTGGGTTATGCTAACCTATAATTTTGAACCAAACCTTTTATTTAATCCACAGTTCATGATGGAGGATATCTTCTATCAGTTAATTCTATCTCATTAATTTCTTGTGATATAACTTGTATTTCACTGAACCAGAGTATATGACCTGTTTTGCCGTACCTGACCTAACAATTGAAAATTCCTTACCACCAGGTAATTTCATTCACAAGGTTTTGTATCCCGAGAGAGTTCAATCTCTGGGTCAGGTAGTCATGATATACTCAGAAGAGACAAGCAGCATAACAATGATAAATTAACTAAATAAACTGAGACAAGATGTTCTCCAGCATGGACAGCAAAAATAAGAATCCATTCCAGTGGACTGAATAACAGTTTCGTTTAAAATTCATGGATGGTCACCAACTACAATGGATATCTAACTGAAATGTGATAATAACAACCAAAATAAAGACACAAGTCTAAAATAATTCATACTATATATAATAATTCCTAATTGCAAAAAATCAGACAAAAGTTTTTGTTTACCTGTTAGCCAAACCAAATACAAAATTCAAAGTGTATAAAAAAAAAAAAAATTAGTTAAGTATAGGTAATTACACTAAAGTGTCACAAGCTGGAATGCTTGAGTGGATGAGAGAATTCAAAAAGCTTTTCAGTATAATTGCCATTTTATTTTATCCAAAGTTGTTGGTAACTACATATTTTAGGACATTGTTTCTCAATTTTTTAGAGAAACCATTTATTTTGTCTTATACATATTATGAAGTGAAAGTTCTAAGAAAATTATTTTTTTTAGGTTTTCAGAAGCCTATGTATTTAAAGTTGGAAAAAAAAAAACAACAAACTGGAAAAAAAAAAAAAAAAAAAAAAAAAGAGAAAAATCAAAACCACAAAAAGATGGGAAAATACCCACACAAAGTAAAAAAACAGAAAAAAATTTAAAAAATTATAAAAACAGGATCAATCATCTTCACTGATGAATTTTTTTTTTTTACTCAAGAAAATGAAGTAAAGTAGGATGTAATGGAAGGAAAAAAAATGGATACAAAATCCTGCAGGGAAAGCTTAGAAGCAAAAGAAAAGATCAGAAAATGTTTATTATGATGGAAAGAACAATTACCAACAAGAAAATATTAGCAATATTGCACAATGCATTTACTAGAAAAAAAAAAAAAGTCTTAGGTAAGGCATAAAGAGATGCAAACAAATTCAAAAGAAAAACAACACGATTAACAGTGAATTTCATCTGGTGTAAGTGTCAGCATCAAGGTAAAAAAATCAATTTCTAAAAGAACAGTTCTAATTCTAAGAAAAATAGTTTGTGGCTAAATTTGGACATGGGAAGGCTAAAGAAGAGGGGGATCACAAGTGAACCATTCTGAAAGAAACTAGATTAGATTTTTTTAAAAAACCCTTTGTAGTTAAACTGAAGAACATTCCAAATAAATCAAAGAAATGAAAATTTTACTACAGAGCCTTCTAAGCCATTTCAGAATATGTGAACAAGAGAAGAAAAAGAAGATGAGATTTTTTTTTTTTTTTTTTTTCCACACATTTTACCTGTGGTCATTTCTGGACTCCACTCTTGCTCACCAGTAGGTCCCCACATATATGTCCGATATGGTTCACGCACAGAGCGACTACTGAATTTAACTAAAATAAGAAAATTTTCAAAGGATTCAAAATTCAGTAGAAAAGCAAAAAAAAGTTACATTTCAATGAATATACAATAAAAAAGGTATTAAAAGTTGTAAACAAAGACAATGTCTACTAAACATGAAACTTATACAAACATAAAATTTATACAAAAGAAAAACTAGTTACAAATAGGCTTTAATTAAACAAATTTGGTATCTTTCATTTATCAGCATATCAAACTCCCATATGGGTTATTTAAAGCCAGAATTATTTAGTATTAGAAATCAAGGGTTGAAATACAATTCAAAAGTTTAAAAAAGTACAAGTTAAAATTTACAGGTTAATTCAAAGTTTGGATAAAAAAAAATGTATGCATAGTGTAGAAAAATAATATTTTCAAGATTAATGTAGAATCTGTTTTCTTTCAAGAATTGAATTCTTTTAGATTTATTGATCTTGTTGCCGTGTTCTTTTAAGTTATTTACTTGATAATATTGTGCTTGAATTAGGTTTATATCTCCACAATCCACTTGGACATGTTTTGTTATGTATTGTTTTTGACATACTGAGGTTTCTTCATTTTTCAGTAGGTGATTGTGTATAATTTGAGTATGACCCATGCAGAGTATGGCCAACATAACCTCCTTATCTTTCTGTGTCCTGGTTTTCCACTCTATCATAGGGTTTAGGCTATACAGTTTGTTGTCTGGGTTAGAGCTCCAATTTTTATGCCATTTATGCATTTTATTTATGATAGGTTTGAAGTCAGTATAAGAGATTTGTGCTTTAGTGCTTTCTTTGCCTCTGAATCCACTATCATTACCCTATATACCAATGTACTGAGTAGTGTTCCTTCTATTTAGTAATTTAGTAGCTAACGGATCTGTTGTTTCCTTGTTTTTTAGTGAGGTAAGTGATGACATGGAGTCTGTGAAAAGGACAAATTTATTGTGTTGTTTATTATTATGTCAAATGCTAAGTTAGTAGCTGAGATTTCAACACTGTATACTGAGCTTTTGTCTGTGAGCTGTTTTGTCCATTTTACTTTGTTGAGGATGGCAACACATCCAACTTTATTTCCAGTTTTGATCAATCAGTACACATAAATAAGTGATCTGGGTTATTTTTAAATGGCTAGTTCTCCTTGGTATAAAATTGGATTGTTTTTAGTTCCGAGATGTCTTGTTAGATCTAGTATTATTGTAAGTTGTTTTATTAACTAGGATGGAATTTCAGATTTGATAGTTTGGTAGACTTGTGTTGTATCTATTTGTACTTCTGAGAAGATTTCTTTCATGCACAGACCATAAGGTTTGATTGATTTTTCTCTTTGGTTGAACAGTATTTTGTATTGTGGGTAGAAAATGCTATTGTATGTTGGATTTTAAGTGCATGATAACAGTTTCATACAATGTTAGAGTACTAGTTTTTGTCACTTCAGAGTCAGTGTGCTTCTGTGCACAGGTTTTCTACAAATGAAGTTTTGAGGGCTTTGTGTAAGGTGGGGGTCCATCTTTGGTGATGTACCTTTCTTCCTTGATGTATGATGCACTTTTAAGCAATCATGTCTCTTTTTCAATTCATAAGCTTGGGAGAAGGATCCAAACAGTATGTTGACATTACTTTCTTCAGTAGACAGGTAGCTAACCAAGGTTATGTCCTGATTTTTAAACTATAGCTGAGAGTATTGTATTTAGCTATTTTAAATAACCTTCATGCTTATTCATATATAAAACAGTCATAATCCAGCTTTGATTTCACTAGTGATCTGTATAATGTAAGTAGTATTTATTTTATCAGTTCACCATTCAGTGTTAGCTACTGCTAATAGTTGTACAGCTTTGCTGCATTTGGTTCTTAGTTTGGTTGGGTTTTATGGCATATCAACCACTGTGGGTCATTTAATGCCAAATTAAGGTATATATATTAAATATACAGTACTATTAAACATATAGCTGGCAACATTGTTGCTTCAAAAGCGCATAGCTGGCAACATTGTTGCTTCAAAAGCGCATAGCTGGCAACATTGTTGCTTCAAAAGCGCATAGCTGGCAACATTGTTGCTTCAAAAGCGCATAGCTGGCAACATTGTTGCTTCAAAAGCGCATAGCTGGCAACATTGTTGCTTCAAAAGCGCATAGCTGGCAACATTGTTGCTTCAAAAGCGCATAGCTGGCAACATTGTTGCTTCAAAAGCGCATAGCTGGCAACATTGTTGCTTCAAAAGCGCATAGCTGGCAACATTGTTGCTTCAAAAGCGCATAGCTGGCAACATTGTTGCTTCAAAAGCGCATAGCTGGCAACATTGTTGCTTCAAAAGCGCATAGCTGGCAACATTGTTGCTTCAAAAGCGCATAGCTGGCAACATTGTTGCTTCAAAAGCGCATAGCTGGCAACATTGTTGCTTCAAAAGCGCATAGCTGGCAACATTGTTGCTTCAAAAGCGCATAGCTGGCAACATTGTTGCTTCAAAAATGCATAGCTGGCAACATTGTTGCTTCAAAAATGCATAGCTGGCAACATTATTTTTTCCAAAAAACGTATAGCTGGCAACATTATTTTTCCGAAAACATTATCCGAGGCCTTGTTGTTGGACGTAGTTTATCATCATACCCAGGACGGGCATTTGGTTCTTAAATTTTTCATATGGGATATAAATGATAGTTTTTTTGAGGTTTTTTTTATTTATTTTTTTTTTTGTCAAAATATTATGCCTATAAATTTGTGCTGTCCAACTGAGGTTATTTCAATATTCTCTAGTTTTAATATATGGTCATTATGCATTGTTTTTGTATTTGGCAGAAGTGCATGCACTTCGTTTTGGTTTTTGAATTTTGAATCCATTTTCTGTGGACCATTTACTTATTTTATTAAGACATTGTTATAGCTGACATTCTATAGAACATGTATTTGTATCTATAGCAGATCAAGAACTTGTCAACATAAAGTGAGCAATCTACCCAGGGGTTGATATTTTTTAGTGACATTATTTAATATTAAAAATTAAATAATGTCACTGAAAGTATGCTTTCTTATGGTACTATTTCTTGCACTTTTAGATCTGAAAGTGTGGAGCCCATTCATGCCTTAGATTTTCTGTCATTTAAAATTATTGTTGATTGAGATTGGCATTCTGCCTTTCAAACCCAGAGCTTTCAGGTCTTTCATAAAAATAACTCCATGTTATAGGCTTTCTCTAAATCAAAAAATATTGTTGTTACATGTTTTTTTGGGATGAAAGTTTCTCATATAAAGCTTTCAAACCAAACCAGATGGTCTATGGTGGTGCTTTTGTTTCTAAAACCCAATTGATGCTGGGTAATTAAGTTATTTGATTCCAAGTACCAGCATAGCCTGCTGTCAATCATTCTTTAAAATGTTTTGCAAAGGCAATTAGTCAGAAATGTAATGAGTGGTTAGTAGGGTCTTTTATAGATTTAGGTATCTGAATCGCAGTGGTTTATTCTAGAGTTGGTACTTTACCACTGGGCCATATGTTATATATTTGTAGTAGGTAATTTATGTTTTGGGGAACTGTGTTAGAAATTTGTAGCAAACATAAGGACCTACAGCTATAAAGTGTGATTTTGTCAATGAATCTTGCAATTCTATCCAGGAGAATGGTTGATTGTAGTTTTTTTTTTGTTTTTTTTTTTTTGAGTGGGAGGCATTAGAAGCTTATTTTCTATTTTTCATTTTGTTTTATGATTTCAAATGTTCTGACTTGGTTTTTGGAGGATGAATTTTGTGTGAAGTTCTCTGCTAGAAAACTAACAATATCTTCTTTGCCATTTTTGGTGTGGTGTTTTAGTGGAGTACTGTTGTATTTTCTCATCATCCTAAAAACCCTTTACTTTGGTATTGTTTTACAGATTAAATTTTTTTCCATGTACGTTATTTGGATTCTTTAATTGTCTGTCTTTCTATGGCTGTAGAGATTTTCAAATTTGAAAAGTTTTCATTAGTTAGGTTTTAGTTAATTTTCCTCAGTGCTGCATTGTGCGACTTGGTGGCTTTTTTGCATTCTTTATTAAACCAAGGCTCATTGGGTTTTGTTGGTGTGAAGTATTTTGCTATACTTTCTTTGACAATGGAAGAGTGTGTTTTGGTGAAGTGAGTGATAGGAATCTCTTGTCTAATATTTATTTCTGGAATTATTTTGGGAAAGCAATGTTTTTTTTTTAATAGTGCTTCCCAGTCAGTCTTGTATAGATTCCAGTTTGGAATTTTGTCTGCAAGAATGGGGCCCAAGGTGCTCTAGTATAATTGGGAAGCATTTACTTCCACAGGTATCTTCATATATTTGCCAGCTAAAAATCTAGTGATATGATTGAACTGCATATGGTTAAAGCCCATTGAGGAATAGGAACAAGTTATTGAGTGGATATATGTATGGGTTCATTATTATTATTATTATACAGGAATAGATTCTCTTAGTCTCTTTTCTATGGTTTTCCTTTTTTATTTGTTATTCTACAACTCTATATTACATTGCAGCTATTGAAATTGCCTATAAGGATGAAAAGCTTTGGCAGTTGTTGCATTGTTTAAATCTGTTGATCTAATATGATCATTTGGAAGGAATATATACTGAGCACATTGTTATAGTCTTGTGTAGTGTTGCTGATACTGCAATTGTAGTAGGATGTATTTGGCTATATGGTATGGAGTTTTTTTATGAGTGTGGATGTACTATCTGCAGTTCTGTTAGTGTGGTTATTTATGTAGTTATAGGAAGTGTAGTGTTTGAGGTCAATTTTTTTTGGTTTCTTTAAAGAAGTGTTTCTTGAAGGCAAATTACTGCTAGGTGAAGGTTCATAATGTGTAGCATCAACTGTCCTAAATTAGTTTTAGCTTCTGATGTGCCATTATGTTTCTTGCCAGGTTTTAAGTTTGGTGGTTTCGGACATCAATGTTTATACTCTCACTTCTATTGGATCTGCTTATGGTTGGTTTTGTTTGTTTCTTTGATATCCTTCTGGTAAAATTTATTGTCTGTTCTAGTGAAGAATTCCCACTGCCCTTGTTCTTTCTGGAGGTCTTTATATTTGATTGGATTTTTTTTTTGTTTATCACTTTTGGTTCTATGTCTTGCGTTTCCAAACCATCATGTTTACCTGTTTTGTGTTGATATTTCCTTGGTTTATGTATTGGACTGTTGAGGTTTTTCCCTATTTCAGGGGTGGATAGGTTCTTCTTTGTTTAGGAGGGCTTTTTTTTTTTAGTTCTTTCTCTATACTTTGTGAGGTAATGTATCCTGTTAACTGGCTTAGTTTCTGGGGTGGATTAAATGAGAGTTTTAAACCTTTTGGTTAATGCTGGCCTTAATTCTTTTATAAATCTTAGCCAGTCATCTGGTCCAAGCTGCAATAATTTCTCTACCAATACCTTGTACAGGGTTCCAACAGATCTGTGCAAAAAATTCCAGGACTTTTCAAAGACTAAAACTGACATGCCTGTGCACACATACACACACATCAATTTCAAAAACACAAACTTTGTGGTTTATCTTTTAATAGTTTGACAGACGAGATGCAAACAACTTTCCACAGTTTTTGATATTCTTTGTTGCTTGTCCAGAGTAGAACAAAGTGACAGTCTTCATGCTTCCTGAAAT
Source organism: Acanthosepion lycidas (assembly GCA_963932145.1). Taxonomy (NCBI): domain Eukaryota; kingdom Metazoa; phylum Mollusca; class Cephalopoda; order Sepiida; family Sepiidae; genus Acanthosepion; species Acanthosepion lycidas. The sequence goes on along the minus strand of OZ010574.1, from coordinate 119,227,123 downwards.
TCTTGAAAGCAATATTTGCATCAGCAGCCTCCTCGAGCTCTTTGGACTGGCTTTGTCACAATCAGACCATAATATGGGAAAGACTTCATTTTATACCATCTTCTGTGGTAATTTCTTTTTCACAAATGGCCCCAGCCATGCATGTGACCTTACAAAAGGGTATCTAAGGAGAGACTTTGCCAGAAGTTTCTCAAAGATGGTGATGAACATTGTCTTTGTTGCAATTATGCATGCAAACAGATCTTTTGTTAACACATTTCCTGTTTTCAATAAATTTTACATAGCCATCTGCCAGAAATCCACACTCGATCTTGGCAACATCTTTATGCAGGTTTGGATTTGACAAAATTGTTACAAATTCATTCTGTTTAGAAAATATAATTATCTTTTTAGTGTGCTCATCGTTTACAAATTTTAACAGTTTCATGATCATGCTAAAAAGATCATCTGCAAGGAAAGGAAGCAATGGTTTATGACTGGCATGAACAGACAAAAATCTGCAGTTTCACTGCAAATAAAATTTCATTCACATTTGACAATACGGCAGAGAAGGATTTGGTCTGGGAATATGTTTCTGCTTTTGTTAAATTAAGTTCACAAATTTGATGACAACTGTCTAGTAGTTCACATGTTTGTACATTTTCTAGCATTCTATGGCAGAAATACAAAAGTAAAGGACAGGGTTGCTAGGTTGAACTTTTAATATAAAGCCAAGCAATAAAGGCCAAATAAGTTTTAATATATTTCATCATTTTTTTCACACTTACAAAAAAAAAAAAAAAAAAAGAGATACAGGTCATTATTAGTCTATAAATTTAAAAAATAATGTTCTTACTTATTCAAATACACATGTTCTATCCTAAATACATCAAAGGCACAGTTTCTATTCTATCATCCTTCCTGTCTACATTTTTTTTTTGAGTCAAATTTGTTACTTTTGGCAACAATTTCCTTATCTCCTATACTATATTTGTTATAATTGACCCAGACAGCCAGGTATTTGAAGTGTTTAGTATACATCAATTCCATATACAGAAATTTTATGATGGGTTCCAGGTATGTGCCATCACTGCTTTTATTCCAATTCCACATTGTTGTAACCTAGGGAAGATTACTGAATAGAATAATTACACGAAGGTTTGTAATGAACAATAATGCTTAAGACAAGAACAACACATATAAGATGTACCAGTGGCACATAGAAGTATTAGTCAACTGCTAGAATTGAGGCAAGTGAATTCCACAATGGATCTAATTGCAGAATATCTACCAACTGCCCCACATGGTCAAATGTGGCATAAGGCCTAATTTAATGTGGGGTATCCAAGCCCATAGGCTCAGCCAAAAATTCCCCTAGACCCCATATAAAACAGGGTTGGGCAGCTGTTTCCCTGAGGTGAGACTGCCCTTCAACATAGCCTCATCTGGGGATCCTCTCTGTCCCCGAGCAGAGAGCTTGACCACCACAGCTGGAGATGAATCTCCAACTAAAGACCAACATACAGTATTTACTACTGTATTTATGTGACTAGGGACATACCCATTATTATCCGTAGGTATGCTACAACACATATTTGCTTTCTTTGGTAAGGTTTATTTTGAGTCCTATTTCTTGGAACACTTGATAGAGGATGTTGATTTTCTGCCCAAGATCATTCTATGAATTCCAACTATGAATACCTATGTCATCTACATAGTAGCCTCGCATCACCAATACATTAGTCTCTTGAGGGAAAGCAGGATCATTGTCTTTTATTGGTAGATTTATTTGGGATAAGGCATGGAATGCCTAAATGATCAGTGCCCATAAATATGCATAGCATAATTTAGGAAAATATTAAATAGACTGGGCCTCTCCTTTCTTCCTTGTATTCCTGATAAGGTTGGAGATGTTTCCATATCAGGGTCTTTGCCAAACATGTAAGATTTTGTGGACTGATAAAGTCCCCCTATTGGATCAGTGCATTCAAAACTTGGAAGGAAACTTCTAATAGATTAGAATAGGAAATCTCCATTGATGTGGTCATATGCTGCTGTGAGGTCAACATAGCAGGTACACAATTTCTTAAAATTGTTTGATGACATATATACCATCATCCTGTTCACTTCCAAAAAAAATATTTTTCAGATTAAAAAATAAATGTACTGATCAGATATTTGATATCAGCTATCAAAATGGTCACATATTTGAACATTTCATGTTCATTATTTGGTAGACTTGCCAGCTCATTGATTAATGAGGTACTAGCAATGCTACATCATTAAATTTATACAAGTTATGCAAGCACGTAAAAGCTGTAGCCATGAAAGCAATAGCATTTATTTCTGAAATCACTATCAATAAAATAAAATTATTCAATTGATCTCATTAAACACATAATTATAATACTTGCTGTAGGAGGCATGGTGAAGTAATGGATAGTGGCTCAAATCAAGGAATCAGAGAGCTGAGTTTGAATTCCAGTTGAATCCATTACATTCATTTAGTTGCTTAGGAAAGGTTTCAATAAAGCATAAACAGAAAACAAGTGAAAGAGAGGCATTTTCAAATAACCAAGATGTTAATATGCTATAAGGACTTTGAAATGTAAATGTTACAGAAAGTTAATTTAGAACACAAAATACAATCTTTTTGTAAGAGTACAAACAATATCAGATTACTAATAGAAAATTAATGGAACAATAATAATTTGGAACTTAAAAAAAAAAAAAAAAAAAAAAAAATGGATTTTGACACTATAAGAATCAAAGTTAAAATTAAGGATGTTTTGATCTAGAATTTATTTTTAAAACAAGAATCTCTGTAGTTACAAAGTGTAGTAGAATAATTAATAGTAAGGTGATAAACAACAGCATCTTGTTGTGAACCATGGAAACCAATCGATGGAAAAGTAAATTGTTTATTCTCAGAGGAGTGAAGATGTACTTTGGTAATATGTCAGTATGTTCACACTAGAAAAACAGATACGCCACCAGTCAGGGACGCGTGAGGGCAGTTCTCTTAATAAAGAGGCAAGTCAACCAGAGGAGACAGAATTTTTGGGTTCATCTGTCTTTGAAAGCAGTTAAACTGAGTAGAGAGACGTTGGAGATTGAAAAGGAAGCATCTGATGTGTGTTGCTGAAGCTGAGGGCAAAGAAGCAAAAGATTGCCGCTAACATTTAAGTACCACTACTTATGCTACTCCTACTACTACTGAGAACGGGAACATCGAAGGTTGCAGTAGTTGCACTAAGAACAGAACAGAAAGAGCACATCACTCCTTTACTGGAATTATTCAAAGTATTTTTTTTTTTTGTTTGGCTATTGTTCACATACAAAAAACGTTCAACCTTGTGCAACAAGAATTATTTTTTTGTATGTTTTTGCTTATATATATATATATATATATATATATATATATATATACACACACAAAAAAAATTGTCTTTTCAAAATCAAATCAACTTGGTCATATTTATTTTTCTGTTAGCCTGATTCTGACCCAACAAACTTACAGGTGGACCAACAGAGAGCTTCTGGATTTCTACAATCTGATAACCACTGTCCAAGATCAAAACAATCACAATATGGCTGGTGGTTGGCTTCGAATTGACATTGGGAACTGGAGACTTGTGTCTAACCTGTAATACTGGACCATACCAGACCAACAGCCAGTTTTGCAGAGTGTGTGGGTCCAGTGGGGTGAGGATACAATGTTAATCTATTGAAAGATACATTATCACCTTAGCGTGAATTATGTATGGCACAATAAAGAAAAAAGAATACTTGCTGTGAGTTCCCCCTGCCACTATATTTTGAAATGTAGTTCACTTAGATAATATAGTTTTCTTCAACCTTAATTCTTGCTGGTGTTGAAAAAATAGCAAATCACAACCATGCTCAAATAGTTGATTGAATGATTAGTTTTTCTATGACTTAACCCTTTGCAGTTTCTGTGTTTCAATGTGATGTGGCCATAAATACTATGCTCAAGTAGAGAATTGAACTAAAACATTCACATACTTACACTGGTCACTTGAATGTGAGGGATAACTTCCAGTCATGCTCCATGTAAAATTTTGACTGTGGCTGGGGGAACCACTTCGACCCATTAATACTGGGTCATCTGGATAGGCAGACAAGCTTGACCCCATACGCATGGCATCTGCACTGGAAGGAGAGCTGTAAAAAAGATAAATATTAAAAAAAAAAAAAAAAAAAAAAAAAAAAAGTAAATTATTGACTCAATGGAAAAATTACAATGAAAAACTGCAAGCAAAAATTACAATGTTGGTTTTCATCACTGTAACTTAAAGCATCTGTTCCAAACAAAACAGTCTAGACCTACAGCTTCTTGCATCTCTAATATTTCAAAACAGATGGTTCATTTTTAAACTTTAAATCCTTTGAATTGAGAATAAACAGACCTATTCCAGAGATTTTAAATCTTTCTAACCACAGCTGGGCAAAGGAGGGGAAAATAATATGAATATTAAAATGGAAATTAACTAATTGGAATTATTCACATTGGGAACTAAAGTGTCTTATGCTGCAACATACTTTTAAGTGACAAATGCAAACCAGTGTATGTCTATAAGTTGACCAATATAGATCCTTAGTTATATTTGAAAATAATAAAATAAGCAACTAATTACAAAGAATACCAATTTGCTGGTAAATTTCCATGCCTTTATAATTTTGGATAATCTTAGTTTTATGTTAGCTATAATTTTCATTTCCCTTACAAAGACTTGCTGTAATTGGCATATTATTATTGAGTTTATCTAATTCAAACTTTAGGTTCAAGAATTCTTAAATTTTTAAAAGGCTTCCATTTGAGAAAAGATTCTTATTAACCGTTCTCAGTAATTTGCATTTAATATAATACATGTAATTTCTCTTGTTTAGCTAAGTGGGTCAACTTAGCAAAAATATTTTTAAATTATTTTCTCATAACTAAGCAAGTGTCACAAAGACTGAATATAGCTAGGTGATGTAAGATTCTAAATTTCTCAAAGGAATAAAATTTGAAATACCAATAACATAGTTCATTTAACACACAAGAATCCTAAAGGAAACTTAAGTTTTCACAAAATAGAGATACTGAGTTAAAGATTAAAATGCTCTAAAAATTATTTTGCTATACTTCAACACCTTCAAATAAGGACTTTTTTCATATGTGTATTTTTAATTCAAATTTTAAGCTGACTTCTGGTAAAACAAGACTGCACATTTAGATTACTAACAAAACAGTTATTGTAATTCTTTATTTGCAAAGTTGGATTTTTTCTGATTGTCAACTGGATTTAAGTTGTATGAATAAAAATCTTTCTACAAATAAATGGGTTATTTTTTACAGATCAAAGAGACTATATATAGACAGTGATCTAACAGACCATTCTCTAATTATGTTAATAATAGTAATTAAAACTAATGCAAACCAACTGCTGCGAATCAATTTAGATTATTCCTATTTCACAGATACATCTGTCCTACTTACAGCAGATGATTGTTTATTATTTTTAACACATTGAAGTAACTGTCTCAAGTTATTTATAAAAATTAATCTCAGAAACTGCAAAAAGTAATAAAGTAAATAAACTTACTTGATTGTTTCTGTATAATGGTAGTGTTGTTTTGGTAAATATTTAATCTTTTCCATGCTAGTCTACAAAAAGCAAAAAGTCAGTTTCAGGTCTTATGCTATTAGGATATATTTTAAACACAATATACAGTCTACAATTTTTTTTTCAAAGTTAAAAAGGATATACAGTTTTAAATTTCCTTGACAAATATTGGACTTGTTAAGCATGTTTTAAAGAAATTTAAATTTCAAACTAAAAACGGATTTCAAACAACCTAATTTTTAGAAAACCATGATATTGCCATAATTCAAATAGCTAATTTTTAAATATATGACTAATCAGAGATCAGATCTAACAGAATACATACCAGCTCATATTTTAGTGGCTGGCATGCTAGTGTTTCAAGACATGAAAGCACAAGGGAGAAACAAATTTTACAGGAAGTTGAAAATTTTCATCAAGGTATTCTCCATCCAGTTACAAAATAAGTAAATCTTACAGACATTAACAATGGAAAAGTAACTAGAATACTATAACCAAAAAGAATCATTAGGCTGTATGTAGTTACTGCCACTAATTTGCTGAAAAAACAGCATAGGATGATGAAAAAAGGCCACAAACTTAAAAAAAATTTTATCATCAACATGTTTCTTGTTATTAAGAGGAAAGACAAAAGTATTTTTTATTATTTTATTAAATATTCTAATCCTGTCTAGCACATTCAAAAACTTTGGCTAAATTTTTTTTTTTGGTGTTAGCAGTCCACATAATATTTACAATTAGTGTTTTAGTGCTTTTTTTTTTTTTTTAAATTCTTGCAAAAATCGAATAATTTTCAGATTTTAATGAAACTTTATTCACAAATGAAATTATTTTTGTTTTTAGAAAATCTTAGTACAAATAAGTATATATATATATATATATATATATATATATATATATTTATTTTTTTATTTTTTTTTTTTTTTTTTTTTTTACATATCTTACTCCACCTCCCAACTTTCAGGAAATTTCAAAAATTTGTTCTATTAGTTAAAAGCAAATCCATGAATAATGAATTTTTACAAAAATTGTTTTCATTCTTTTTTCAATTTTAATTATCTTAAAAAATTTTTTTTTTTTTTAAATCTTTTAAAATTCTACATTACTTTAATCTTATTAGGTGATATTGTTATTAAGTAAAAACTATATTTACTGATCAAAAAAAATGGAGAGCTTAATATAAATTTTGCTGCAAACTTTTTAAAATAATTTAAATTTTATTTTGTGTATATAAAATATGTAATGAGCACATGTTTGAAAATATGGCCGATTATACATGACATTATCAGAGCATAAGAGTGATGACTATAGTAAATTTAAAGTCAACATCCCCAAAATTCAATTACGGGGAATATTTTACAACATTTTTAAGATTACTGAATACTTTAAAATTATATAAAAAAAGAGCTCACATCATTTTCTTAAATTATGTTTTATAGATAAGGTCTCTGTAGAACAACAATAAACTTGTCAACACCTTATCAGCATTCGTCATCACTTGTCAAGTTTGTTTTAAAAATACATTTGTGCTATTTTAAACTTAAACTAAATATTTTTTTTCAAACCAGATTAATTATACTTTAAATAAGCTAATATTCCTCAAATAAAGTTTCAGAAAAGTGTATTTTGGAAGATTTTTTAATACAGAGAATTACATTGTGATGAAAGACAACTAAAAAGGGACATTAATCAGCTATAAAAAAAAAAAAAAAAAAAGATTCCAATCAATATAATTTCTTTTCAAAATACAGAGTATTTTGCTTACTGGAAATAGTAAATTTAATCCTTTAGCTTTCAATTAAAGCTAAAATGAAAGCTTCAAGCTTTTTCATTTATAAAAATTCATTTTTAAACTTTAGGTATGGCAAATTAGTAAAAGGTTGTAGTTGTATATTTCCTTTCCAAAACTATATAAAATGAATGAATCCAAGTCCATGCTATGCAGTAGAGCAGTGGCTCCTAACCGGGGATTGCTCACACAGCTTGGCAATTTAGCAAAAATAATAAATAAATTTAAATGTTTAAACTTTAGCTGTTAAACATTCAAATTTATTTATTATTTTTGCTGATACCTTTAACAATTTTAACAGTAGCAGAAGAGAAAATGACTTGTTAAATTAGCTAGTGTAACAGTAATAAGATAATATGGATAGCATTCAAATTAACAACCAAAAATAGGCGGCAATGTTTCCTGTCAACTACTGTTTATTGTCAGGTCGTCAAGGAAGTGAGCCTCTTTTTTTTTTTTCTTTTTTTCTTATTTTCTTTCATTAACTTCAGAATTATCTCTAGAATCCAAATTTAATGGGTGCTAGATTCTTTTATATTGGTTATTATAGGTACCTCCACAAGATTGCTAAAGAAAGAGCAAAGCATGATGAAAAAGACACCAAACTTGACAAAAACAAAATTTTATCGTCTAAATGTTCATGTCATTATTAAGAGGAAAGATCAAAGTATTTTGGGGGTATTTTTTTACATTTTTTAATCGTTTCTAGCATGTCCGAAGTTTTTGTTAAAAATCTTTCTTTTTGAGTCAGCAAAATTGAAAGATAAATCATGGCAACATTTTATTTCCATTTTATAAAAAAAATGAAAATCTCAGTTTGAAATTCTTTTAAAAACCAATTATTTTTCCAAAACATATTTTAAGAAAATCAGAAATTATAATTTTTACTTGAAATATTTTGAACCAAGCTTAACTTTGCTTCTGCACTGAAAAGATGTAATTTGAAAATAAAACAAAGCAGGTCATAACCTTTCACATCACTCGGCAGGTAATAAATGACATTTTGATGGATTACATGAGGATAATTTGTTCTACAGAAGGAGAAAAGTGAAATTATTTAGATTTAAATGAACAAATTATTTTTAAGGAAAACTTTCAGTGCTCTAATTTTTGTTTGTTTTTTGTACTTAGCTTTCACATTTACGTTTACAATGCTTTATGGAAAATATATTAAAAAGAAGTTAAAATAAGACTTAAGAGTGAGATTAAATTTCCTAAGAAAGGTATCTAATTAATTTATAGGTACCTTTCTTATGAAATTCTATCAGAAGTGTACATAAAATACTATAATTTTATGTATATTTACTACATTTTAGTGTGTTAATTGTATTTCCATTCATTTTATTATTAATTTTGATATTTCATTTATGGAAAAAAAGTCATAACTGAGATTAATATAAAAATAAGATCATATAAATTTCACAAGATGATACTGATACTTGTAGGTACCCTTCTCAGTTGAAATTGAAAAATCAAATTATTTTTTCCACACACGTTTCACAAAAGTAAAGGCCTTAACAGCAGAGCACAATGCTTAACTCAAATAACACAACTTAATTGTATTCTAGTTGGTCTTCCGTACAGCCCGATTATAAACACAAAATTACATTTCTTAATTACTGTGGGTCTTCTGATTAGTCAAAACGATACAATTTACAACACGCTAAAAAAAGATCTCATAAGGACACTTACGTAAGTGGATGCGGCTTTTAACTAATTTTATAATATCTCAATAACTTAAATGTATTTTATAATATCTTAATAACTTAAATGTATTATTTTTTTACTTAAATATAAAAATCTATTATAATAATTGTATTAAAAATTCATTTTTCATCAAAAAATTTTTTTGCTTTCAGAAAATATTGTCCATATTCATCAAAGCAAATAAAATCATTTGAAATTAAATAATATATTTGTTTTATTGAGTTTTGTATGTTACAATTCAGAGCTGATTTTCTGGTGGGGGGCTCCAATTAAAAACAAACAAAAAAAAAACATGATTTGCATTCCTCAAAGACTTGTGTTTTTAACTATTGTAATTACTAAAGTGGACTCGATCGAATTTCTATAGTTTTCATAAAGTTAGTTATGTGGGTGTGGGTAATAAATATAAAAAAAAATATTTCTGCCATGACTTTAATAAAAAAAAGCATTTATAATAATTTCAATCATCTGTGAATAGTTTCTGAAAGTTTCATTAACATCCGACAATTATTTCTATTTTTGCAAGATTTTCCAAATTAATGTGTATCATACCAAAAAACAAAAGATGCTAAAAATTGTATGTTATTTTAGTAGTTCCGGTGATACAAAGAGAAACAAGGATTTTTAAATTAAAATTCAGAATGTTCTAAAAAGAAGGAAAAATTTTTTTTAAATAATTAAAATAAACTTAGAACTTTCCTCTTAATAATAACATTAACATTTAGACGATGAAATTTTGTTTTCGTCAAGTTTGGCATTTTTTCATCATGCTATGCTCTTTTTTTTTTAATGATCGCATGGAGGCACCAAGGTTATTACATTGGTGAGTTATTCATCTTTTCTATCTCTTTTACATAGATACCTCCATTAATTCGGTATAAATTTTTGATATTTAAGGTTTAGAGTGAAGTTTTAAAAATGAAAAAGCATTCTTGAAGATTTAATTTTAGCTTTAATTGAAAGCTAAAATGATTGAATTTAATATTTCCAGTCAGTAAAATATTCTAGTATATTTTAAATAAAAATTATATAGATTGAAATCCCAACTGTTTGGCTGATTTAAGAAAATTTTCTTAAAAACTGCCATTTTCTTAATTTTAAGAAATTTGTAAACAAAAGAAAATTATCAGTTTTAAAAATTCCTCCAAAAATAATATATTTCTGAAAGGTTATTTGAGTAAAATTAGCAAATTTAAAGTTAAATTACTCTGAAATTAAATAAATATTACTTATAGCATAAAACTTAATATACAAGCATTTAACAATAGGTCATGTTTTTCTGAGCCGATGTTTGATGTATTGACAATTTATGAAGTGATGACAACTAGTATGGATGACCAGAATTGACATAAATTTACGAAATCTAAATGAACGTATTGTTTTTTTGGTTTTTAACTACCTAGTAATTTTTACAAATGAAGATATTTTCAGTAATTATCTAATAATTTATTGACTTATCTACCTTTTAAAGATGCTTTATGAAAAAAATAAAGAAATTCAAAGAAAATTTTCTTAAATTCAAAAATGGATGAAATATCATGATAGAGGTAACTTAATAATTTATGAAATCCACATGTTTCGCACAAACAATTCGCAAAAAAGGCCATCAACAGGGTAGAACAACACATATACCAACTAAAACAACATGATGTTTTATTGTATTCATGCTGCTTCCAGTCCTCGGTACATTTGAATTACAGCCGTTTATGGGCACAAAAGCCACATAAAATTGGAATTTTAATATACTGGTGGTACATTGATTGTAATAAGCTTTACAATTTATAATCTTTAAAGTTAGATGTACTTAATAAAATATTGACTAAATTGTACACTATTTTTACTAATTTTAGAATATTTAACTTTAAAAATAAAATAATTTAAGAAATAACGATTAACTGTTGTAAAAATTCATTTTTCAGCAAAAAAAGCTTTGTCTGAAGACAATATTATGCATATTTATAAAAGCAACTAAAAGCATTTAAAACTAAATAATATCTTTGTTTTATTGAGTCTTGTATGTTATAATTCAGAGCTGATTTTTAGGTAGATGAAGTCAGATTTAAAAAAAAAAATAAAAAAAATGACTTCCCGTTTTGTGAAGAGCTGAAAACAAACACGCAGGGAAAAGATGTGCATCAGTCTGTGAAAGACTTATGCCAAACATGATTTAGATAACAAAACTATTTGTTCTGTGTGCATTGATGGTGCTCCTGCTTGGGAATAAATCTGGATTTTCTGCACTGATGAAGTGGGAGATTCTGCACTTGCAAGTCACCCACTGTTACCTTCATAGTCATGCTTTGGCAGCAAAAACATTGCCTCTGAGGCTGAAAAAATTACTTATGCAAAGATCATCAACTGGATTAACAGTATAGTCTGAACAACTGTATCTAAGTTGTTTTGCGAAGATCTGGGAAATAAACATAGTTTTGCTTTTTTTTTTTTTTTTTTTTTTTTTTTTTTACACAGAAGTCTGCTGGCTCTCACAAGGGTGAGCCTTAACCCACTTTTTCGAACTGTAGAGTATGACCCCCCCCCATAGAGGAGAATATGACTAAAGACTGTGTGTATGCTATACCGTGCAGCTGCGGAAAGGAATATAAAGGAGAGACAGGCCGCCCCCTCAAGGTAAGGCTTTAAGAACACCAGCAAGCTGTAACACGAGGGGAAGTAGAAAAATCAGGCGTGGCTGACCACATATGGGGAGAGAAGGGAGATCAATGTCCTCTGTAGGATCATGTTGAGATCATAGACAAGGAACACCATTGGAAAATTCATAAACTTAAGGAATCAGTACATATGCTAGGCCACAAAAATCTCCTGAGCCGACCAAGCATAGAAATAAATACAATATGGGAACCAGTAATAAGGAGTGCCAGAGAAAAGCGATAATAACAACAAAAAGTTGCAATATGAGCTCTGGTAAAAACATGAATTGATAACAGCAAAATTGCAATATGAGCACTGGTAAAAATGGTTGCTGAAGACATTAGGTTTATAATAATACCCAGAAATTCATACCCAGATGTCCTCAAGAACACATGGCACAGTGGATAAATGTGTTGGTTAGATCCAAAACCCAAAGATTGTGAGTTCAATAACCGGTTAAGGCAGTGGAGAACTTTCAGAGGGAAATTAACAGGAGATAACTGATAACTGACATCCATCAAACATGGCACGTGGGCGAAATAAAGGGTTCAGTTCGACATTCCAACCACCTGAAGAAGGCCAGAGCGTACAACAAAGATGAGGACAATAGTCTGAATAATGTAAAATTTCTTTGTATCCTTAGAAACTGTAAATTATGATTTTTGCTGTGTCTTTGAAACCCAGTAAATTTAAAAATAAGTTACTCCAAAATTCACTTGAGGATGAAATGGAACTAATGTCTTTAAATTAATTACAAAATTAAATTCAAAGCTTTTAGCTTCCATTTTTGAAACATGGTAAGAACTGTGTAGTGAAAAAAAACATTTTAAATCAGTTAATTTATAATATTAATGCTCTGTAAATTTATAATGAGCACTATTTTGTAAAAAATAAAAATATCTATAAGAACACCGGATTATATATCTTACTGTTCTTTCTTTTTATTTATATATACAATTTATTTGAAAATTATAACAAATATGTTATAAAAGCACTACTAAAGTAGCCATTCTGTTTCAACACTTCTGGTGTCTTATCAAATGATGGTGTTAAATGTAGAATAAAGAGTTTTAGAAGGTTCAAATAAAACAAACACCCCTCGATAGAGGGAAACAGATAAGCTGCAATAACCAATCAAAATACAAGTATATGAGAATTCAAAAAACTTAATGAACCTTGGTTATAATAATGTATTAATGTTAGAATGATTTCTATTTTTGTTTAAGCCTAACTAATTAATATTAATTTATACTATAAAATTGAAAATTAAAAATTAGCAATTTTAAATTTAATCTGTATTAAGTTTAAAATATAAAATTATTTAAAGAAGAAACTGAGGAAAAAAACATGTTTTGTTATTTATTTTGTATTAAGTTTAAGGCCAAAAATTCAGTTAGAATAAACATTAAAATCTAATGTTGATGCAAAGCTTTGTTACATCTTACATACATTTGAAGTGGTGATATGGGTAAGGGAGGGTGAAATCTTGCAGAAGATAATACATACACAATCAGATTATAATACACAAACATGTAGACATATTTAGATATATAAACACGCAAAAACATGCAAAAACACAAACGAAACAGAAAATAGATGTCCATGATCCTTAAAAAAAAAAAAAAAAAAAAAAAAAAAAAAAAAAAAAAAAAAAAAAGACAACATACATACAATGAAAGGCGATTATACACACATACATTAATAAAGACACATATACACACCAACAAATATTCAAATTTGAAAGTATTAGTAAACAAATTCAAACAGACTATTAAAATATAACTTACATGAGCAATAGATAAAATTTAATAAGAGTAAAATAGAAAAACAAATCTTTGTCAATGAACAATGCAAAGAAAAAAAAAAAAAACACTAAAATAGATAGAAATGGATAAAAAATAAATATATACACATACACACACATAAAAAACTACGAATTCAAGTGTCCAGGTAAAATGTAACACTTAAAATAAAACCAGCTAATATACAAGAAAACACATAAAAACTTATTTAATATTAATTAGTTAGAATTATTTCTATTTTAGTCTAACCCTAACATTAATTATTATAACCAAGGTTCTTTGTCAAGTTTTTGAATTCTCATATACTTGTATTTTGATTGGTTATTGCAGCTTATGTAACAGTGTTTCCCCTAATGAGGGTGTTTGTTCAATTTGAACCTTCTAAAACTCTTTATTCTACATTCAACACCATCACTTGATAAGACACCAGAAGTGTTAAAACAAAATGGCTATTTTTGTAATGATTTTATAATATATTTATGATTTTCAAATAAATTATATTTGCTCTGTTCTGTATTGAGCACTCTTAAGAATAGTATTTTTTGGTCATTGGAATTTATTCCGTATACACCAATCCTATATAATACACATGGAGCTGCGAGATCATATAAGTTTTCTAGGGGTGCGAGCCATAGAAAATGTTGAGAACCCCTGCAGTAGAGGATAACAATCAATAGACATTGATAGCTTTCAAGTGAAGAAAAAAAAAAGAACCAGGGAAATCAAAATGCAGCAAATGTATAAATATCAAACACTTACAATGCTTTCAGGTCGAACTGACTCCCCTGATTCACATTCATCAACAAATCCTTGAAGATGTTGAGAGGTGTGATGTGTTTGTACAGCCGCTCCACTGGGATCTATATAAAGAAAAAAAAAAAAAAAAAAAAAAAAAAATGCAAATTTGAATAAATCTTTGTCAACAATTATACAATTATTTGGTTAGATTTTGGAAAAGAGATTGAAATCTGAAGTTACCAAAAATTTCTTATAATTATATATTTATTATTTTAGTGGATACATGTGTCTGAGTAGTCATCTCAGTCCTGGCACATCAAAAACTGAAATTAACACCTACTGTGTGTGTGTGTGTGTGTGTGTGTGTGTGTGTGTGTAAATAAAAACTTAATGTCAGAAGTCCAAAGAACATAACATTATCAGACACTGGCAAAGATACAGATAAGGTCTTATATGACAGCAGTGCACTGTTCCAAGATGTTTATGAAGCTAGATGAAATGACCAACTATGAAAGAGCAGTGTACAATAATTTAAGACTCACATGCAAATACCTAATAGTAAGGACTTAAAACATACACACGAAAACTAGTGCTAATGTATATTCATGCATGCATCTATAAAATTATAAGTAGGCATTGAGGTCAACATCCAGGAGTGACAGTCAATTTCATGTTGTTGCTGGGTGTTGACTTCAATGTCCAATTTTATACTTACATGCACTATGATATTGACCAC
Organism: Acanthosepion lycidas; assembly: GCA_963932145.1. Classification (NCBI taxonomy): domain Eukaryota; kingdom Metazoa; phylum Mollusca; class Cephalopoda; order Sepiida; family Sepiidae; genus Acanthosepion; species Acanthosepion lycidas. Next base: position 119,212,093 of record OZ010574.1, on the reverse strand, counting down.
TTTAACCCATAAATATAGCATACCTTAAAATTATATTGTTATCATATATATTAGGTTGGTGCAAAAATAATGTCGTTTTTCTTTTGAAGTTGAACGTCAAAAAACGACATTATTTTTGCACCAACCTAATAGTAGTATTAACAGTTACTCTACAAGGAAACATTTGGTAGTCATTGAACAAGTTGTTAGTACAGCTTTCAGCTGAAGTTTATAAAATCTTTCTCCTAAAACAATTTTTAGGAAAATACATTTCTCAAGTTCAGTAGCTGTTATTCTTCTTCACAGTATTGATGGGGATTTTCTTCTTACCTTTTTTTATTTGAAGTCATGTTAAATGTTAACATCTCAATTATGTTATTTTCTCTTCCACTGATCATAAAAAGCATTTGTTTACAGCTGATATTTTAGATATTTCTGAACAGATTTGGTGCCATGCATGACATCCATGACAATTTCAATCTGATAAGGCTATTTAAACTTGAGTTTACAGGCTGATGTGGTCATATGCTGTTGTGAGGTTGACAAGACAGGTATATAGTTTCCTATTAGAGGTAAGCAATTTCTTGATGTTCTTTAATGATATATTAGGTTGGTGCAAAAATAATGACGTAATAATGTTGTTTTTTGACGTATTTTTTAACATCAAAAAACAACATTATTACATCATTATTTTTGCACCAACCTAATATATACACCATCATTGTATCCCTTATCAGAACAAAAACTAAAATGGGTCATGAGAAGTAAACTTTCATAAAACAATGAGAGGCAAGTCATTATAATGTTCATTAATACTTTCACTGTGATGAATCCAAATGAGATACGTGTGCGTGTGTCTTGAGGGCTACCTTTTTTGCTATAATACATTAATGTGTGATAAACCCTACTTTTTGGGGATGTATTTCTGATTCCAGATTTCTTTCATAAAATTTCTTTTTGAACATGCTATTGAATTTGGTGAAAAAGTAAGTTATTTTCCAAAGTTCAGCCTCAATGTTGAGTGATGCCTTTATATATATATATATATATATATATATATATATATATATATATGGATGGATATGGATTCTCCTGTCATGAACAATGAACGAGGGTTCAGAAAATTCTAAGTATTTACTGAACAATTTGCACAAGTGAATTGTTTGAAGTGGTTAATTTCCTGTGCCCTGAAATGCACACACACACACACACACACACACTCCATTATTACACAATGTCTTATACTGGTCCACTGTGTTCCTTATCTCAGATGATGCTACAATTGCAAGCTTTTAGAACACGAGTTTTTCCATCTCACTGCATGTTGATTATCGGCTCCTATAAGAAGCTCATTTGCCCATTACCAACCTTTTCCAGGCTGGTTTGAATTCAGAGCTTTCCTTTTCCTAGACTGGCAACCAAGGCTATAAAGTCCAGTCTGTCCTGCTATTTACCAATAGCTGGGAAAAAAAAGATGAATTCATTCTTTTCCCCAATGGTAATTAGGGAAAAGTGAATGCAATGAACCTGACTAGAACTCAAACTCTGCTCTCCAATTTCTCATTCTGAGTCATCATCCAAGCTCACACCACCTACTATTCCCAATGAATCACCCATCTATTAACCAAGCTCAGTGTTGCTTGTGTTTCAACATAATATAACATAAGGATTATGCTCAGACTATATAGTATAAATATTTACTTGTGAATGTCTGGTTTGGGTCATTTCTGTGGATACCAAATGCAATAAAACTTTAGTTCAAAGTACATCACCCACCATTACAAGGAAGCTGTTATGTTGCATGAGCCAATTCAATAGTTTATATCTATCTACTGAAATTGAATTAGTAGATATAGTTGCAAACATATTTGGCTAGCAAATCTGTCTGGAAAGAATTAAATATGTAAATTTCAAGAAAAAGAAAAGTATTTGAAGAGTTAATTCAAAATTAGAAATATTAAAACATTCCTGTATTAAACAATATTTACATTGTGTCAATGTTTTTATAAATTTCTATTTTACTAATAAAGAACTTTTTCCAAATTAATATTCCTTTTAGTTTATTTGTACAAGTTATTTTGCATTTTTAATCCGCCTACCAAGATTTGAAGTTTTGTTATGCATATGTGCAATTGCAAAAAATAAATAACATTACCTGTCGGGAAAGCATGGACCCATCGGCGTCTATTTGAAGTCATCTTGAAACGCATTCTTGATGGAGCAAATGGATTGATGAGAGCTTTTCGAGGTTTGTGATGGTAATTACGTGAATGACCAACAGGTGAACCAGCACTACCCACTATTGGTCGATATAAAATGCTATCATCACTATCAGCAGAGCCAACGACATCATGGCTGTTGGAACGATCTAGCAATAGGAGAAGGAAAAAAAAAAAAAATTAGCTAATATTAATTAAGTCTCCTGAACAAGCTTCATCTTACTGTAACAACAGACCTAAGTAATGAGAATGTTTCAAATATATTTGTTTGCATATATATTTTTCCTTACCTAAGTAAGCAGAATTCTTTCTGATATGCAATAATAATTGTTTCGATAAAAATGTAACCAATGCAATTGCTTATTTATAGAAAATAATTCTTCCATACTATAAAGCTCAATTTAGAGCAAATTTTCTATTTTGTTTTTTATCATTTCACCCCAAGCAAAGAAATAAAGCCACTAAGACACAAGGGGCTACTGAGTGTGAAAGAAACTAAGACAGGAGATATCACATGATGCCAATAAGTGAACCACTAAACAGAAAATTAATTTCTCATTAAGTTTTATATATAATTGTCATGTAATTACCTGTCTTGCTTGGTAAGGAAGTGCAGATGTCTGACCTGGAAATCAATCATAATATCATCTCATGTGGTGAAAAAACATCCACATGGTTCTCCAAAGCAACATCACCAAATATAATTTAGTTCATATTACATGAATCATTGATATCTTTCAAATTACTTTTACCCTTTTTTGCATGTAGATGATGCTTGTGTTGTTAAGTATTTTATAAAAATCAAATGAAAATTATAAACAAGATGAAAGTAGCATTAAGAACATTATAAAAAATGCATAACACCAGTTGACAATAGCAAAAAAATTAGATTACTTATTTATTACAAAAAATTTAAAACTTCTAACCTTATAGTTAAATATAATAATTCACCTCTCAGAACAAAATTAAATAGGACAAATATTATTTATGAATTTAAATGTCCATTAAGGAATTGTACTCCTGATCAATCAAAATTTGTAAATAATTGTATAGAGCATACATGTTTGACATGAAGACTCACACTACACCTTTCTGACCATAGCTCAATTATATCTCATTTAAATATTAATGGAGACCTACCAGACCCTATTCGTAAAATACTTGTCATCAACACAACTATAATAGCATCATCTACATGCAAAAAAAGGATAAAAATAAAGGAAGCCTTATTAATAAAAACAAACACTCAATATCAACTATGAACATGGACACAATATCTAGACCGTGTTTTGAAAATGAAAACATTATATAAATAATACATACATACATACAACAAACTATTTCTTGTTAACAGTTAATATATTTTAACCTTGAAAATGGCTAAATGTATAGCCAAAAGCGCTTGGAAAAAAAGAACAATTGGACAGTTTTTATATAATTTATCATCTGAAAAGAAAAAATTATTAGATCACATAATTGTATAAAAAACTAAATCATCATTGTGTGTGGTATTCAATGAAATGTGCATGAAAGAAGGATTGCTGCCTAAATACACATTATATATATATATATGCTTGTCCCAGGTAATGCTAAAAAAGTGGTATACCCTGGAGAAAAAAGGTCCCCAAATTGATAAAAAAAAAAAAAAATTAACGTGTAAATGTTTATGTTAAAATTAAAGAGGGAAGTATTTTTTGAATATCTTTTCAGATTTTTTTAATGCTTACTATAAATTTTCAAAATTTTATTTAAAAATCTCGTTTTTCTTGAATAAAAAAAAAATTAGTAAAATCGATTTATCGGCCATTTCTGCCCGAATTTGTAAACAAACAAAAAAAAAAAAAAAAAAAAAAAAAAAAAAAAAAAATCAAAATTAGTTCAAAAATCAATTAAAATTCAATTACACCTTTTTTTGTTAACTTAGGAAATTTAAAATGATTAAAGTATACTTAATGTAATTTGAAAGAAACATTACTTACTTTTTTATCAGAAAATTTTTTAATAGAGATATTTCCAACCGTGGAGCTTGCGCGCATGCGTGATTGAAGGGTGTTAATTGATGGGCGTCAATATATTGACAACTTACATCAAGGGAATTTATCGTACGGTAGCGCAGAAGTGATGTAATTCGTTCTAATTTTAAGTTAATCTGGTTAGTAAATTTAAAAAAAAAAAAAAAAAAAAATAACTTTCAATTTTTTTTTTTTTAACCTTACGTTTGAAGAAAAATTTCTGCACTGAAAATAACATTTAAATTGTCAAAAAAAAAAAAATCAAATTTTACAAGTAAAAATAAAACAGTAACAACATTTTTTTAAATTGAGTTATACATATTTTATTATTAATAAAATTAATATTGAAATGCTATGCAATCGATTTCGAATTTTGCTGTGTTCTTAACTGAATGAATGCATAGTAATTTCTGAAGTAAAAAGAACTTGCTTCTATCAAGAGAAACAAGTCTACCTCGTGACATTATTTCAAAGCTGTGCATCCATACTTTCGTTGAAGACGATTTTAAATACAATTTTGGAATATTAAAAAATTATTTTAAAAATGTTAACGGTTGTCAAATTTTAATGAGCTTTCAAATTTATGATCTTTAAAAAGTAGAGAACATAATATGTTATTTCCATAAGGCTTCATAAAGAAACTTAATTTTAAAATATATAACAACATTTTGTCATATTGTGTATTTAAAATAGAAAAAAGAAAAAATTATTGTAAAAATTCATTTTTCATCAAAAAAAATTTTTTTTTTTTCAGATAAGAATTACCTTTGTATATGTTATTCAGAAAAGTCATAAAAAGTTTTTTAAATTAAATATCGTCTTAGTTTTATTGGGTTTTGTATTTTTACAATTGAGGTAAAAGTTTGGACAATTTTGCACATTTTTTTACAAAAAAAAAAATAAAAAAAAAAAAAAAAAAAAAAAAAATAAATAAATCAATGATTTAGAATCTTCAGAGTCTTGTGCATTTAATTGAAAAAAAATATCAGGCTTTGAAAATAAATTTTTGAAGTTTTCATAAAATTAAGTTCGAGGGGTGTAACAGATATAAAAAAAATATTTATACCATGACTTTCAAAATGACAAACATTTCTAAAATAATTTCATTCATTTGTGAATAAGTTCTGAAAGTTTCATTAAAATCCAACAAGTACTTGATTTTTGCAAGATTTTCCAAATCAATGTGTTTTTTTCAACTGAAAACAGTGAAAAACAAGTAATGTTAATATTACCTAATTTTTGACCTAAAAAAAAAAAAAAAAAAACAAGATTTTCAACCTAAATTTAAAATATGCTGCAAATGAAAAAAAATTTTTTTAAATAATTAAAAAATACCTTGGTCTTCCCTCTTTAATTTTAACAAACATTTACACGTTACAATTTTTTTTTTATCAATTTGGGGACCTTTTTTCCCCAGGGTATACCACTTTTTTAGCGTTACCTGGGACAAGCCTATATATAATACAACACAAAAAGTTTTATTTTGAAATCAGACTAGTGAAACTCGAATTCACACACAGTCACTATATAACCTTGCAATTTGCTTCTCCCATTATAAACTTATCTATTCAGTTTTATTTTACTTCCACTGATACGGAACTGAAAACTCATTTTCAGTCTTAAAGATTCATTAGCACAAATCAGTCAATCTTCGAATCTGAGTATTTCAAATGTCTTTACTATTATCTTCTGTTCAAAATTACTTTGTTTTATTGTAAACAAACAAGGTCATCACCTTTTCAGCGACTGGACACACAAACCTACATTGTTCTTATTCTCATTTGTGTTGCTGTGCACAAAAACTGGGAAAGGTCTACCATATGTTCACAAGAGGAACAAAAGATTAAATTAATGCCATGGCAAGAAACTGACTCCTGCTACCTATGCCCATCTCTACTTCACAATGCATGACTGGCAACTAAAGGCTGCATTGAAACTACCTCATCAGTTTATTCCTATCAACAGGCAGTCTAGAACTTACTTCAATCTCAACTGTAACTTTTTACATAAGCCTGTGAATGGATGGTCACAACATCCAGTTTAGAGCAACCTGATCTCAAAGGTTTATTCTCTTTTGATTCAGTGGATAGTACTTTGAAGATCTCATTTTGCAGATATTATTGCTTGTCATTAAAAAAAAAAAAAAAAAAAAGCAAAAAAAACACTTGAAGACAGATAAAAACATTTATCATCCTTTTCTCTGTAGCCAAACCAATCAAAGCCTTAGTGTTACATTATGAAAGTAGAATAAAAATTCTAGAATTGTTTCAAGTTGTTCTAAATTGACTAAGACATTTGTCAATTTTTTTCCCCTTTGCAAACCCCATTCAATTTTTTACTTTAGCTTCATAAAATTATTCATCTATCACCTGTAGATGAAAAATCACTGGCTTGGTCACATCAAGATCACCAACAGATCTAGAGACATTTCTTCACCTTCCAGAAATGGATTCATTATTTAACTGTCCCAATTTTTGTTTCTCCCATTTGGTTTGCCAGCCAAGCTAATAAATTTGATCAGGAATTTAACTGTGATTCTAACTGACAATATGACCTGATTTTATAATAAATTTTAATTGGCTCATTATTACAATCTTTGGAGGGTTCAAATGCAGAAAATGAACCAAATAGCAAGTCTAAGTTTCACTAACAACATTTTTTGCACAAAACTTGCAAAGCACTATTCTTTACAGTCTGTTTTAAGTGTGCGATCCACAGCAAATACAAGCCTCAAACCATCACGATCATAACCTGTCTGTTATAACTCATTCTTAGATGTTATACTATGTTTTGCTTAGGCTACTCGCCATGATATCATTAGAATTCTCTCCAAATGACTCCAATGGACTTCATATGAACTAGTCAAGACACCTTAAATAAAGAACTCATTCTTTATTTATGGCGTCTTGCCTAGTTCATTTGTCTTATCTGGGGTGTCATTTACTTCACAAGTCACAAAATTTTCAGCATGAACTTTAACAAATCATACCGTGAGCATACTTGCCACTCTAGAGGTCACATGCAAACTGAGGAACTCAGTCTTGTATGCAGCTTTAACATAGCTAAGTTAATTGCATGGGCAGTAGATGGATGCTGCCAAATACAAGTTGGTTATTTTTGGCACAATAAATATATGCTAATCACAGCTATTTTTCAAGCTGAAAACTTTCAAGACAAAAAAACACACACAAAAAAAAAAAACATGCAAATGTCACCAATTTTTTTTTTTTAGTAAAATTAACAAAAATAGGGCAAAGTCACCTCAAGTATTATATTTAGTACTAATTTTATAAGAGAATATGAAAAAAAATGTTCAGCAAGCTGAAAAGAATGCTGGGCTGTTTATTTGTATCTGAATTGATATGCAGTGGGTCAGCTAGTGATGGTATAAGAAAAAAGGTTTGGATTAATTTAGTTTAATGGCATATCAACCTCAAATGGTTATTTAATTCAGACAAAAAATTTGGGATAGGTTCATATAAATAGAGAAAGTATTCTTTGTAAGGAATCAAATTTGTAGATCAGGTCTCATTGACATTTTGTAAAGGGGAATTTTGACAAGAGTCAAATGTATTGCTGGTAATAATTTTTCCTTCAAAAATTGGTTACAAAACAAGTAGATTTGGTAAAGATTTTTGGGGATTTTTTGGCGTTTTTTTTATATTTTCCTGTAGTGGCAGTTTTCTTTAATGAAATTTATGATGTTACTTGGATCAGTACTTTCAAATAGATCCTTTAAGTTATCCGATTTGTATAGTTTCTTTCTGGTTTGCTGGAAGTTACAGCAATTTAGTAGAATGTTTAACAGAATATGGTTCCTAAGCATGGGACACATATTAGCGGTTTCTCATTTTTTAGTAAATATTGGTGGGTTATGTATGGGTCTCCTATACAAAGTCTGGCTAGGATCACCTCTTCTTCTTATTCTGTAACTTGACTGTCTTTCACTAGAGATTGGTTGGATGTTGAGAAGTTTGCTTACACATTTGTTCCATAATTGCTGCCATTTTTCTTTAATGTTCCTGTTTATGGTGGGTCAGAAGTCAGTGTGTGGAACCTTTACATTTGAGAGGTATTCAGCGATTCCTTTGCCATTTTGTCAGCTTTTCAATTTCCTTGTATGCCAATATGGCTATTCCAGCATAGGACTTTTACAGCATCATTTTTTTCCTTATAGAGTCAGCCCTATTTAAAAATAATTTATTTATTAAGGCGTTTCCAAGGTTTTTATTCTTATACTGTGAGTATGGATAGTGAATCTGAGATTATGATGAATCACTGGATTATATATATATATATATATATAAAAAACAGAGAATGTGTGTGTGATATCTTTTCACTCAAGATCCCTCATACCAATTTTGACCAAATTTATCTCTTACAATGTAAGAGATACGTTCTTAGCATTAAAAAAAAAAAAAAAAAAAAAAAAAAAAAATTGATAAATTCAACTTTTTTTCCTCCAAATTCATTCAAACTCAGTACGTAGGTTACTTCCATCATGAAAAGCTCAATGATATCTCATTTTTTATTTCTCTGCCACTGCATTTAAAAATGAAAAATCAATTTCAACATAAATTTTAAACTAAAAACTCCCTCAATTTTCAAGCAATCTAATACAAACTTCACTCAATTGGAGCTAACAATAAGTTGACTGTTTAACAGTCATTTAACTTGATAATTTAAGTCCACCCATATAGTGAAAACCAGTGTAAACTGTGGAAAAAAAAAAAAAAAAAGATTTACTGGTTTCTTATTTTTCATTGGTCTTTCAACAAATTTTCATTAAACTTAACAATTGCATTATAAATGTATCCTCTTTTATATCCCTGGTAGCACATTAACAAATTGAATTTCAAAAACTCCAAAATAATTTTATTTATATAATCTCACCATGATTTTCATTTAGTTTCTTTTATGACTCTACGTGCTATTGCTCTTTTTTGTTTGAATAGATTTATATTACGAGTTGAGTTGAGTATTAAATTTTCATAGCGCTGCTCTTTGTAATCTTACAGCATTTTTGCAATCTTTGTTGAACCATGGTCTTGATGTTTTATTCACTGCTTCTTGGTATACATTTTTTTGCAAATGCTATTAATGTTTCAGAAAAATATTCAACAGGTATTTTTTTGTCATCTTTGTCGGTAAATTTTTCACAGCATTGATTTTTATATTCCTTCCAATCTGCTTTTTTTTTTAGTTTCCATTGAGGATGATGGTTTTCAGTTGGTTCTGAACACTTCAGTACAATTGTGTAGTGATCACTGCTGCATGAATCATTGAGGATTTGCCAATTGTAGTCCATAAAAATAGAGAGGTCAGTAGCTGAGTATGTATCTGATGCAGGATGTAGATATATATTAGACTTATAATTAGTAAAAATAAGTTATTAATTACATTTTCCAGGTTTTTCCTATTTTTTATCCAAGTTCTTGGACCCCCATATAACATTGTGACTGTTAAAGTCAGCTAATAATATGAATGGTTTCGATAGTTCTAGTAGTTTATTTAGATCAGTTTCTTTTATGGGATTGTGCAGTGGGATGTAAATAGAGCAGATGTTAATGGTTCTATCTAGGGTAGTTTTTGCAGCAACTGCTTGTACATTGGTTTCTAGAAGTATTTTACTTTGGGGGATATCATTTCTGATTAGAATCAATACACCCCCAGATGCCCCCTGTTGAGTGTCATGTATGCAATCATACTGAATATAGTTTTGTATTTTATCATTAGGTTTTAGGAAAGTTTCTTGAAGGCAAATGATGGCAGGAAGTTTGATTTGTTATAAGTAGGAGTAGTTCATTTATGTTTGCATTTAGGCCTCAACAATTCCACTGTATAATTTTTTGCATCATATTTATGTATTAGGGTGTTATGAGTTTTTGCTTGTCCAGTTTAGGTTTAGTGGGTGAAGAGTCCATAATTTCTATGCTCTCAAGTCTGTTAGCACTTTGTTTCTTGTCATGTTTTCTTCTTGTTTGTTTGATCTTGTTTCCTCTGTTTTTCCATTAGGTTCTTTTGATGATCTTTGTTTGGATGACCTTTCCTTTATTTAAGATGGGATAGAGTTTTGTTCATCTACGTCCATTTCTCTTGGTTCTTCAATGATGTAGTGGGTTATTTCTTAATGAACTTTTTGATTCTCTTGTGAATGTTTGGAGAATTCTATTTCTTGAAAGATTTTTGTACTTTGGATTGGGGTTTTCAAAGTTGTTTTGTACTTATACGATTTGTTTTGACTATAGGAGTTTGGTTGATGTATGATATACTAAATTTTAGTAGTTCTATTAGACATTTTAAATCATTTCTTAGAGTTTTAAGGTCTTGGTTTCTTATTGCATTGTTCTCTTGGGTGCCATTTTCGCGATTTTGATATTTTAGCAATATTTGCATAGGATGTTTGAAGTGAATTAGTTTCAATCTGTTTTCTGGCTTCTTGCAACAAAATGCATTGCATGTATTTTATTCTTATTATTTCCTTTTCCTAGACGTTACACTCTTTAGAATCTGTTGGCTTTTTTTTGGCAGTTTGGGCATAAAGGAGGCCCTTTCACATGGTGGCTCTTCATGATCAGACTTCCCCCACATCTTTGACAGACTGATGCTCTCATACATTGATTTTGTAGATGACCAAATTTCTGACATTTGTGACATCTACAGGGATTAGGAATGTATGGCTCTACTTTGGCTATTGTGTATCCTATCTTTATTTCTTTTAGTAAAGTAGGATCGTTGAATGTATGTGTGTGTTCATTGATGTGTCATGTCTTTTTACTTGTATTCTTTTGATGTCTGTTATGCCTTGCTTTTTTAGAGTGTTATCATTTTTAATTTCTTCTGGTAAGCAGAGTGACAGTTCTGGTCATTTTATTACTCCCTTAGATGAATTAAGAAATTGGCAGCGGTAAGTATTTACTTCCATGTAGTTTATTTGCTTGATTTTTAGTAAATTTTCTGTCTTTTTTTGGTTTTTACTTGAATTAGAAGTGTTATTTTTTTTTTTTTTTTCAGATTTTGGTTCTATCATGGTTAATATCTTTTGCAACATAAAAAAGTGACACTTGTTATTTCACCCTGTAATGATGCTATGACTATGAAAATTGGAAATTGTTTTTTTCCTGATCTTTCATTATCACTTTCTGTTTCAGAGTTTTCATTTTGTCTCTTGCTCTGTTTATAAGAGTTAGCCATATAATTTTGTATTTACTGTCTGTAGTCCTGTCCCCACCCACCTTAAGGGAGGCTATCAGGGAGTACTAATCTCATTCGCCCTGATCCACCAAGGTTACACAGATGGTATAGTCGTGCTGAAAGTGGATACGAGCACTCACATTCCCCCACCATATCTACCCAAGTATAGTATGGTGTAAATATTCGCAGCCATTACCTTTCATCTCAGCTAGCCCTTACCACTATGTGTAGCAAAGGTATCAAATTCAAGGGTGAAAGGGACGCAACTCTTTCCGTTGGAAAATGTCTTACATGCTGCAACGCAAAGCCATGTACACCGAACACTGGTGTAATGCCGTTCTGTTCATTTCTCCAAGCGACCTGCTTTTATGGAGTCCAGAAACACCTCATTACCATGCGTGTAACGCTACTTTGCGTGACTGCACAAGACCGTAAATATTAAAAGTCACGGACGCCATCTTGGACCCTTACCTTTCTCAACCCACAGGCCAGACAGACACGAGGGCGTTTGGGAGGTAAGCCATTCCTTTTTTCCCCACACTCCCCCCTGATCTCATGATCACAGAGTTGACAGGGAGGCGGCGAACGCTTTTGCTGGGTGCTTCTTCGAAGAGGGACGCTGCGAGCCTCATCATCGCTTGCGCTCATGTCCGCGGTCTGAAGGTCAAAAAACAACGTGTCCCTTGGAAGGCTACTGATATCTGAGTCACTGCCTGATGGAGCTGGCATGAACCAGAGCGATGCCTCACTGGTCTCAGATTCCGATTCGCTCCCGTTGTCCAGTGATGCTTGCAACTGCGTCGCCGGCCGCAGGTCCTTAACGTGACCGGGCACACCATCGACCCGCACCGCCTGTGGTCTGATCACCTCAGTGATGCGTCCGGTTCCATATTTCATCGTGCACTTGCTGCGCGGGTTTTTAATCCAGACGACATCGCCTTTCTTCAGCCTCTCCCCGGTTACTTTCAGTTCCGTCAGCAGGTTGGTCTCTATGCCCTTCACTCTGACGTGGTACCTATGCAATGTGTCGGCTGGCGTCGTAGAGGGTGAGACATCATCCTTCAGGGTCACGTTGTACAAGTAGACCGCCTCAGACACTGCGCAGCCCATCCTGGCTGCGATGGTCTTGACGGTCCTGTGGTTCTGCTCGATGATCCCATTTCCACTCGGTACGTGGGCGCACCGGAACCATAGGTGCACTCCCCAGGCATCCGCAAACCTCCTGAACTGCTCACTGGTGAATGCGGTGCCATTGCCGGTTAATATCTCCGTGTGGGGGGGGGGGCACGTTCAAGGAAGATACTGTTTAACTGACGGATGATGGTGGCTGAATCTTGCCGACGCATGAGCCGCCATATCGCAAACTTGGATGGACCGCAATCAATGAGCGTCAGGAAATCCTCGCCGTTGTGGTGAGTAACGTCTATCGCCAGCCGGCTCCAATGGTTCCTCACGCTCAGCTAAACTTTCTTCCAGCGGACGGGTGCTGGGTCTATAGACTGGCATGCCACGCAGTTTCTGACCACTCTTCTGACATCTGTCTTTTGTACTCCTGGGTCAACCAACTTGGCGAAATACAGGGTCCGCTTGACTCCAGGGTGCCCGCTTTGTTGGTGGGCTTCTTTGATTCGATTAGATCGAACGGGACTCATGGATGCAGCACAGGCGGGTTGCACAGGCTCAATAGCTTTCTTAGTGGCATCAAGCCACCTTTGGGGCACCCTCGTTAAACAATCTGCCTTGTTGATGCTAGATTTGACCAGGGACACCTCCATTGTCAGTGCGTACTCTTGCACCAGCTTCACGACCATGTTGAGCCGTCGTCAGATAAGCATCTCGCTGGCGGTTTTAGTCCGCACCCTGGCCCTCCCGGTAAGGGTATCCGAGATCCACTTATAGACGCAAGCGGAATCCGTGAACAGACGCAGGGTGGTCGACTTCCAGAGGATCGCCAAGTTGATCCCCTTGATGACAGCATCGAGCTCTGCTAGGTTTATGTGCTGGGAGTCCTTTTCTGGACGTAACAAGCAAGCATCTTCCACCACGGCTCCATCGTGAACTATCGATACACCAGTTGCAAGAGAACTTGCGTCAACCCACACACTGAGGTCTTGGCTGTCGACGCACCATCTGACCCGCGATGGGTCTTCCTTGCGTACTCTAGCGAGGACCTCCCTCATCATAGTGTTGAGAGGGGCATCGTGAACTTCGTCATCCCATCCAGTGTTGACATCAGATGCTCTCCGCTTGATGAACGCCACCGCAACACGCAGCCAGCCACCTACAGGAAGGCGCCCAACTAACTTGCCACACAAGGAAAATATGCTTCGCCGCGTGACAACGGTGGGCATATCTGGGACTTTGTTTACCCGTTTCCAATACAGAACGTCATCCTCTCCCCAGACCTGCAAACCAAGCACTCGTGCACCATCCTGCAGCCTCTCCGGTTCCTTGCTGAGGAGGCCAAAGTTGTAGAGATGCTCCTTCGCGCGCGCCGCAGATATGACTCCCTCGTTCACGTAATCAATATATGCAGATGTTGCCCGCCGTATACGCTCATCCTTCGTCAGAATGGCATCAACAATCATCTGCATAATTGATGGCGCCACAGCAAGATCCAGCACAGATACATTTGATCCCGCCTGTCGCCATTCCCTTAGCTTCTCGGTACACACGTCCGCACGGGCTGTAAAAGGGTCCACATGCTCGTTCAGTTCCCGATAGTCGAGCACCGGCCTCACCTTTTGTTTGTTGTGCTGGAGAACCGCCATTAGCGGGATCAGGCCCTTCGGGGGCTCCAATTCCTTCTGTGGATAAGGAACCAACCACCCGTTATTAATCCAGGCTCGCAACTTCTAGTCGTATTCCGCACGAGCTAACGGGGGGGGGGGTTATACTCTGGCACACTGTTGTACAGCTTCTCTGGCGGTTGATCGTCCGACCATTTCCAGGAAACCA
>OZ010574.1:119165231-119192731 GCA_963932145.1 Acanthosepion lycidas | reverse complement strand
GATAAATGATAAATTATGGATTATATTTGTAAGTTTTCTTGTAAGTTTTTCTACTTGGCGCATTAGTTTCTGTATCTTTGGCGCATAAGGTGTAAAAGGAACTGTTCACAGCTTGTATAACTTTGTTAAAATTCTGAGCTTCTGATTAGCTTCAGTCATCAAAAAAGAAATCGGACGAAATTCAAAATATGTGCGATAGTTTGCAACCTTGAAATAATTTATACATCATTAGATAACAGTTTATCTTTAAACAAACCAACACATTCAATATTTAAAAGTAAAGAAAAAGCTTACAATTTTTGGTGGTTTAATTCTTGGAATAAATGTTTCAGAGCTGAGAAGATGAGACTTGGAGGTATAAAAGCTGAAAAAGAAAAGTTTATTCTAGAATGAAGATGAAACTTGTTTTTTTCTTTCACATTTCTATTCAGATAGTGTTTCTTTCATTAAAATCAAAAGCAAAAAGATTGCTTTCTTTATCTGACAAAACTTCATTGTTTACAATAAATATAAATAAATACAAAAAAACATATCTGGAGCTTATATCACAAAAGGTTTACCCCTAGTTGCTACTTAACTGACAAGAAGAAAGCCATTTGCTGATATTTCCTCAACAATAATGAATGAATAGCAGTTATTCAGTAAAAGAGATTGTCACCACAAGGATGAATTTCCTGTATTTACAAGTGATATTAGAACCACAAAATTAAAGCCCAACAGAATTAAATGTAACAATCAAAATAGTGCAATGAACATTTTGTTATGGATTAAATGTACAGAGGTACATCAATAATGAAGAAAAATTTATTCTTCAGCAATCCTCCTAGTCAATCCACTTAATTCATTTGGGTGGAGGGGTATTAATTCCAAATTATGTATTAGAACAAGATTTCAACTAATATCAGACATATTGATTCATCTTGTAGATCTTTTTTTGTTTTTTTTCTCTACGTACCACACTTCTTCAAACCTTATGGACTGGTGTTACAGAATCACAAAGAACTGTAACAGATAACAGAAACTACATCACTTGACTTTCAACAGCGGCAACAGCTAAAATGAATTGCACATGTAACTCTAAGAGAAAATGATGACAATATGTTGACATTCCACACTATTTCAAAAAAAGTTAGGAAGGAAACCCCAATCAGCACTGGAAAGAGCAATAATAGCTACCAGATTTGAGAAACCTATTTTCCTAAAAAATTCTTTGAAGAGAAAAATTTTATAAATTTCAACTGACAATTATGATTGCCAAATTTTTCCTCATCAGGAAATGGCTAATATTACCATTACCATATAAAAATGACATTTTATAATTCAATATATTGTATCGGGTTAAAATAGTGTACAGCATAAACTAAATGATTGGGATTTATTTTGTATTAGAGAACAAACCTGTGGTTCATCCAATGTGGAATATTATAATCATCTCCAACTTCCAATGTGATCTTCTCAGTTTTACTATGGAACTGCAAAATGAAATACAAGAGGATTTTTATAAAAGGCAATATCCAATTTTAAGTTAGTCATTAAATTTAAAGATATTTGCCCAAACAATTTTATATGCAAAATAGTTGACCTTACAATAATATTTTTGTAGATTTGTCATTGCAATGTACTTTTAAAATATCAAAATTTTATTTGTTCCAAAAATACTTACTGATTATTAAAAAAATAAAATAAAACTACTTTCTGTTTACCGTCAAATTATGGTGTTTAATTTATCAAGAATAAAATTCTATATTTATGCCAGGTCACCAAAAGTGACTACTTGTTAAATAGACCAATTTGCACATTATACTTATATATTTTTTTTATTATTAGGTTGGTGCAAAAATAATGACGTAATAATGTCGTTTTTTGACGCTAAAAAATACGCCAAAAAACGACATTATTACGTCATTATTTTTGCACCAACCTAATAAAAGTTAATAAAATTAAACTATGATGTAAAAAGCATGCCTAATATTACAGATAAACTTATTTTTTACTTTTTAATACTATATAAAAACAGCACTAAAGTACAGGTAGTTTTAGAAAAAGGTATTACTGATAGGATATGTTCACATGATGCTCCAGAAATGTTGCTTTCTCATAGACCAAGTGATATCATGTAATAGTTAAAGTTTAACATTCTAATCAGATTGCAGTGAGTATCAAGAGATGTTTACAATGCCAGATAGGAGAATAGAGGACAATAAAATATAGGAAAAGAATGGGCTGGGCTGGATGAGAAGAGACAGGACTGGGCTGGGCTGGGCTGGGCGAGAAGAGACAGGACTGGACTGGGCTGGGCTGGGCTGGGCGAGAAGAGACAGGACTGGACTGGACTGGGCTGGGCTGGGCGAGAAGAGACAGGACTGGGCTGGGCTGGGCTGGGCGAGAAGAGACAGGACTGGACTGGACTGGGCTGGGCTGGGCGAGAACAGACAGGACATGGCTGGGCTCGGCTCGGCGAGAACAGACAGGACATGGCTGGGCTCGGCTCGGCGAGAACAGACAGGACATGGCTGGGCTCGGCTCGGCGAGAACAGACAGGACATGGCTGGGCTCGGCTCGGCGAGAACAGACAGGACATGGCTGGGCTCGGCTCGGCGAGAACAGACAGGACATGGCTGGGCTCGGCTCGGCGAGAACAGACAGGACATGGCTGGGCTCGGCTCGGCGAGAACAGACAGGACATGGCTGGGCTCGGCTCGGCGAGAACAGACAGGACATGGCTGGGCTCGGCTCGGCGAGAACAGACAGGACATGGCTGGGCTCGGCTCGGCGAGAACAGACAGGACATGGCTGGGCTCGGCTCGGCGAGAACAGACAGGACATGGCTGGGCTCGGCTCGGCGAGAACAGACAGGACATGGCTGGGCTCGGCTCGGCGAGAACAGACAGGACATGGCTGGGCTCGGCTCGGCGAGAACAGACAGGACATGGCTGGGCTCGGCTCGGCGAGAACAGACAGGACATGGCTGGGCTCGGCTCGGCGAGAACAGACAGGACATGGCTGGGCTCGGCTCGGCGAGAACAGACAGGACATGGCTGGGCTCGGCTCGGCGAGAACAGCCAGGACATGGCTGGGCTCGGCTCGGCGAGAACAGACAGGACATGGCTGGGCTCGGCTCGGCGAGAACAGACAGGACATGGCTGGGCTCGGCTCGGCGAGAACAGACAGGACATGGCTGGGCTCGGCTCGGCGAGAACAGACAGGACATGGCTGGGCTCGGCTCGGCGAGAAGAGACAGGACATGGCTGGGCTCGGCTCGGCGAGAAGAGACAGGACATGACTGGGCTCCGCTCGGCGAGAAGAGACAGGACATGACTGGGCTCCGCTCGGCGAGAAGAGACAGGACATGACTGGGCTCCGCTCGGCGAGAAGAGACAGGACATGACTGGGCTCCGCTCGGCGAGAAGAGACAGGACATGACTGGGCTCCGCTCGGCGAGAAGAGACAGGACATGACTGGGCTCCGCTCGGCGAGAAGAGACAGGACATGACTGGGCTCCGCTCGGCGAGAAGAGACAGGACATGACTGGGCTCGGCTCGGCGAGAAGAGACAGGACATGACTGGGCTCGGCGAGAAGAGAAGAGACAGGACATGACTGGGCTCGGCGAGAAGAGAAGAGACATGACTGGGCTCGGCGAGAAGAGACAGGACATGACTGGGCTCGGCGAGAAGAGACAGGACATGACTGGGCTCGGCGAGAAGAGACAGGACATGACTGGGCTCGGCGAGAAGAGACAGGACATGACTGGGCTCGGCGAGAAGAGACAGGACATGACTGGGCTCGGCGAGAAGAGACAGGACATGACTGGGCTCGGCGAGAAGAGACAGGACATGACTGGGCTCGGCGAGAAGAGACAGGACATGACTGGGCTCGGCGAGAAGAGACAGGACATGACTGGGCTCGGCGAGAAGAGACAGGACATGACTGGGCTGGGCTGGGCAAGAAGAGACAGGACATGACTGGGCTCGGCTGGGCAAGAAGAGACAGGACATGACTGGGCTCGGCGAGAAGAGACAGGACATGACTGGGCTCGGCGAGAAGAGACAGGACATGACTGGGCTCGGCGAGAAGAGACAGGACATGACTGGGCTCGGCGAGAAGAGACAGGACATGACTGGGCTCGGCGAGAAGAGACAGGACATGACTGGGCTCGGCGAGAAGAGACAGGACATGACTGGGCTCGGCGAGAAGAGACAGGACATGACTGGGCTCGGCGAGAAGAGACAGGACATGACTGGGCTCGGCGAGAAGAGACAGGACATGACTGGGCTCGGCGAGAAGAGACAGGACATGACTGGGCTCGGCGAGAAGAGACAGGACATGACTGGGCTCGGCGAGAAGAGACAGGACATGACTGGGCTCGGCGAGAAGAGACAGGACATGACTGGGCTCGGCGAGAAGAGACAGGACATGACTGGGCTCGGCGAGAAGAGACAGGACATGACTGGGCTCGGCGAGAAGAGACAGGACATGACTGGGCTCGGCGAGAAGAGACAGGACATGACTGGGCTGGGCGAGAAGAGACAGGACATGACTGGGCTGGGCGAGAAGAGACAGGACATGACTGGGCTGGGCGAGAAGAGACAGGACATGACTGGGCTGGGCGAGAAGAGACAGGACATGACTGGGCTGGGCGAGAAGAGACAGGACATGACTGGGCTAGTCTAAATTACATGGGACAGGACGGGAAAATACCAGACGGGACAGCACGGGACTATACCAGACGGGACAGCACGGGACTATACCAGACGGGACAGCACGGGACTATACCAGACGGGACAGCACGGGACTATACCAGACGGGACAGCACGGGACTGGGCAATACCAGACAGGACAGTACCAGAATGCACAATACCAGACATTAACCATCTTATGTATATAAAGTGTGTTCTATTTTAAATACTCTCAAACAATTTTTTTTATAAGCATAAAAATAAATTTAGTTACCCATTTACAATATTTCATGCATAGCAATTTTTCCAAATTGGACTGTTTATCTTAGACACACCCAATGTCTATTGTTCTTTTCATGTTTCTCAAAAGGATTGTGCAAGTGTACTTATAGTATGAAATAATTCCTTCTGCCTAATAATCCATTCACATCCTTGAAATTTTCAGTTTCATTTCCATATGCAGATTACAGATATAAAAACTGGCAATAAATATATTTTGGAAAATAATTTTTTATCAATAACACATTCTGATGGAATTTTTTTTTAAATTCATTTTTCCTTTTTTATGTTGGCTTGTCAATACTAAATATATTTCTTTGTGGAGGTAGTTGCATCTCCTCTATTATCAAATGGGCTTACAATGTATAGTAAAACAGCACATAACCCTAAAGATGAGCTAATGCTTATCAAGGATCACAGCCACTTTGTTATTTTTAAATAGGTGCCAATTTACAGATGAATTTTTTTGGCCATACCTAGGATAAATGTCACTATTCGTAAATTGTGCAGGGAGGTGTTCTTGGAATCTATCAAATATAATATGTATATGTGGGTGTGTGCATATTTCAGATTAAGGAAGCTTACAAAAATTTTCTTAGTGGCTTTAGAAAAATAATAAAAAATCATGTTATATACCTTGAACAAGGGAGCGGCATGCAATGGCTGCTCACCCATGCATACCAAGTCACTACCAATACCTGTGGAAGAAAAAATATTCAGTGAGAACTTATTACAAGATGAAACAACTTTAATTTACCCACACGTTTTGGCTGAAACACTAAGTTTATTTGAGAGTTATTAAAGGTTACTGGAGAAGCCATACTTTATGGTGGAGCACATATGATCCAAATGTTTTAAACAAGAATTATAGTGATCCAATTCAATAATACACAATGTTTATCTTCTATGTGCCATGGTTATTGTTCTATATACTTATGTATTGCCCAGCACAAAAATTGAACTCACAACTACCAGCTAATAGAAACTAATGCTATTGCAACTGTTCTTTGTAATCGGTTCTGCCATGGAGCTCCATATAATGGTATTTCTTCCAGAGAGTGTACATTCATTTGCCTGGTGAATCATTAAAAAAAAAAAAAGAAAAGAATTGCAGTGTCAGACTGATTGAGGCCTTGCATAGACTCCACCTCTGTTTTTCTGTTTTGAATTCATGTTCTTTTTATTTTTCAAGAACTGCCAAAAAGTTTTAAGTTATTTTCATTTAACTTATATTGACTGTATTTGTTGCAATTTTTGTAGTTTGTTTTTCATTTTTTCTTTTATTTATTTTATTACCCCTCCCCTGGCAATAAGCCAATTTTATTTTCTTATTTTTCTTGTGTAATATCTTTATTTTTGCACCAGTACTTTTTTTTTTTCTTTTAATTTTGCTGCAAGTGTTTTTTTCCCCCTATTCTCCATACCTCCTGGCTTTAAACACAACATTTTAATTTTATCGTCCAGTTTAATTTTTATTTTATGCTTGACCTTTGTCAAATTTCTATTTTTTCAATTTATTTTCTTTTTAGGCAAACCATATATTTTGTTATACATACATTTGATTTAATTTTTTTTTCAGTGTTCCTTGTTATTTTTATTTAATTCAAAAGACCCACATTTTCGTCGTTTTATTGTTCATGGCTTTAAAGTAAAGTCTTCATTTGTACTCATTAAACCTTTTTTTTGTAATACCTCTATTCAGCTGGTAAAGCTAGTCTTCTGTTTTTCATTGCTATTGTTTGTTTTTTTTACACATTATAGAAGATATTTTAATTTGTTAAAGAAAAACTAAAGACCAACAAAAATCCATGTGTTTTGGAGGACAAAATCAACCTGAACAAAAATGAAGAAATTAAAAGTATTGAGGCTAATAACAGCCAAATTACCAAAGACCAAGAATGTATGGAAAAAAAAGCATCTCAAAATAAGATTATTGACAACACTGAGGCTGGAGATACACCCTCTTCTTGGAAGTCTCCCCACCAAATGTACAATCAACACTGCAGAATTTTTGAAAAGAGACAAGAGTTACACACACCATGTAAAAGAAGGTGGACTCTTGGAAGACCCCCCAAAAACTAAAGAAGATTGAGAAAAGAATCATGTCAGTCTTTGTGCTGGACAACCATTCACACATAATGTCACTCCATGAAAGATACATGATTAAATCACTGCAGTCCCTAGAGATTAAGCCAAAGAATAATTAAGGGTAAGAGCTCTTTCATGTGTAACATATCCCACTCATAAAGACTGCAAGTTGGGAATTAATAACAAAATCATCTTATTCAAACCAAGTACAAAGGCAGGTTGCAGACCAACATAGCAATATTTGAGTTCCCTCCTCAAATATCAGGGAACATCTGGTGGCATATCTGTCACAGCCTGACCGGGACATAGAATTTTGATATCATGCTTAATCAAGAAGCCTTCCTATCCATTCCCTTCTGTCTCAATGTAGCAGGCTTGAAAATGCAAATCATAGTGACCAGCCTAAAACTAAAATGCTGCAAGTGCAGAATGATTGGTCACCTCTGCTATTCCTGCCCAGAGAAGAAGGCCTCTGGAGTTCAAGCCCCAAGTGAACATAACCTACTTGGATCATAGGCTTGTCTGGGTTCAGGTAAACTTAGATAAGCCTAAGGTTAGGATGGCTGGCTACTGGAAATTGAATGCATCATTATTTGGTGAACAAGATTTCTAGGACAAACTGCTACTAATACTACAGCAGGAATTGACGGGGGCTATGGTTGGAAAGTAGTGGGATTTATTGAAATCTAAAGTTAGATTTGTTTGATGCTGATTATAGTTATAAATTCAATCTAATTAGATTAGCAGCACAAACAGCATGTTAAGCAAAGCATAGGCTAGGTTAAAATGAAAATCTGAAGCAATGAATATGGCCACTGAATAGCAAAAGTTAGAAATGCATCCACTAGGTGTATTGTATGTGTACCATTGCTGGATAAGCAGATATGACTACAAACACCGGCATATGTGAGCCTTTTCCTGAATACTTTCACGATTTATTCATAAGAGATCCCTGTCCGAGCCCTGCTCAGTTCGACATCCATTTGGCCAACTTTCCCCACCTTGAGGCAACAGAAATCAGTGGGTGCAAGGGTGCCACTACTATGTGGGAAGTGCTGAAGCTGGATGGCTGGGATAAAATGCATAGAATTAGATGGTCTACCTTACAGAGGCAGTCAGTCATTCTCGTCCCTTTGCTGGAACCGATTCACAATAACTGAATGAAACAGGGATCTGTAACTCAACACTTCAACAGGGGTGTGATCAAGTTACAACACAAAAATGAAAATGGTGGGCGTGGGACAGTTAACTTTTGGCATTTGACAATGTTAAATACAGAGTTGAAGATTTTAGCCAAGTTCTTAGCCAACTATTTGCAGGGTGTCCCGTCTAGTCTGATTGGCTCCAGCAGACTTGTTTTGTGAAAGGCAGTACTATTCAGGATAACCCTCATTTGGTTCACTTGATAATTAAGCAAATCGACAGTGAAGCCATGCTGATCAATTTAAATCAGGCAAAGGTATTCGATAGGGTTGACCATTGTTTTGTGGAGGCTGTCCTTTTTGCTGACAGTTTTTCCACACTTGAATCCGACTTCTGTACATGTCACTGGTGAACTAGTGAACCGATGATGTTTCAGCTCTCATGTTGAGCAGAGCCAAGATTGACAAAGTCGGCAAAGAGATCAGAGGTCACAAGACAGTGATAAGTGATAAGGGCCAAGAACAACCACAATAAGTTTGTTGGCTTGCAGTTGGGTGAGTGAAATGAAATTTCTCTTCCCAGACCTTATCTTTCCTCTCGACAGACAGGCCAATCAACATACTCCGTGTCTAGTCTGTCGCAATCTCCTGTTCGAAATGAAGTGGTTGGAGGTACAGGAGAAGGTTGAGGTCACGGTTCATATGTGGTGCTGGAATAATCTTTCCTTAAAAGGGGGAAGTTAGAAATATGTGCTTTTCACATCTACTCAATTTTGCTTTACTGATTCTCCAATGCTTCCACTCCTGTATGCAGAGAGGCAAAGCTTCCAAGGTATGTTGGGAGATCTGTTATCTCCACCCTCCTGAAGGAGGTCTGGGTGTGCCATTGAGATTTGTCAACATGCAATTCACATCGCATTCCTAGACCAAATGTGTTCACAAGCAGATGGGAATGGTGAATTCTGGAACGAAGACAGCAGTAAGAACTTCCCAACCCTGAGAAGTGTGCACTTGTGCAAGGAGGAGACCTGCTGCTTAGTCCAAGGTGAGTGTTCCTTCTATCATGAATGCCGGTTAGCTCACAAGTTCCTTTTAAGGATTGGGTGGGGAGATATTACTAACA
Source organism: Acanthosepion lycidas (assembly GCA_963932145.1). NCBI lineage: Eukaryota > Metazoa > Mollusca > Cephalopoda > Sepiida > Sepiidae > Acanthosepion > Acanthosepion lycidas. Next base: position 119,183,422 of record OZ010574.1, on the reverse strand, counting down.
CCATTTTGTTTAGTTGTCCTCTCCAACGACCAGGCATTGTCCTGTATAACAAGTGTTAGTTGGGGTTGTGGAGCGGGGATCATTCAAGATGGTCTGATTGGCAAGCTTGGTTTAAGGAAGCAGGAGGTTTGCTCCATATGGCCTTCAGTGCCTGGGCTGAAATGCATCACTAACAATGAGGCATCACTAACCTGGCTAGTGATGTGAAAGGCCATCTTGGATGGCAAAATCTTTGTTTGATGCAGTGATTCAGTGGTGACTAGGTCACACCTTCCACTGCAAGGTCGTAGTCCCATTGTGAAAGTTTATTGAAGACACCATGGTCCACATGCTGTACAGAAAGCTCTTTGTCTTTGTGGCCAGTTCTGTTTGTAGCAATGTGCTACTGTCATTGACTAAGGCTGAGCACTATGTGTTCTTGCACTTGCTATTATTTCTGTCCCTACTTTAGTTTAATTCACCCTCCCTCCCCTGTTAGATGACCAGGAATGCCAGTTTTCTGGTGGATGCAGGACACCTTTCATCTTTGTATGCTATTCATATTTGTTGTGTCCAAATGAGTGTGTATAGTTGGTCGAATGATTGGTTTTAATTTATCCATGTCCCACATTAATTTTGTCCAGTTAACTGATATTTCTGCCACAATTAAGGATTGGGTGGGGAGATATTACTAACACCATTTTGTTTAGTTTCTTGTACATATAATATTATTTACATTGTAAATATTCATTGGGGTTTTCATTTTTAAATGTTTGTTTAAAAGGCACACCTGTTATATTCAATTATTTATCACAGCTAAAGCATACATATTAGGTTGGTGCAAAAATAATGACGTAATGTTTTTTGACGTTATTACGTCATTATTTTTGCACCAACCTAATAGAACAACATTAGATAAATATCAATCAGTCATCAAATTACCAAATATGTCAATAACTTAAATAAACAGCCAGCACTGCTAAAAAAATGTATTTCTGCAATATTTTAAACTTAAAATAATATTTGTTTCAAATCAAATGAGACTTTAAATCAGCTAATATTCCTCAAATAAAGTTTCAGAAAAGTTTACTTTACTTTTAGAAGATTTAATAAAGAGAATTGCATTGCAATGAAAGATAGCTAAAAAAAAAAAAATAAATAAAAAAATAAAAAAATAAAAGAAAAATATATTGAATAAATCACACTTACCACAATCAATGGTTCTGTGTTTGGTAATATTTGTTAGTTCTCTATCTACTTCAAAGACACCTGGCCCGGGAGTAATTACCACTGCAACTTGTCCTGTACGATCAAAACTACGGTCAAGATAATACCGTTCAAACACTGGAATATAGTATAAATCAAAAGTATTAAAACTTTTGAGAGTTTAGTAATCGCACATCAAGCTATTTTTAATTTTTTTTCTTTTTACTTCTAAATAAAATGATTCACAAGCAACAACTGAGAATTTGCAAAGTTCAAAACAATACACAATCTGCAAAAAGTGGAGGAGAAATTTTACTGTTTTTTTTTTGTATTTATTTACTATTAGCTTAAAAGTTACCCTATCAGGTAATATTTAAGCTACATCCTGCAGAGGGCTATTGATTGACCTTCATCACAATAGTTAATTATTCCCAAATTTACTTATAAAAATTGTTATCAGACAAAAAATTTGTAACAAAAAAAATAAATAAATAAAAAAATAAAAAATAAAATAAAAATTGACTAAAACAATCGCAGTAATGAAAACTTGGAAATTGAAAATTTGCTCACAGAGTCAGACTGATTCCAAAATGTTATTATAGATTAGAAGGAGATTACTCTAGGAGTAAAGTTGAAAAAGTGTCACAGTGATACTCTGACATTCACATTTATTATATAGATAAGATTCCTTGAAAAGTTATTACAAGAGCTTAGGAAAAAAAAAAAATAAACAAAAAGTCAAACAATAAGCACAGTCAAATATAAAAAAAAAAAAAAAAAAAAAAAAAAAATTTAACTTACAGTTCAATGACATATTCAAAGTTTCCAGAAAATTGCCTTGTGATGCTGTAGAGTTTTCAGCAGGCGGCATTGGCAGACCACAGTGCTTATGGTAAGAAACAACTTTGTCAGGATACTCATTAAAGATGATTCTTAACTGAATCAAAGTGCTTGACCAGTCTTCATAACGTTCATTTTGAACAACAACCCTAAAACAAGCACAAGAAAAAGTCATCCTTATTTTTCAAAAGGACAATAGGAATATTTTTTCTATTTTTGTTTTTTTAAGGGGCCAAAACCACTGTATCTGTCTATATTTCTGAAATGAGGTATTATGTACATTATTTACATTATTCAAACTACTGACCTCATCTTTGTCACCATATTTATTAGAATGTTTCAGCCGTTGTACGCTCTGGCCTTCTTCAGGTGGTTGGAATGTCAAACAGAACCCTTTATTTCGCTCACTGGAGTAGACTGTTCTCCTGTTAATTTCTCTCTGAAAGTTCTCCACTGCCTTAACCAGGTATTGAACTCACACTCTCCGAGTCCTGTCACTGGATCTAACTAATGCCTTTATCCACTGTGCCATGTGTTAGGGAGCACATTTTCTTTACAAAATTCTCTCAAATATACAGGCTGGTAGATGTAATTCACACCATTAAAAAAATGTATATCTACTAAAATAATGTTTGGAGATAGAATTTTTTTTTTTTTATATATATATATATATATATATAATTTGAAAAGATTTTGAAAATTTAAATAAATATCTGAATGATCAATGAGATTTATTCATAGGAAAATGTTAAAACAAATGTAAAATATGATTTGATATAGTAAAATAAATGTTATGGATAAAAAAATAAATTGCATATATCTAAAGAAAATAGTGAATACATCTAATTTAAATTAGAATTTATGATAATATTTAGATGTTAATGCAAATATAGAATTAAAAGAAAAGAAAAAAGATCTTTTAAGGTACAGGATGTGGCAAAAAATATGTCCCACATTTTAAACTGTTGACTGTGTGGTGCTAGTGAAATTAGTCAAATGGCAATGGTATTTTCATCTACCATTTTTAGCATTTAGTCTTACCATTTTTTTTCAGTTACCATCATGGCTTGAACATATACACCCATGTATTTGTTGTTGAAATGTTTTTGTAAGACTGGTGACTCAGCAATTGCAACACAGAGGTTTTTCATGCTCATTTTATGTTACGTCACAATTATGCTGTTTTGGATAGAAAAATCAATACAGTTATGCTTTACAAATTTCAGGGCTACAGGTTCAGTGCTTAAAAGACAGTACCTGGAAAACCTCAAGCTCCAGAAAATATCCAGGCTGTGAGAGAGTGTTCAGCAATCTCCTTCACATTCAGCCCATGAATATGCTTCTGCTTTGTCTGATCTAGCAGTCAGAAGAATTTTACACACTGCTCTGAAGTTCCATCCATACAAATTAATGGTTGTTCATAAACTGCAAGAACATGACTGGAAAAAATTGCATATCATGCTGTGATGATATCCTGCAAATGCTGTTCCCACAAGTGATGAAGCTCACTTTCATCTCTCTAGTTACATCAATAAGCAAAATTTTTGCTACTGGGCAGAAAATAACTAGACAGCTTCATGTAATACCTCTACACAGCAAACAAGTGACTATGTGGTTCACAGTTATGAAATTTGGTATATGGGGGCCCTTATGTCTTTTGAAAAGGAGACCACTTGGTTACAGCAACCAGTATGTGGCGGATGCTGCAAACCTTTCTGGAACGAAAACTCAGAGACCTTGATAGTCCAGATGTGTAGTTTCAATAGCACTGCACATACACACAGCAAGATCAATGGAAGGTTTGAGAGATATTTCCTTTCCTTATGTGGTGACATTTGATACCTGCACACCCACTATCTGCCAAAACCCTGTGATTATTTCTTTGGGATTACCTGAAAGATGGCATCTACAAACATTGACCTGCAACCATTGAAGAATTAAAGGATGCTATTTGCCAAAAAGTGGCAAAAAATGACACTTCAGGTGATGGAAAACTTTAGAAATCATCTGCAACAGTGTATGACGAACAGAGGCCACCATTATCAAAACCAAATGGATAAAATCTGTAGCCCTTTTCTTTAACCCTAAAATACTAACCATGGGTATTATAGTACCCAGCACACTTTTTCCTATTTTTAATTACAATTTTCAGTACCTGATTTTCTTACCTAAATAATGTTTTTTCAGTTCCTATTAATGTTAGCTCAAAGTACAAAGTTTGAAATGCCTGCATGTAAAATATTTCAAATAAAGTTTTAAATTTAATATTTTTTTTGGTATTTTCAAAATCAGGTATGATATACCCATGGTTAGTAGTGGTGTAACTTTAATTGATGGTTAGTGTTCTAAGGTTAAACAAATGAAATGAATTTTTTGATAGCAGTTACCATGGTCTTTTTGTCAACCTTTAAAATATGTAGGTGTTTCTGTCACACCTTGTGTTTAAACTGTATCTATTTTAATAATTTTTTTTAAGCATTATTTTAACCATAAAAGTAATACATATATTTTTAGATTGTATGATTTTTGGAGGGGAGATAATGGTTTTGTGATGCAAGTCTTACTAATTAATCTATAGCTTGGGGTAGAAGAGGTGGATTCATACCTTTCCCAAGGATATTTGCATGTAAGTAAATAACGCAAACCCAACTGAAATTGGAATTCTGCTCTCCAATTCTGAGCTTGGTATTCTCAAGCAGCCACATATCTAGCATTTTCAATTTGATGAATCCATAAGCCATTAATGCAATTGATAATCAATAACAAAAAGGTGGAGGGAAACTAATTATAAACACAAAAAAAAAAAAAATTATTTTTATTTGTTTTCCTTAATATCTAAATAAATAATTTTATATGTATTCAATATTTTCTTTAAATATTTTTTTTTTTTTGCCATAACATTTTTTTCCTACATCAAATCATTTTATCAGGTACCCAAAAAAGTTTTTGCCAATTTTTGTTAACTTATTTCTGACCCAGCTGTTTAGTTACTAACAAGCATAAGTATACAGGAAGCAACTTGTATTGACAAGTACATTGTTGAATGATTCAGTTATTTTATTACATAACTAATATCATTTTATTTCTCATTTCAGAGCCCTCAAAATGACTAATAAAAAATTGGTAATTCATGCTTCTCTGTTATATGAATTTAAACTTGGTACAAGTGCTTCATGTGCTTCTCATAAGCTATGTACAGCCTTTGGCAAAGTGCAGTAAGTGAACAAACTGCACATAATTGGTTTCAGAAGTTTTGTTGTGGCAATGAAACCCTCAAAAATGAACCTTGAGCTGGACGACCAATATCCCTAAACAATGAGGATTTAAAGGCAGCCGTAGAATCAGATTCAGGTTTAACATGTCATGAACTAGCTTTGAGGTTTAATGTAAGTGATGAAACTATAAGACTGCATTTGCCCCAGCTGGGGAAGAAATGGAAATTAAGCAAATGGTTATTATATGACTTAACAACAGCAAACTAAGTGCAGGTGCTTACCACATGCTATTCACAACTAACAAAAGAACCAGTTTTTTATTGAATTATGATGTGATGAAAAGTGGATCATGTATACAAACTCCAAGAGGAAACATCACTGGTCATTGCCAGGTGATCCTTTGCCACAAACTTCAAAGGCTTCACTATTCAAAAAAAAAAAAAGTTTTGCTGTGTGTTTGGTGGACAAGTCAAGGAATAATTCACTGAGTTTTTAAAAATGGGTGAAACCATTACTGCTAACAAATATTGCAAGCAACTTGAACAAGTTCAGGAAAATTTGAAGAAACAGCCTGCATTAGTAAACCAAAAACAAGTTTTGTTTCTCCAGGACAATGCTTGCCCACACATTGCAAAAATGACCCTTGCCAAGATAACAGAGCTAAAATGGGAGATTATGCTCCATCCACCATATTCACCAGACCTCTCCAACAGATTTTCACTTGATTTTAGGCTTAGATAATCATATGAAGAACAGGACATTTAATAATGAAGATGACTTGAAAACAGAAGTGCATAACTTTTTCCAAAGTAAAACTATAGACTTTTACAAAAATGGCATTACTCAGTTATTGAACCATTGGTAGAAGGTTATAGAATGTGATGGTTCATATTTTGATGAATAAATACATGTAAGACTTTAAATTTCCTTTATAAAAATCGGCAAAAACTTTTTTTGGGCACCTGATAAATTTTCCTGCGTACAAATCTCAATAATTCACAGATATTTATTTTATTCAAATATCTTTAACTTTATTAACTGATAAATTTTCAAAAACTTGCCAAATTAACCACAGCATTTGTAAGTAGCAAGATGACCATAGTAACAATTTTGCTCGATTTTTTATTTATTCACTTCTGATGTTTATATTGAACAAAATGTTGGAAGCAATAAAAATTTAAAATATCCAACTGGTTTTCATATATTCCATAACCTTTCTTAGCACAGTTTCAGCACCATAGATCCAAATGTAATAATATCATCAACTACAGTTTATTTTATTATTCGGTCAAGCTAGCTCAAACATTGATGAGTATCACACCATCAAGGTTAGAAAGTAATTAGGGAGGCATTCTGTGTCATAACACAGCTGTTCAATGTAGGTGGTTGCTGGATAGCCAATTCATCTTGCTCCATATCTAGGTGTCTAGAACAGTAGATAATTCAGTTCTTATTTTGCTCATCAGCAGTGAGCTGCAAAGTGCATTCTGTGTTTGCATAAGATTGTAGAAATATCAGGGATGGGATAATAGAGTTGTGATTTAGTTGGATGTTGTCTCCAGATGTTAAGTATAGCTGTAGGTTCCATCAAGCTTAGACTCTAGGATTTTAGTTAATGTCTAAGCAGTGGCACCATAAATTAACACCGCCTCTACAGTAGCTTGAAAGAATCTCCGCTTGAGGTTGTCTGGTAGATCAGATTTTAATTTTATTCAATGTGACCCTGGCTTTAGCTATGCAAATTTTCACATCAGTTTCAGTAGAATATATTTAGTTTCCTAGGCATGTGAAGACTTGACATTTGAACTAGTTAAATTTGTACAAATTTAAGGGAATAGTATATTAGATACAAAGAAACCTTAGACTTTTACCTGTAAAAATCTTCGTAAAACCTTCCTTTATAGTCTTGCTGAATCCAGTCCCGGATAGCAGGTGCAAATTCATCTGAAGAAAAGAGAAAGTTAATACATTGAATATAATGAAGTGTTTGTGTCTAAAAGTGCAGGAGGTTTTCTATTTTTTTTCTTTTTTACACATAAAATTTGCCCAAATCAAAAGTTTAAGTAATAACTTTTCAGTTATGCCTTCAAAATAAATGATAAAAATAGTGAATAAAGATTAAAATTAAAAAAAAAAAAAAACAGTAAGTTCACTTATAGGAAATAGTTCTTTATAAAAGCATATGCAGAGAAAAATTATAGTTCAGAGAATTCTAAGTTCTCAAAGGAAAAAGGAAAAAAAATATATAAAATAAAAATTTCTAATGAATGGTCAAATTTTTTCAAGTTGATTAGGACAATAATTGTGTGTGTGTGTGTGTGTGTGTGTGTGTGAATGAATGAAAAATCAAACAAAGATTATTAGAACAAAGAAATATTTTTTTTAATCAGAAATCTGAGAGGTCAAGTGTTCAAGAAACTAAAATTCCTTGAGAAATTTGATGTGTTAAATTTTTTCAGGCTCAGGTTTTGCTAGTCTTTCTCAAATACATAGTTCAAGATTTCAGAAACTAACTTACCAATGCCTAAAGCATGATAGAATGTCCTGGAGAAGAGAACTATTGTTACATCATGACAGCAGTTCTGTTCCTGAAATATTTGAAAGCATATTTTTGAGCATCATTATTTAAGGAATAATCTATTTCAAGAGACATTTTTGTTTATGTTATGAGAAAATAGTTGCTACATCTAATAAAATTTCAGAGATAAAAAGATAGCTTTCTACTCCAGAAAGGAGTCTTAACTGAAAGTTTGGGGGTGGTGAATAAAACATCATCCACCCAAAGGACACAAGTATATAATCAAATTGTACCTTCCATTTTGCAAATAGATCTGTCAAGAATCCATTCACAGCTTTCTCAAAGTACAGATCACCATGAACATCAAAGTCCCACATCTCTGAACTCATTTGGATGAAAATCTGAACAACAGCAGTCGATGAGCGGTACACAATCTGGAGAGACAAAAATTAAATAAATGACAAATTCTGAAGTTTGAACTCCAGATTAATAAATTTTCTTGAAGCACTTACAGATTCAGCATCTGAGTAGATTTTCCTATGGTTTAACTGAATGCAGTTAAACTTTAATTGGATCCACTGAATACTTGTAAAAGCCAAAATTAGATTTTGCAAAAAAAAAAAAAAAAAAAAAAAAAATTAATAAGCTTAAACTGGCCAAAGCACAAGTGTGAATTACCTCACGATAACTGAAATGTTTTTTTTTTTTTAAGACATGCTTATTCTAACTATTTATGACAAAGCAACCCATATCCTATTAGGTATCCCAAACTATATTTTTTCTTCAATATTTCTAAAAGCTTTTCATGGGGGCATATAGAGCTTGAAAAAAAAAAAAAAAAAAAAAGGTACCAAATTTATGTTTGCTAGCTCAATTAGCAACTGAGTTATTGACCATTCAGAGTTTGTCAGATTTTCAGTCTTGAGTGCAACTGGGCAAGAAGCCCATTTGCACAGTGTATATGTGATGATGCATAATTCAAACAAGTAAAAAATTATTATAAATGCAATATTAAGTAATAAAAGAAACATAATACTGATGGAATTAATAATAATTAAATAAGACCAATCTAAACAAGGAGGGAAACATTACATTGTGTCCTAAAAACAAAAAAAACCCCAAAAGAATGCAAAAATAACACCGGAAGGCAACTTTGACCATTCTTATAAATTTCAATTCTACAGTTAAGTCATTGAAACTTCTTAATGTTTTATAGTATGCTAGAGATCAAGCTAATTATTTTTTTGCACAAGAGTAATTCAGTAAAACAACTCTTATTCAACCATGTAAGTACAGGGAGAAGCAAATTTTGATGGTAGGTTAAAAAAAAAAAAAAAAAAAAAAAAAAAAGGTAGAAAATATACCTTCTCGAACTTGCTGTAAAAATATTTGGTGGACGTATAAGCCTGAAACTTGACTCATTTTGTGACAAAAAATTCAACAAAATAGTTATTTTGTCTATAATATTAAACTTTTTCTCATAAGTGTATTTGATTTTTTGAAAATTTTGTAAATTTATACAATTTTGGAGTTTCCCCAAAAAGGACCAACATGAAAATTTTGAAACTTGTTATACAAAAGGAATCAGTGGACAATTTTTCAAACAAATGCTTATTGTAAAATCTTAAAACTCACTTTTTAAATTAAAAAAAAAAAAAAAAAAAAAAAAAAAAAAAATAGAAATGAGTAAAACTACATTTATTGGAACTGATGAAAGACTTTCTGGGCAATTTGAACAGCCCTACTGTACTTTCTCTCCTAATGGTGATTTGCAGTCTAAATTTCTTTATAGGCTACTATAACTAATATTTCTGGAACATTCCAGATTCTAACATCACTTGAAATTGGCATTACACCTAAGTACTATCTTAAGACAAAAGTTGACTACCTGTGCAATGTCACCCACAAAAGGCAATCAGAAATAATCCTTCCTACCCTTAGTTGGAGCTAGAAACTTGATTATTGCACTGATTGGAGATGTAATGTCAATGACTTGACCAACTTGGAAACTGGAATTATAGTATATGGCAATCCATTGGCTTTGTCTCTCATATTTGAAGGTCACTTGATATGGTTCTTCAACACAGCTACCAGAGTTAGTCACTGGGTTTTCAAGTTGTAAATTCAGTGGCAACGAGTTCATCAGCTACAAATAAGCATCATGGGAAGAATCTAAAAAGGCTCTTAAGTCATCATCTCCTTTAGTGGTTAAAATTTTCTTGGCTGTATTAAATGTTTGAACTTGCTTCATCAATCTTCACTGTTCCATCCTTATATTGGGACAGTTTTCAGAACCAAATTAAAAACCTGCAAGTAAGAACGTAAAATTCGTGTATCACAAAATAAATGCAGGAGGTGGGGTGAAGAGTGCACCGTAAAGATTTAGTGAGTTTTTTTTTGTTTTTGTTAAATCATTCTCTAAACCTGTGAGCTCTTCACCTATTTAAGTACTTCCCTCATGGTCGTTAAGACCATAAAAGTTAAGGACATTGGGCTATAAAATAGATGAGATCTCACCAGAACTGCACTCAGTTTACTGGGTGTTACTGCCATACCATTAAGAACTCACACCCCACTCAACACGAATTTCCACGTTCTTTTTATCACTGTTTTTAACTGCATCAGCAACCTTTTTGTACATTGCAAAAACTTTGGGGGGGTCTTCTTTGGCCTACCACTTTCACTTAAGAGAAAACAGTCTTTCAGTACGTTTAGTTGACATCCACTGAACAGTAGATTTGAAATATTCATAAGTCCATGTAAATTTAAAAACCAAAAGTAATCTCCAGGCATGGAAAGCAGACCTGAAAGATTGAGAAAACCATAAATAATTTTTTTTTTTTTATTTTTTTTTTTTTTACAAAATAATAAATGTCTTAAATTTTATAAGTTTAGGCTTTCACATTATAAAGAAAAAATACAATTGAAAATTTATGTAAAAATAAATGAACTAAAACTTTTCAAGTAATGGTATTTTTTGAATAGGAATGTTTGTTCTTGAATTAGGTACAAAGAAAGTGCTTAAAAAAAAAAAAAAAAAAAAAAAAAAAAATCAGCATACCGTGATGAAAATATGTACCAAATATAAGATTCGTCAAAATCTTTTAAGAGGAAGCCCAAAGTATTTTTTGAAAATTTTTTTTTTTTTTACTCCTTTGAAATTTGATTTTTAGGTTGGTGCAAAAATAATGTTGTTTTCTCACATAGTAACATATGTGAGAAAACGACATTATCTTTGCACCAACCTAATAATTTTTTTTTCTTGCATCAGTAAATCTTAGCTGTTTTTTTGCAGTGACAGACACTTTAATTTGGAAATTATTGATGAAAAAAAAATAATTGTCAGAGGTTAATCAAATTTTCAGGACTTTAATTTATTTAACATTATTTCTGAATTTTTTTTTTTTTATTAGAAAAATATATATATATATATATATATATATATATATATTACACAGATGTTTCACCCCTTTACTTAGTTTTATGAGTGACGATATTAGTTAAAAGCAGAAATTTTTTTTTTAAGAATTTAAATTACCAAATATTTGCAAAAAAAAATCATACCCACGTTTTACTGAAAATATGTTCCGAATCAAAAAATAAAAACACAATAAAACTAAGACATCATTTAATTGGAGAAGCTTTTAATTGTTTTTGTTAATAGTATATATTAAAGACAATATTGTCTGAAGAAAAAATTTTCAATGAAAATTGCATTTTATTTTATTTTTTTTTTTTTATTTTTTTTTTTTTTACAAGATTTGTTTTCATAAAACTGAGAATTAACTTTTGTTTACAAATCTGTCAAAATGGCTGTTTTAAATCAATTTTACCAAAAAAAAAAAAAAAAAAAAATATTGATTCCAATCAATATAATTTCTGTTTGAAATATACCAGAGTACATTGCTTACTGGAAATAGTAAATGTTAAATCCTTTAACTTTCAAGTAAAGCTAAAATGAAAAGCCTCAAGAAAGCTTTATTTTTAAAAATTCATTTTAAACCTTATGCATACCAAATAAGTGGAGGTACCTAGATTTATATATGTACATTTAAAAAATTACCTCATTTTACATGAAGTTTTTTTTCCATGGAAAAATATGAGTGTGTAAAATTTAATTAAAATATGTATTTCTAGTTTATTTCTTAATGCCTATTTACTTATACAATAATTAATTTACTTTATACAACTTTAGAATAAACATAAGAAATATAAGAAAAGGATTTAAACTCACCTAGAAATGGCGGAATGTCCATCAATAAAAAAAGTTGGATTTAAAAGCTGCAGAACTTTTAAATCAAATGTCTGTCAATGCAGCCAGCAAATTCAAATTTCATAAACACCTTTTGTATTTGCTCAGACTTCGAGTTGGTTGAATGTAGTGATATGAAACCAAATGCTTATTAAAGACGAAACATTGATTATAAAAAGGGGTTATTTGTGTTTTTCTTGAGGGAATTTCTCAAGTATTTCATTCACTAAAGTTTTCAAAAATAACCTCAAATTCTATTTTAAGCTGGCCAAACTGACAAGTGTCCTCTTTAAGATGAGTCTTTTGATATACGTAGAAACACACAACTCTGGGTGCAACACATTACAAAACAAACAAAATTATTATTTTAAAATAAGGAAAAAGGAGCACCTGTCACTGAAATGTGACCTCATTTAAAGACACTTGGAATAAAAACTAATTATCACACAATAGAAAGAATTGTATCTTTATAAAGGGAAAATGTTAAATTTTCTTTACACATGTTTTATCAAAATACTTAAGATATTGCCAGTTGAACTTTAAGGAAATTTCACTATTCCTTTGACACTATTGTGATGTTGGTAGTATGAAATTATGATTAAAAGACTTCATGTGAAAGCTCTATAGAAATTGGAAGGGTTAAAACCATTAAAGTGAAAACATGAATTGAAGCAAAGGAAAAAAAAAAGTTGTTTTTCCTGATAAACTGATGGGCAAATGGAATGGTTATGAATCTGCAAACCGAAAATGTAAACAATGAGATTTTAAATTGGTCATTTTGAAAGTTGTCAACAAAAGGAATTTCAGAGAAAATAGAGATAATTTTTAAACCAAAAGTTTGTTAATGAAAAAATTATTGTTTTGGATAAGTGGCCAATTGAAGAAAGCAATTTTAAACAAAGTTTGTCAAGGAATATATTGTTGGTGAATAGCTGACCACTTTTGATGGTCATAACTCCAAGGTTGGTGAAAATAATTGATGAATAATTAACGAGTACTGATGTGTGGCAGGAGTTGGGTGAAATACATATAAACCAAATGCTTAGTTGAACCCCATGTGACCTGCTACCAACAGAACTTCTGACAACCTATTTCCTTGTGTATGTTTTTAATTCCTCCAAGTTTTAGAAGAGACAGACACAGTGTCACAATAGAGAGTTTAACTCAAAGAGTTAATTTTGTTGTATCAATGACCACATAAACCAACTGAAAATTAACCCAGTGACCTTCTTCATTATTTGTTATGTTATTTGTATTTTCACCAGCAGAAGCCTTCTTTGTCCTTTTTTTAGTATGGTTCCACCACAGCTCAATTCAGCACTTAAGTATGGACAAAAATTCAATCTACACTGCTCTGTGATCAAAGGACACAATGTGAGGCAGAAGAACGAAGTATTCAGCAGATAAACATCAGTTGACCAGTGGACTGATACATACCAGCTATGTTATATTCTGGCCCATTTTCACACTGTAAACTAAGCCAGTTTGGGATATGTAATCTTATAGTGAACAGCTTTCATGCAAATAGGAAAAGGTTAATATATGCTATGAAGATAATACAGCATTGATGGCAGATGTAGGTAAAAGACAAACTATAAATTGAAGCAGTTAAAACAGGAGAGAAATCATTAACGGTAAGACAATGGAAAGTATGGTTATCAAAAAAAAGGTATACCAATGTGCAAGTCATGCATCATGAAAATCAAAATAAAATGAGCATGAAAATTTACCTATCTGAATCATATAGCAGATGATATGTAACAAATCCAAAGTCACGTGTGAACAACAAAATATGCTTTTGAAGAACTAAGATATTAAAAAATTAAAAAGAAAAAAATGTCCTTTAAAATAGAGAAAAACTGTGGGACTGCTATGTCCAATTTTCTATATGGCAATGAATGCTGTGCTGTACAAAACAAAACTAATTTACATAGAATGTTGAAAAATATTATCAGATTTTCCAACTTAAAAACTACAAAGAAAAAGAGACACTTGAAATTTTGCAAACACAAGGAAAGATGGCTTGCATAATTCAACAACCACAGGGAATATGAAATGCAAGAGCAGCAGAGGAAGCAAATGGATGGGGAACAAGTACCAGAAAGACAAAAGCGTGCTGTAAAAGAGCAAATATTGCTAAAAAGTAGCAAAACATTGCAAATTCTGGAGGGCCATTATCATCCACGCCCTTAAGAGACATGGCATAAAAAAAATTATTTCAATTCTATATTTCTATAAAGGAGTTTACAGGGTTGGGGTTAAACAGGTTTTATTAAGTGCAGAATAAAAAGACGGACACTAATTTTTCCTATCACTTGAGCCCCCCTCCCCCAATGGAACACCACTAGACATGTATAAAAAAAAAAAAAAAAAAAAAAAAAAAAAAAAAAAAAAGTTAAAAGGCAAAAATGTTAAGTGAATCACAACAGAATTAGCGCTTACCCGAGTCTCATCATTAATGACACCACAAGTGACTTTCTCACCCTTTGACCAAAGCTCATTCACCTGGCATCTGTAAAATTATTAAAATATATCAGGAATAAAAAGGTCTTGTCACACCAATATCAACACTCATTTTATACTTATTTTAGAATTTTTCCACATAAGACCAACAAATGCCAGTAAAATTGCCAGAACATACTTATATCAGCAATATATTCAGTTTCAGCTTACAACTATCTTTATTAAAAATTTTGACTAAAGCTCATCTAATATAAGGCCCAAGAGAGATTCAAGGTAAAGGTTTACTGAATGAAGTGTGCAATATGAAAGTAAAAGGAAGAAGTAAAAAGTGAAAATTATGACGGAGGATAGATAATGACTGATTCTAAACTGGAAAAGGTTAAAATCTTAGCATTCAGGGAAGCATCCACTCTGGAATCTGTTCCATAAAGTAGTGAGTCTTGGGAAGAAATTTTCTGGGCAGAACATTATTCTTAGTAAGGGAACATAGCAAGACAGGTCTTGGTTGCATAGGTCATACCTGGTGGCACTAAAGAATGGAGTTTGTCTGAATATTTTCCATGAAGTATCAATATACCAACTATAGGCTTGCAACATTTCATTTTTGAGAAATGGGCTGTATAGTTGAAAATAACCTCCCCAACCTCACAAGACTGCATAAATGATCTTGAACTCTGTCAAACTTTGAAAATGAGGACTGGACAGCTCTAGCTCATATATGGTAGTAATACTCCATTTTGGGCCTAGATAAAACATGTCAGGAGTCAGGTATTTTCTGGAGTGGTACAAAGAACCAACCATTTTTCCAGCCAGTTACTTTAGCGATGGATTATATATAAGAGTTTCTCTCAAGATCTGGGAGTGGGGTGATAGTGTCCTATCAAACGTTCAAAGAAAGGAGCCTTATTGAGAGTGCAAACATTCATCATGACTGGAGAAAATTCAGAATCTGATGATGAAACATTACTAGCTTGGTTTTTCCACCACTGAGCAGTTAGAACTTGATCAGAGGAGAAAGCAGCTGTCAAACTCTGATCATCTATTTTTGAAGGTGGTAACTTTTGCATAAGTACTTGCTAATGATTCAAGAATGTTCATAGGCAGATTATTAATATAAAGCAGAAAGAGGATAAGACTGAAGAGAGAACTTTGAAGAAAGCCTGCATTGATTTCATGGGCTTCAGAAAACAGGTCATTAACAAAGACTTTCTTGGACCTACCTGAGAGGAAGGACACAATTGTCTTTCAAAGATGCTATGACTGTAGCATCCTCTATGCTACACTTAGTCAATATCCTTTAAGAGATATAAAGCAATTGTTCTTATATGAAGTTACTATCAAGAGCTTCACTGATTCTGTATGTAATGACTAAAAACATAAGTAGTAGACCTAGAGAAGCAAAATCCATACATAAATTGTCACTCAGGAGGTTGTTTCGGTTGAACAAACAAACTTCTTAATAACCTAAGAATTTGTTTTAGGGTTGTTAGGTTTCATTATGCAAATAAACTAAGTACAATAGGATATTTTTAATAAATTTAAGAGATCTTAACTATAGAAGCACTGGACACATTAATATCACAGATAACACTTAGAATAATTTATTCAAGTAATACAACCTCCTTCACATTCTATAACCTTTATCAATCTTTTATTCATTGATTTTGTTAACCATTTCATTTTGACCTGCATTAACTGCAGAAATATTATTGCTCTCAAAAGTTCATTTGAATCTAATTTCCCCATTAGATTAATACCTAGAGAGGCAGAAGACTTTCCCATCAATTTGGTGTCATTGCAACCTATTTCAGCAATGTGGGCAATAGTAATAACAAAGGTACACTGTCAGGTAAAAATATACCCCTTCAGTTAAAGATTAAACTTTTTTTCTTTTTTTTTTAAATACCCAACAGCTTACAGTAATTCTCTACATCTTGACAACAATTTTAAAGTTACCTATAATTTTGCTGCCTGTAATACTGGCCAAAAACATGACTTCACCTTTCCTTTGATTTCTAAGTTGTGTTAACTATTTCTACAAAGGACCAAGTCTCTCATTAAGCCATCATGTCCATCCAATCTAACTTGAGATGGAGCATTAAAAATTAGTGTCTTAATTAGTGTCATCTTTTTTGTTCAGATTTACAACACCAGCTTCTTCAAATATTTTTTTTATCAATTCCTTTTTCTCATTACTTTAGTTTTTCACAAGCCTCATTATGACAAAGCCAGATTTGTTTTATCATAGCGACAACATATACACTGAACAACCCTTTAAACGCATAATAAAATCTCACACCAAATAATTTTATCAAAATATTCCTAACATTAGGAGCAGAAAATCACATGTAAGCATATCCAGAAAATTTAACTAATATTGGTTAGTTGATACCAGGTTTATTGTAAATAATTCTGCATTGTGTAGATTTTAAAATGCTAAGCATTCTTGTTACTAATTTCATTGTAAAAATAACTTGCATAATGAAATGTAACTATATATATATAAAGAATGCAGAACAAAAACTCTAAAACTGACAAGCTTGATTACAATATAATAGCAACAGACTATGTATTTTATAAGACAAAATCAAGTTGTCCATACTTGCATACTTTCTTTTTTATGAAGCTCATCTAAAGGAGAAAGTATTGGACATGTCTGTTTATCTAGCTCATAGCTTGTGCTTAACATTATATGAACACAGTCTGCTGCCAAGCCATTATGATCAACATATTTTCCATTATTTTTACCATTAAAGATCAATACATAAGGTTTGTTTTATGTTCAAGAAAACGAGTTTTATTATTCAGCAACTATTATCAGAGAAGCAAAATTCATATTTTAAAATCTAAATAATGCAGAACATTGCCCCAAAAACATTATCCTGAAAATATTAAGATTCTACAATTTTAAACATCAATGTATATCATCATTCTTACCTCATTTCAGCAAATTCTATTTTCTTGTTCAGATAGGCACAGGTGTTCACCTAGGTAGGGGGAAAAAAAACAATACTTCAGTCTTTTTCTTTTGAAGTACTAAAGAGTAAATTTATTCAATAAAAATCACCATTGGCTTCAACCACAGCCTCAAGCCAACTTCAGAATCTCCTGTAACTCTTCTGAACAGTCTCCTTTTTTAAGTTTGTTAATGCTGCCATAATCCTTGCTTTCAGGTCATCTGTGATGTTACAAGGAGTTTTGCTGGTCTCTCAACTGCGCCCACACATCAATATCTACACTGTCATTTTATACTTATTTTAGAATTTTTCCACATAAGACTGGTATTAACCAACAAATGCCAGTAAAATTGTCAGAACATACTTATATCAGCAATATATTCAGTTTCAAGGAGGTAGCAGTCTGAGGAATTAAGTGGTCAGATGTAAGGGGTAATGTGGTTGCAGAAATTGTCTGACAACCATGACTGGGTTCTCCTGCTTGTGGAATGATGCCGAGTCCTGTTGTCAGATATAAGGTCTTTCGGGGCAGCACTTCCTCCTCAAGGCACTTGATGTAGGTTTCCATGTTGAGTCTGAGGCCCTCACCAACAAATTCAGTTCTTTTCTCTTAAGAACTTCAGAGTGTATATTCTAAGCTTCCATACCATTATCTTATCATGCTTAGACTCATCCAACTCTTTCCAAATACTCTGCACTGTCCTCCAATTGACAAACACTCTGAAATGTTCGTATTGGAGCTTCCAGAGCAAATGCCAAGC
>OZ010574.1:118937925-119142925 GCA_963932145.1 Acanthosepion lycidas | reverse complement strand
TATATATATACATACAGACATATCTATATATATATATACATACAGACATATCTATATATATATACATACAGACATATCTATATATATATACATACAGACATATCTATATATATATACATACAGACATATCTATATATATACATACAGACATATCTATATATATATACATACAGACATATCTATATATATATACATACAGACATATCTATATATATATACATACAGACATATCTATATATATATATATATATACATACAGACATATCTATATATATATATATATACATACAGACATATCTATATATATATATATATACATACAGACATATCTATATATATATATATATATACATACAGACATATCTATATATATATATATATACATACAGACATATCTATATATATATATATATACATACAGACATATCTATATATATATATATACATACAGACATATCTATATATATATACATACAGACATATCTATATATATATACATACAGACATATCTATATATATATACATACAGACATATCTATATATATATACATACAGACATATCTATATATATATACATACAGACATATCTATATATATATACATACAGACATATCTATATATATATACATACAGACATATCTATATATATATACATACAGACATATCTATATATATATACATACAGACATATCTATATATATATACATACAGACATATCTATATATATATACATACAGACATATCTATATATATATATATATACATACAGACATATCTATATATATATATATATACATACAGACATATCTATATATATATATATATACATACAGACATATCTATATATATATATATATACATACAGACATATCTATATATATATATATATACATACAGACATATCTATATATATATATATATATATATACATACAGACATATCTATATATATATATATATATATATACATACAGACATATCTATATATCTATATATATATATACATACAGACATATCTATATATCTATATATATATATACATACAGACATATCTATATATCTATATATATATATACATACAGACATATCTATATATCTATATATATATATACATACAGACATATCTATATATATATATATATATATACATACAGACATATCTATATATATATATATATATATACATACAGACATATCTATATATATATATATATATATACATACAGACATATCTATATATATATATATATATATACATACAGACATATCTATATATATATATATATATATATACATACAGACATATCTATATATATATATATATATATATACATACAGACATATCTATATATATATATATATATACATACAGACATATCTATATATATATATATATATATACATACAGACATATCTATATATATATATATATATATATACATACAGACATATCTATATATATATATATATACATACAGACATATCTATATATATATATATATATATACATACAGACATATCTATATATATATATATATATATATACATACAGACATATCTATATATATATATATATATATACATACAGACATATCTATATATATATATATACATACATACAGACATATCTATATATATATATATATATACATACAGACATATCTATATATATATATATACATACATACAGACATATCTATATATATATATATACATACATACAGACATATCTATATATATATATATATATACATACAGACATATCTATATATATATATATATATACATACAGACATATCTATATATATATATATACATACAGACATATCTATATATATATATATACATATAGACATATCTATATATATATATATATATACATACATATAGACATATCTATATATATATATATATATATACATACAGACATATCTATATATATATATATATATATATACATACAGACATATCTATATATATATATATATATACATACAGACATATCTATATATATATATATATATATACATACAGACATATCTATATATATATATATATATATATACATACAGACATATCTATATATATATATATATATATACATACAGACATATCTATATATATATATATATATATACATACAGACATATCTATATATATATATATATATACATACAGACATATCTATATATATATATATATATACATACAGACATATCTATATATATATATATATATATACACAAACAGACATATCTATATATATATATATATATATACACAAACAGACATATCTATATATATATATATATATATACACAAACAGACATATCTATATATATATATATATATACACACAAACAGACATATCTATATATATATATATATATACACAAACAGACATATCTATATATATATATATATATATACAAACAGACATATCTATATATATATATATATATATACAAACAGACATATCTATATATATATATATATATATACAAACAGACATATCTATATATATATATATATATATACAAACAGACATATCTATATATATATATATATATATATACAAACAGACATATCTATATATATATATATATACAAACAGACATATCTATATATATATATATATATACAAACAGACATATCTATATATATATATATACAAACAGACATATCTATATATATATATATATATATATATATATATATATATACAAACAGACATATCTATATATATATATATATATATATATATATACAAACAGACATATCTATATATATATCTATATATATATATATATATATATACAAACAGACATATCTATATATATATATATATATATATATATATATATATACAAACAGACATATCTATATATATATCTATATATATATATATATATATATACAAACAGACATATCTATATATATATCTATATATATATATATATATATATATACAAACAGACATATCTATATATATATCTATATATATATATATATATATATACAAACAGACATATCTATATATATATATATATATATATATATATATATACAAACAGACATATCTATATATATATATATATATATATATATATATATATATATACAAACAGACATATATATATATATATATACACAAACAGACATATCTATATATATATATATATACAGACATATCTATATATATATATATATATATATATATATATATACACAAACAGACATATCTATATATATATATACAAACAGACATATCTATATATATATATACAAACAGACATATCTATATATATATACAAACAGACATATCTATATATATATACACAAACAGACATATCTATATATATATACACAAACAGACATCTATATATATATATATATACAAACAGACATATCTATATATATATATATATACAGACATATCTATATATATATATATATATATATATATATACATATATATATACAAACAGACATATCTATATATATATATACAAACAGACATATCTATATATATATATACAAACAGACATATCTATATATATATATACAAACAGACATATCTATATATATATATACAAACAGACATATCTATATATATATATACAAACAGACATATCTATATATATATATATATATATATATACAAACAGACATATCTATATATATATATATATATATATATACAAACAGACATATCTATATATATATATATATATATATATACAAACAGACATATCTATATATATATATATATATATATATATATATACATAAACAGACATATCTATATATATACAAACAGACATAGATATGTCTGTTTATATATATATATATATACAAACAGACATATATATATATATATACAAACAGACATATATATATATATATATATATATATACAAACAGACATATATATATATATATATATATATACAAACAGACATATATATATATATATACAAACAGGTTACTGTTCAGTGGGATGAAGCTTTTAATGCCATGGCCTAAAGGCTTATCTTTAATAGCAATGCTGCATAGGGCATTAGTTATTTTTAATTAATATTGAGGTGCTACTGATTATCCTATTGTTTATTGTTGATGTTTCTTTGGCTGTAGGTGTCATATCCTTTAATGGAGATGTCAGTTTCTTTGTGGAAGATTTCCTGTAAGCAGACTATATTTGGTCTGTGGTTTGTAAGGAGCCATTTAATTTCCTCATAATTTGGTTTTATGCCTCTGCAGTTTCTCTGTATAATGCTTGCATTCTACATATTCATAAGAGTTTTTGTCATGTTAATCTATCTTGATGTATTGAGGGTGTAGGTTCTATTTCAATTTCCATTTGTTTGAGTTTTTCAGACTGTGTCCTTGTTTGGCTATTTTGGGTTGGTTTTAGTCTTTTTCTCTCATCCTTGAGATATGGTATACTTTTTTCCTTACTGATTTGAGTTTCAAACTTTTCCTTTTCTTCAATTATTAGGATATTGTTTAATTTGGTAATGAAAAAATTTCCATGTTTGTTATGCTGGTTTTTAGGGCCTTAATGAGATTTTGCAATTCATTTATTAATGATGTTTTACTGTTCTGTCTTTTGCTAGGTTATTTAATAGATTTTTTTTTTTATTTAGATCTTTGACAGTATGTTAACGGTTTTTATTTAGTATTTCTACCAGAGTAGTTACATTTTTTTTTTTTTTACTTACTCGAGATTTACCATTGAAGATCGAACCATCTGTACCAGGAATGGTGATAATTTAGTTAGTGGGTGAATTCCTCTCTATATTCTAATATTATGAATCTAGGAAAGGGTACCTCCCACTGCTTTTGTTCAGAATCTGATTCCATGTGGAGTCTTTTCACTTTGTTTTTCTTTCTGTATCCATATAATGAAATTAATTTTCTGTGCTCCCCACTCACCACTGAGCCATACAAGGGAAAATGGCAAGCAAGGAAGCACATTCACCTTGGTAGATCAGAATTACACAGTATACTCACACTATAATATATCCTAAATCTCAGTTCACAAATTCACTTTTTGTTCAAGAATAGTTTGAAACAACTAGCATGTAGTTTTTTTTTTCCAGAGTTAGCAGGAATCTGAATCAATCTGATCAACTGGCTGGCTGATTGGATTGGACCTTTTTGACCACCCGTCTAGCCCAGGTAAATACCAAATGGTCCAGGAGTTAAAACAACCTTCCTCCTGGAGATGGGATTGCCAGGATCCCATCTCCAGGCATCATGGATAACCACCCACAGACAACAGTTCTTTTTTTTTGAGAGGGGAAAGAGTTAGTCTGCATATTCTGAACCCCCAGCCAACACCATCTTGAGGTGTAATGATAAAATAAAAAAAAAAAAAAAAAAAAAAGGACTATCAGGAGCTAAAAAGAAATAAAAATAAAAAAAAAAATAAGCATGAAGTCATTAAATAGATTCAAGTGATGATTAAAAAAAATAAGACTGGATTCTTACCCTGGGATCCACTTTATTTACAAAGACATCTTTGAACTGTTTCAGCTGAAATGCTGCTGCTATGGATGATTCTACACTTATCACATCTGACCAGTAATAAAAGAGAATATATGACTAAAACTGTCAACACTGCCATTAACACATACACATCAAATGAATGAATAAGGGTTTAAATCTGCAGATCTACCACAAGATTGATAGTTCAAGGCTATGATAATGGAATATAATTGATAACTTTTACTACATCATCAAGTCAGTTTACAAAGTTTATAAATTAGTAACAAACTTTTACCAAACAATTTTGGTATACTTTTGAATATTGATAAAATTTAATTTTATTATCATCTGAAAGTCTTTTTCAATAGTGTTTCTTTGGATATGGTCATTCAGTCATGATAGCACTAAACTGAACAATTTTGGTTTCGTAAAAAATTTCAACAGTTTCACAGTGTAAAGATGAAAGTGAAAATAGTTTGTTTTTGGTTTTTTTCTCTTTTAGTTAAACTACCCATCTCTAATAAACAACATCCCAACAGTTCCACCATATTACCACACTTCCATAGAGCCAGCATTATAAGTTCCCAAAATAGGAATTACTTATAACCTAAGTAGGGAGAAAAATCTATTTGCATCATTTGTAAAATAAAAATAGAACTATTTTTTAAAATTAAGACTCCATTTTTCATGATGAACTTACCTTTTCCCTGAAATTCTTCAGCCAAAGTTGTTACTTGAAGTAGTAAACGACTGAAAGAAAAATTTAAATTCTGTAAATTTGTTAAATTCTCTTACCAAATACTCTGGAAAATTAAGCATTTCATATTTTATTAATATGAATTGAAAAGGTTAATCCAATGTAAGATGTTTCAACCACAACCAGTTCATTAATTTATTCAATGTCTATTGAAGGTGTTAAAATCAATATGTACAAAGTTAAATCTTATCAAATTTCTTATCACTAATTATCATATTTCTGACATTTTCTTTTCTGTTAGATATTACAAGGTTAATTTGCAGATGTTAGATTTAAAACCATTATATTAATGTTTGACACAGAGGGGTGGTGGTGGGAGAGTGCGATGCAGCGGAAAATCTATGTGGGGAGAGGGGGCAACGCTTCAATCATAATTCTACTTCCACCACTTAATTTAAAGACAAATTTATGTGTGTAGGTCCCTATTTTCCATACAATTTTTTTTTTTTTTTTATTATTATTATTATTATTATTATAGGTGACTTTCACTGGATTTCACAATTAAATTTCAGCCATTCACAAATTTATTTCCAGGTTCTAAAAAAATGTTATTGCCAAAAAAAAAAAAAAAATAAATAAATAAAAAAAAATAAATAAATAAAATAAAAGAAATAAATAAAAACTCATTAAAAAAAAATGGAAAGAAAACAATTGCAGTTGAGAACCCAAATTTTCTGAATTTCTGTAACACGAGCTTTTGAAAGTTACAGTTATGAGTCACAGTGACACAATGTCATTGGCATTTATTATATAGATGGACAAAGTATGTATCTAAATTGTAGATAATATTTCAGCAAAATTCTATTTGGAAGCATAACAGCTTTAAGTTAACAGTTAATTTAAAGAAAAATTCATAAGATACATTACATTCAGAATATTAAAAACAGACTTTTTACACATTTCTACTCATCATAACTACAGCTTTTCAAGCATAATCAGATATTAGTACATGTGATTACAATAATTTAGTAAAATAGGTCAAACAATCTCAAACAGCTTCCTTAATAAAAAGATTAAAAATTAATTATCATTCCAAACATTACATTTTTTTAATAATAGAAAGATAAGCACAATTCAATTCTGATCACCTGCAAATTATGCTGTCTCTCTTGGACTGGGTAATCAAAACTTACAAAGTCCAAAACCCATTATTCCTCCAGGTATAAAGCAAAAAGAAAAACCGTAAAATTAATGATACTTAATATTAAAATACTCAATATTTACTGTTACAATATCAAAGTTTTTAAAAATCTTAAACATAAAATTCAGAGGGAAAAAAAAGAATGTTAAGTACTTTCAAGTTTTACAGTTAAATTTAGCAAAAATGCAAAAAGATTAAAACCTGAATCTGTACTTTCAATCTATAAGTAATTCTCTCCCTTCCAACATTTATTTTTAATGAATTTCTTGAATTTGAATATACAAGGTCTCAGTTTGTTTTAATGCTTAAAAACAGTTTCTATAACCTTCTGGGCTGTACAAATAGCAAGGAGAATAATCAGAGGTTTATTAACAACTAAGATAGTACAGGACATCTGGCTTAATATATTAAACAGTTCATGTCTAGCTGTAGTATAACAGTCATATCTAAATGCATCAACATAGAAACTTTAAACTATTTCATATAGTAAGAACTTAAAAAAAGCAAGATGGTTGACAAAAAACAAACCTGAAGAACAGAAATATTTAAACATGTCTATAAATTAGAGCTTTATTTTTATGAAGATTAAGAAACTTACCTGTAGGTAACATCTGGATTATAAATTTCCAAGACATCACCTTGCTTGATATCTGGAAAATCCTTGGGACTTATAAGAAGATCAAAATCTGAAAATATTTGAATCAAAATACTTTATCAGATTAAATTTGGCAACTAAATATCCAAATAATAATACTCCTATCCTTTAACATTCTATAAAGTAACTTGGTATTATTAATGAAGAATTTTTTTTTTAATACCATGTCCCTTCAGGACACAGTCAATCATGGCTCTCCACAGATGCTATTTTTATTATCCGTGAATTGCCCTGCCTTTTTGGGAAAATGTAATTTTCCATTTACTTTGTCAGTTTTGAATGCAGAGCAGTTCTTTTCTAGACTTGCTGCCATCCAACATTAGAGAACCAGTCTATCTTGTTATTTAACCACTAACTGGAGGAGAAGTGAGATTCACACTTCTCCAATGACACTCATGCAAAATGGATCATAAACTATGACAAAAACTTAGCTCACCAATTCTACTTTCTGCACCAATTACCCTAATTCTACCCACATATCCATTTTAAAGAATTATGTAGGAAAATCAAATAAGATTTTCATAGAACTGCTAGATTATTGGCAAGCTGCACTAGTAGTTGACTAAAAGTGAAAGCCACCAGGTAACAGTGTGAAAATTAAAATACAGCAAAATAGGTTTTAAATAGTGCATATCTTGACAATTTTGATCATTAAAGAAAAAGAGAAAAATACAATTTCCCAAATGATTATATTGCTGGTGTTAGACACTTATCTAGCTGAATATACTTTATTTTTACACTTGCAACATTCCTTATATTCTATGCCAAAAATAGACCTTTATTTAGAGTCAATGAATAGTATAGAAATAAATGTATTAAAATTATAATTTAACATTTTATACAAAAATTCTATCAAAAATCATGTAATTGTAAAATGTGTCATATGGTTGGGGGGAAAAAAAAATCCATTTTCAGGCAGTGAAGTTAACAAAACAAAACTACAAGGAATGGAGTGAAAATAAGCAAGTTTCATTTGATCAGGTAAAAATCAGTATTTTAAATAGCTTCTACCTGGTTTCGGTGGTGAGAAATTTGTGTTAATTGTATTTCCATTCATTTTATTATTAATTTTGATATTTCATTTATGGAAAAATTGTCATAACTGAGATTAATATAAAAATGAGATCATATAAATTTCATAAGATGATACTGATATCTGTAGGTACCCTTCTCAGTTGAAATTGAAAAATCAAATTAACTTCTCCCCATGTGTTTAGCAAAAGTAAAGGCCTTAACAGCAGAGAACAATGCTTAACTCAAATAACGCAACTTAATTGTATTCTGGTTGGTCTTCCGTACTTTATAATTACAGCCCGATTATAAACACAAAATTACATTTCTTAATTACTGCAGGTCTTCTGATTAGTCAAAATGATACAATTTACAACATGATAAAAAAAAAAAAAAAAAAAAAAAAAAAATCTACCTCATAAGGACACTTACGAAAGTGGATGCGACTTAACTAATTTTATATCTCAACAACTTAAATGCAAAAATCTATTGTAATTAAAGAAATAACAAATAATTGTATTAAAAAATAATTTTTCATCGGAAAAATTTTTTGCTTTCAGAAAATATTGTCCATATTCATAAAAGCAAATAAAAGCATTGAAATTAAATAATATCTTTGTTTTATTGAATTTTGTATGTTACAATTCATAGCTGATTTTCAGGTAGGGAGGTCCAATTAAAAACAAACCAAAAAGAACATGATTTGCATTCCTCAAAGCTTTGTGCTTTTAACTATTGTAATTACGGAAGTGGACTCAATCAAATTTCTAGAGGTTTCATAAAATTAGTTGTGGGGGTGATAAATATAAAAAAAAAAATATTTCTTCCATGACTTTAAAAAAACAATTTCGATCATCTGTGAATAGTTTCTGAAAGTTTCATTAACATCCAACAATTATTTTTATTTTTGCAAGATTTTCCAAATTAATGCGTCATACAAAAAAAAAAAAAGTGCTAAAAATTGTATATGCTATTTTACTAGTTCCAGTGGTACAAAAAGAAACAAGGATTTTTATTCAGAATGTTCTAAAAGGGAAAAAATTTTTTAAATAAAAACTTTGATCTTTCCTCTTAATAATAACAAACATTTAGATAATAAAATTTTGTTTTTGGCAAGTTTGTCATCTTTTCATCAGGCTATGCTTTTTTTTAGCGATCTCATGGAGGTACCTTTAAGTATAAATTGATCTATGGCACAGTTACATAATATTTTTTGACAATTGGAAATATTCATGAAAATGGATTTGTTTAGTAACATATTCAATAATGTATTTCGTTATTCGAGGCTTCCTCCGACCTGAAAATGAAAGAATGAAATCTATGTATGCTTAAATAATGAAACTTAGTACTTTTATCCTAAGCTGCCATTTCTCATGACAAAAGAAAATAAGTGACTTTTTAAAAGTTTTTAATATTTACTATCTTTTCTTTAATCTCAGTTCAAGTCAAAAGTTATTGTATTTTCTCAGTCTTTTTGCATCGAATTAAATGTAAATACTCTTCTTATCAGAATGGGGAAAAAAAAAAAAAAAAAAAAATCTTACTTTCAACCCATTTGGAAGAATTATATGAGGATTTACCTTGCATCCATTTTCAGAAAAGGATAAACAAATTTCTTACTTTCAAGCTATAATTCAGAAGCAGGCATATATCAAATAAATTGGCAAAACTGTTCCTCACAATACATAAAGAAACATGCAGAAATTTAAAATTAAAAACGTATCTATGGACACAAAAGGAACCTTATACATAATTTATGGAATGCACTACTCATCTACAGAAATAAATTCAGCTACAATTTTGATCTGCAGAAAAAGAAAAAAATGTATTTTATTCGAAAGGAAAATCCTCAAGAGTACTGCTATCAAATCTTATCAAAATATAAATCTACATCCCAGTTTTGCATGCTGTACTACTTTGTATTTGTCACAGAAGATCCAATATAAACATTTCAAAGTGTTTCGGTGTCAATATGAGGAGAGTGCATGGGATTTAGAAAGAGTTGGATGAGTAATAGTGATTACAAAGATGTTTGGAGTGATCTTATTATGCCTCTATTCATTTTCCCAAAGGGCTTCAAGACTCAATATCGAGGCCTACATCAAGTGCCATGAGGAGGTAGAGCTACATTGGGTCAAGAGGGTGGCTGCTGGAAGACCCTATATCTGGCAACAGGACTCTGCACCATTACACACAAGCAGGAGAACATAGTCATAACTGTCAGACAATTTCTGCAACCACATCACCACTTACATCTGGCCAGACTGCAACCGCTTTCATCATGCGTGGGGCACAGTTGAGTGAGAGACCAACAAGACTGCTTGTAATACCAAAGATGAACTGAAGGCAAGGATTATGGCAGCATTCACCAACTTATATAAGGATCCCAGAAGAGTTGCAAGAGATTCCAAAGTCGTCTGGAGGCCATAGTTGGAGCCAATGGAAATTCTATTGAATAAATTTACTCTTTAGTATTTCAAGATATTTTTGTAAAAATATCTGTCAAAATGAAATGTAGTTGTTATTTTTATTTTCACGTACGTACGTATACACACACACACACACATACATACATGAAGAGGCGTAGCTCTGTTGTGCCCCACTGTGGTGCAAAATTGACGCCCTTCAGAATGGCATCCAATTCTGATAAATTCAGGCCGCAGCCAACATGCATTTTCTACAACACTTCTGTCAGACTCCAACGAAACCCGTGGCAAGAGAACTTGCATCGATCCATACCTCATAAGTGTGTCTGCTTGTGAACCACTTGCCATGTGCAGGGTCATTCTGGCGTATTCTTTCCGCTATGTCCTCAATCATGTTCTTAAGGGGACCATCTGTCACTTCGTCATCCCAGCCAGATGTGATTGATATTTTCCTGCTTCATGTTGCTGCATCATTTGTTAAAAATAATGCAGCAACATGAAGCCACACACACACAAGAACGTGACCCACCAGTTTTTCACACCACGAGAAGATGTTACGTCACGCCAGGACCTCAGGAACTGATGGAATGCCATTTTCACGTTTCCACTTAAGCATGTTGTTGTTATCTTGCTCGACATGCAAACCTAGCACACATGTACCATTCCATAATCACTCTGGATCCTTGCAGGTCAAACCAAATGCAGCCAAGTGTTCCTTCACGTGAGCTACTGAAATCATGCTCACATCAACATAAATATCATCAATATATGATGAGGTTGCCCGTCAAACTGACTCCTCTTTTGACAACGCAGCATCCACAATGGTCTTCATTAAGGCTGGTGCAACATTCGGGTCAAGCAATATCTTCGCCCCTTGAAGATTACAGTCTGAAAGGATCAAAGTGACTTATGGATATGTACTTGTAGATAGGCCTGCCGTAGGTCAAGGATAGCAACATCTGGACCTTTTTTTATGCCACTCCCTCAGTTTCTGTGCGCACACGTCAGCATTGGCTGGGTGTGCGTCGAGACACTCATTCAGTTCTCGATAGTGTAATACTGGCCACACTTTATTTTTGTTTTTCTGCACCACCGCCATCAACAGAATTAAACCTTTTGGAGGACTAAGTTCCTTTTCAGGATAAGGCTGCAACCAACCGTTATCAAGCCGGGTCTGCAGCACACAGTCATATTCCTCCTCAACTCCTGTTGGTATTGGGTACTCGGGCATCCAGTTTTGCAAAATCTTCAGTGATCAACCATCAGACTACTTCCATGATGTGACATCTTCCGGTTTGGGTCAAACTTGGCACAGAAATCAGGTTCTTCTATTTTAATAGTGGCGCAACAGACTAACCCACGCTTGAGAAACCGTACATTGCCACACTGTTATTTGGAGTCCAAATTTTTTAATGGTGTCGAACCCAAGCAACAAGTCTAAATCCAATAGCTCTCCATCCACTATCAAGACTTCAATTTTGAGGGGGTTGCATTGTCCATGTCAAGCTTAATACTTCCAACTCCGCAACAATAAATGCATGACACCAAGTACATGGTCAGTAGTTTCATCATCCCCATCTCACCCTCATTGTTACCATCACCGGTTTGTAACTTATTACCTTTTCTTCCTATAGTTGCCTATTATCTAGTCATTATTTGAACATTTGTTTTATGTGGCCATATTTCATACATTTATTTTACATTTGTATCTCTGTATAGAATCCTTTCAATAAGTGTCCACTGTCCACATAGACTAAACTTCATGTAACTTTTCCGAACTTACTGCAACATTGAAATGTTTTCTTGTAGCACACTTTATACATATTCATGTAAACAAAATATTTGCTACCTTCCTTTACCCATTTAGACAAATGAATTTAGTTTTATGCTCAAGCCTGAGAAGAAAGAACAATGAAAGAACAGGATTCAGGAAAACAAATTTACATTTCATTTAAATTTTTGAAGGTTGTAAATGGCATGACAGAGAAGCAAGAAACTAGAAGTGCGAAAAAAAATTATTAGAATAAAACTTATGATTACATCTAGCTATTTCAACAGTAAAATAATGAGACTGTTGCCAATCTAATACTAGGCTTAAATTCATGAGATTTAGGTACCAAAGAAAACTCATTAGAGCAATTACCATGAAAATATAGAAAAGTCACAGTGAAGCTACACTACACTGGTGGAAAAGTGACTGAAGCTGAGATGTCGGGTCAGCCCAATCAAGTTGGTTGTATGTGGTGCTGTAAGCAACAGGAATTGCATTCTCTTCCAGAATCGGCTGTTGAGAGAAGGCCTTCGACTTAGAGTAGGTGGTGCTGACTATTTGCATATGAATGATATTGGGCAGCTATTAGCCAATGGTTAGCATGGGACTGGGAGAGCTATATACCAGTTTTTTTCTCAGTCAAGAGAGGCGCTCTCAATGTGTAGACATACAAAAACCAGATAAGACAAACAAGCTTTTCAGCCATTGACAGATGATGAAAGACTCCAACAACTGGATGACAAAGCAAAATTCAACATTGACCAGATAAAGACTGCCTTAGTTACAGTCTTTGCTACGGATTCATTCATGTTGTACAAATAGCTCCTTGAGCAGCACCTGCAGCAAAGTGAATTCATGAATGTATACTTGGCTGAAGTGAAGAAACTCATTCTTGTTGGGCAGTGACTGTAAGCTGGCTTGAGTATTTGCGCACAGGTTGCCAGGAAATGTAAAGCAGACTATTCATGCGTTGTCTAGGATGGACGCACTGTCTATTAACCAGCTGCTTGCCCAAGCCCAGGTGATTATGAGAACTGAAGATATGGAGGAAGTCGTGGTGGTGGTGGCAGCCCGGCCAATGCAAAGTAAGGACGCTCATGTCAGAAAATGCTTTGGATGAAATGGTATTAAATATATGGCAAAAGTGTGTTGGAGCCAACAAAATGACAGCAGATGGGAGCAAGGACAACACAATACCATGCACTGTTACTATTGCCATATTATGAGTCATACATCTCAAAACCGTAAGAGAAAACATGTTAGCGCCAGTATCTTCTCCAGCCCAGCACTACCTATGATCAGAGTCCAGGTTGATGGCAGAACCATCACTGCTCTGGTGGATACTGGTTGTTTACTGTCTATAGCCAGCAGAGAGATATGACAGTCATGAACAAAAGGGCCTGTATGTGTAACGCTAGACAGAGGAGAAAGCCTGTTGTAGGATCGGAGTCATTGCTTTCCAGTTGCAAGGTGTAAGTCCTGTCAAGATTGACGTACTGGTGGTTCAAGAAAAACCACTTGGTTTTGACCTTCTGATCAGGATGAATGCAATCAAAGAACTAGGGGAAGTAGGAATCACTCCTTTGGGTGCAGTGGAGTTCTAGAGGAACAAGACTTTGGCATCAAGGTCAATCAGAAAAAGAAAGCGTAGGCAGCTTCATGGAAGTGGGCCTAAAATCAGGCATCAACAAGCCTACAAAACAAGATAGCAGAACATCCTGTGTCTGAGCTAACGCGTAAAGAACATAACCAGGACTTAAAAACATGGTTGGATAATGGCCGTCTCATACCACATCCTAAGGAAGAGCTCAGACCTCCCAAGGGTCTAGTTCCACTGAAGGCTGTTATCCAAGAGAGCAAGAAAAAGTTAAATGAGTACATAGATGCATTGACAACAAGTGCAGATGTCTGGGAATGGCGACAACACAGGTGCAACATATGACTGTTGGACCTTCGGAAAGAGTGTACCTATATGTCCATGTACACCTGTCATTGTGGCCTTTCAAGACAGTCCTAATGAAATGGCGGAAGTACAGCCTTGTACAATTAGGCTTCGGTCTCAATGTGGCACCTCTTATAATGAAGGCAATTATCAAGATGGTACTGTCGCAAGATGAAGCAATTCAAGATGCCACTTTGGCATACATAGATGACATCTTCATCGATGAAAGTACAGTTTCCGTGACACGCATCAGAAAGTATATATCTTACTTTGGACTGATCTACAAAGACCCCATGAGTTTCAACAATGGTGCAAAAGTGCTTGTTTGCAAGTCTGGTGGGAGCATGGTGTGCTTCAATGGAAATGAAGGAGTAAATTCCCAGATACCCCAACTGCTATCATGCCTCCTAATATGTTCTCTTGCTGCAGAAAACTTGTTGGATGTTGGATTTAACGGCATGTCAATTCTTATTTGGGTCATTTTATGCTGAAGCCTTATTTATGAATTTAAGATGGTTATATTGTATAAAAGGTTGAAAGGCTGTTGGGTTTCATAATCTACTGTATTTTTTGGGATTGCTTTTTCTTGTGATTGTTTCTGTTTGTATATTTTCATATCTACATCCATACATGCATATATATGTCTATAAACACATATACACATACATATACACTATTTGAAAGGGTTATATTTTATTGAGGATCTTGATTTCTTTGAGAAAGTTGTATATTTTATCTGTGTCTGTATTTTTGAAAATTTCTTTTAAACCTTTTCCATTGAGATATTTTTGTCTTATTTTAATTATGATTTTGCATTCCAATAGGATATGTTTTATTGTGATTAGGCTTCCACATCTGCATTTTGGTGGATTTGTCTTTTTTAATATATAAGAATGGGTTAAGTATGTGTGTCCTATATGTATTCTGGTTATGAAGACTTGTTTTTTCAGAGTATTTCCAAGATTATTTCCCCATTTTCCTATTTTAGGTTTAATTTGAAATAGTTTATTTCCGGTTTGGTTTTTTCATGAATTTTGCCATTTGTTTCTTATATATTTGTTTATTTTAGGTTTTAAGTCTGTATATGGAATTTGAAGATTTTCATCTATTGTCATTTTTAAAGATGATTTAGCAGCAGTATCTGCCTTATCTCCTCCTCGGATGCCAACATGGCTAGGAATCCAGCAGAAGATGATATTTTTGCTTTTTTCCATTGAATGTAGTTTATATAGGAGACTTTGTATTAATGGATTTTCCAGTTTTTTCCCTTTTAGGGATGTTAATACAGATAATGAATCTGAGAAAATAATATAGTTTTCTCCTTTGTTTTTTTATATGAATTTTAGTGCTAGTTTTATTGCGTAAGCTTCTGCACTGAAAATTGATGCTTCATTTGGCAAGCGTTTTTTGAAGTTGTCTTTCTGCTGTGTTGAGGTTTCTCGATCTGTAATATATTGTAAAATCATCAACATAAAGACTACAGTGTATTCCTGGTTTGATGTTTTTTATTATGTCATTTATTTTTATTTTGAAAAGTGTAGGGGAGAGTACACTTCCCTGTGGTACTCCCTCTTCTTGCTTTTGATAATCGGATAGTGTAGCATCTATTTGTACTTGGAAGAGTCTATCTGTTAAAAATCCTTTTACAAAGTTTGGTAGTCGACCTCTTAGTCCTAGTTTATGCAGATCTTTCATTATACCATGTTTCCAGGTTTGATCAAATGCTTTTTCTATATCAAAGAATATGGCTATTAGATGTTGTTTGTTTAAATTGGCTTCTCTTATGGCTGTTTCTAGTCTTATTATATGATCTATTGTACTTCTTCCTTTATTATATCCACATTGATATTTTGATATGTGGATTCCTTCTTCTAGAAACCAACTCAATCTAGCATTGACCATTCGCTCCATTGTCTTACATAGACAGCTTGTTAATGCTATTGGTCGGTAACTTTGTGGATTGTTTCCCTCTTTTCCTTCTTTGAGTATGGGAATAATTATCGATTCTCCATATTTTGGGAAATTTCCCAGTTGTCCAATTATTGTTGAAAATATTCAAAAGGTATTTCAGCGATTCTTGTGGTAGTTGTTTAATAAATTCATAGTGGATTTGGTCTGAGCCTATTGTGGGATTTTTTTATGGCTTCTATTAGTTCTGCTTTGGTGAATAGGTTGTTGTAGGCTTCTGTATTTTTAGATGAGAAATTTAGTTGGTTATTTATATCTTTTTGTTTATACTTTTGCAGGTTTTGATTTATTCATTTTAGCAAATGTCTCTGCTAATAGGTTTGCAATCTTTTTGCTGGTTGCTTTAGTATTGTTCTTTTTATAATGTATTATTGGGGATATTTGATTTTTTCCAGCTATTTTTCTCATCATTTCCCATATTGTTTTGGTTTTGGAATGTGTATTTAGGCTGTTTACATATTTTTTTTCAACATTCCCTTTTGGCTTCTTTAACAGTTTTCCGTGCTACTGCTTTGAGTTCTTTCATTTCAATCAAATTTTGGGTTGTGAGTTCCTTTTTGAATTTTCGCAGTGCTATTTCCCGGTTTCTGACTGCTTTTTGGCAGTTTTTGTCAAACCAGGGTTTAGTTTTTTTATAATTATTTTGCTTTTTTGGTATATTTTCTGAGGCAATGGTTATTAGTGTTTTGCTAAAGTATTCTATCAAGTTGTCTGTGTCTTTTGACTGTATCAGTAATTGTTTACATTTGTTTTTGAAACCCTCCCAGTTGGCTCTTTTCAGTTTCCATCTGACGGGACCTATCTTTTCTTCCTTGGCAGGCTTTTGATTTTCTAGAATGATCGGGTAATGATCACTGCCACATGTGTCGCTATGCGTTTTCCATGTATAGTCCATACAAATTTCTGGATCGCATATACTTAAGTCTATTGACAATTCTGATCCACTGGAGGGATTAAGGTAGGTTGAGGATTTATGATTTAATAGACATAAGTTATGGGTGTTAATTATTTCTTCTAATATTTTACCTTTAGTATCTAGCTTTTTGCTATTCCAGATAGGATTATGACTGTTAAAGTCTCCTAGTAAGATTCAGGGTTTAGGAAGTTGTTCCATTAAGTTGTTTATTTCTGTTGTATTTATTGGTTCCTGTGGGGGTATATAAATGGAAAGAATTGTGATGGTTTTATCTAGTGTCACTTGTGTTGCTATTGCTTGTAATTTAGTTTTAATGTGTACTTTACTTTGCGGTATGTCATTTCTAATCAATATTGACACTCCTCCATTAGCTCTATGTCCTGTATTGTGGTTATAATGGTATTGTTTATAATTTTTAATTTTTAAGTTGCCATTTTCTTGTAAAAAAGTTTCCTGTAAGCAGATGACGGCTGGATACAATAGTGACATAAGTATGAGCAAGTCATTGTAATTAGATTTTATTCCACGACAGTTCCATTTCAGGATCTTATGTGCCATAGTTATATTTTCATTTTTTGGGGGGGTGAAGTTACCTTCTAGGTTTATATCATTTGTCCTCTCCAGTTTTTTTCCATCTCTTGAGTTTTTAGAAGCTTTGTCTTCAACTGCTTGTGGTGTCCTTCGGTCAGATTTTGGGTTTTGTTTTGGATTTTGTTTATATTCTTTCTCTTCTATTTCCATATATTCCATAGGTTCAAATTTATTTTCATTTGATATATTGATTCTTGATTTTGCGTTAGATCTTGACCGAGTGATTTCTTGTTCTGTTGTCACTTTTTTGTCTTTTTGTTTATTTTTCATTTTCTTGGTTTGGGTTTGGGAAGAAGAGGGTTCGCTGGAGTTTTTTGCCTTCTGGGCTAATTCCATTTGATTTGGGTTGTTGAGTTTTAGTTTTATTTTGATCCGATTTAAGTTCAATTAAAAAGGTTTTTAATTCTTCAAGGAAAGCTTTTAATTCCTTACATAAATTTGTTATTTCAGTTGTATCTTTTATTTTATCTTCATTGTTTATTTTATTTGCTTTTTGTACCATGGAGGCGTAGGTGTTTTCTTTTGTTATTTTTAACTTCTTTTCGTGCTTCTGAGAAAGATATATTTTTTTTGTATTTTATTATGATTATTTCTTTTTCCTGTTTGTAGATACTACGTTGTTTTGAGAGGGCAGAGTGGTTTCCCAAACAGTTTGAGCATAGGCTCTCATTTGGACAGTTCTCTATGTTCTGGTTCTTTCTCACTACATTTTCCACATGTTTTTTTGTTTCGACAGTGATGCCCAAATTTGTGGCATCTATAA
This sequence comes from Acanthosepion lycidas, assembly GCA_963932145.1. NCBI lineage: Eukaryota > Metazoa > Mollusca > Cephalopoda > Sepiida > Sepiidae > Acanthosepion > Acanthosepion lycidas. The sequence continues at coordinate 119,123,495 of OZ010574.1, read as the reverse complement.
CATTGAAGAGGGTTTGGTGTGTATTGTTCTACTTTTATAATTTCATATCCAATTTTAATTGTTGTCGGAATTTGGGGGGAGTTGAAGGTTAGAATGTAGATATTAGTTTGTATCTCTGCTTCATTTTTCTTTATTGTGATTCTTTTGACATTTGTAACACCTTGAGTTTGGAGTTCTATTTTTATCTCCTCTAGAGTGCACAGGGAAAGCTCCTTGCTTTTTACTACACCCTTTGAGAAATTTAGGGTTTGGTGTTGGTAGGATTTTATTTCTATTTCTTGTAGTTTTTTTTGTCATATTCGTGTATCTGCATATATCTTTTTTTCCACTTCTACTAGTAATGTCCCATTTTGTAGTTTTTTTACATTTTTTGGTATGACTATATTTGATATAGCTTTTTGGATTTTAAATGTAGATATTTCTGTTAGTGCTTTGTTGCTTATTGCTTAAAGAACAATAAATCGTGGAAAGTTTTCACTATCATTTTCTGTTTCTGAGTCATTATCCACATGTGGTCTCTTAGAAGATTTCTTTTTTTCCATTGATTGTTTTTATTTTTGTTCATCATCCACACTCCCTACCCACCGCAGAGTCCAGTATTGGGACATGACAAGGGGGAAACCCATTCGCCTTGCCATGTCGGGGCTATGTGAATGATATACTCTCTTTGGGAGGAGTCTTTGAGCACACGTGTTCCTTTGTTTCCGTTATCCAAGTTTTACGGCTGTGAAGGTTTAGCAGGTGTGTCAGATCCTTTTTTTCTCCCAAATTGATTGACCCTCAGCCACCGCCTTCCATCACATATTTAGGGTTAAGTGTTAGCTTTGGTTGGGAAGAGGAGTGTCAGTTATAGGTTTGGGTGGATTATATAATGGGGCTTGACATGACCAACCGATTGATCGGATCGAGCCCCTCCGACCACCAGTCTAGCCCAGGTAAGGGCCAAAGTGGTGTGTTACAGGATTGTGACCACTTTACACCTGGGTTACAACCTGCTCAACCACCAGGATCCCGTCCCCAGACATTACAGGTCGCCACCCACGGCCAACAGGTGGCCCCATTGAGGGACTTTTACCCTCTGCAGGGGGGGGGGGGCAGTCGGCATATTCTGATGACCCACCAACCAGGCCTAGAAAACTTGTAGGTCACCATCTGGTATGTGGTTGGCTTAGGGCAACTGCAGCATTCAAGTGACAGGCCACTGCAGTAACCAAAGATTGTAACAAGGATACCTCTGATGCACACCCCACCGCGCCCGGAAGCACATGATCCATGAGGTGACAAGAGTGCCTCAAGAAAACCTGCAAGAGGAAACTGGTGTGCAAATGGTCAGGAAATGATAGTGTGGGTGGATGCAAGTTCCCTGGCCACAGGGATGGCACTGGAAGTGAATGGAGACATTGTGGAGGATGCATGCTGGCTTCATTGTTACTTGTGTTAAGTTTCAGAGAGTTTTTTGCAGCCACATCAGCTTTTTCATTTCCATGAAAACCAGAGTGGCTGGGAATCCAACAGAAAATGATAGTTTTAATTTGTAAGATTGCATGTATTCTATGCAGGAGTTTGATAAGCAAAGGATTGTCTAATTTTTGGTTTTTTATTGATTCGAGTACTGATAATGAGTCTGCAAAAATAATGAATTTATTTGAGTTATGTTTAGTGATGAGGTCTAGAGCTAAATCAATGGCTGTAATTTCAGCACTAAAAATTGAGGAGTTGTTAGGTAATCTTTTCTGTAGAATAGTACTTTTAAAGATAGCCGCACATCCTACTTTGTTTTTGACTTTGGAGCCATCGGTATATATGTGGGCCCAATCTGGGTATTGTTCCAGAATATCATTCAGTTTTTCTACATAGTATAAGGGGTGTGTGTCAGATTTAGTGTGGGCAGCCAGTCTTAAAATGACTTTTGGTCGTTCCAATAGCCAAGGTGGATGTTTGGGTAGCTTGAATTCATGTATACTATTTTTGTCTATCAAACTGTAAGTGGTTTTATCATTTTTTCCATGTAAAGACCAAAAGGTTTGATAACATTTTCTTTTTTGTCAAACAGATGTTTATAGCTTGGGTTGAATGTGCATTGATAGGCCGAATTTGATGGATTGGATTTGAGTTTTAAGTAATATTGTATAGCTAATTTCTCACGTCTCAGTTTTAGAGGAGCCTCATGAGCTTCAACATATAGGCTTTCTCTGGGAGATGTTTTAAAGGCACCAAGAGCAAGTCTTAGACCTGTGTGGTGGATGGGGTCAAGAATTTTTAGGTAGGATTTCCTAGCCATACCATATATGAAACTTCCATAATCCAATTTGGATCTTATTAGTGTTCTGTATATTTTTAGGAGTGATATGCGATCTGCTCCCCATTCTGTGTTAGCTATAACCCGCAAAAGTTGTAGTGTTTTTAAACATTTTTGTTTTAAGTATTTCAGATGGGGAATGAATGTGAGTTTTTTATCAAATATTATTCCCAGAAATTTGTGTTGTTCAGTCATTTCTATTTCAGTTTCTTCTAATTTAAGTGTTGGGTCGTTGTGCATTTTTCTTTGATTACAAAAACGCATACACTTTGTTTTGGTTTGTGAGAGTTTGAAACCATTTTCAATGGTCCATCGATTTATTTTATGCATATCTGCAGTTGACGTTCTGAGGTATGCATATTTTTTGATCTATGGCAAATTAAAAGATCATCTACATATAAGGAACCATCAACTTCATTGTTCAAACAGGTTACAATGTTGTTAATTTTTATGTTAAATAGAGTGACGGACAAGATGCATCCTTGTGGGACTCCTTCTTCTTGAATTTTTGAGTCTGAGAGAGTCGATCCTATTCTTACTTTGAAGCTTCTGTCAGATAAAAAGTCTTTTATCAACAAGGGTAATCTGCCTTTTAGGCCAAGATTGTATAAGTCTTTCATTATTCCCTGTCTCCATGTAGTTTCGTAGGCCTTTTCTAAGTCAAAGAAAATGGCTATTAAAGGTTTTTTATTGATGAAAGCCTCTCTGATAAAGGTTTCTAAGCAAACTATGTTATCTATTGTTCCTCTTTTATTTCGAAAGCCACTCTGTAAGTTGGTAATTAAATTATTGATTTCCAGATACCAATTTAGTCTTCTATTTATTATTCTTTCAAATGTTTTGCATAAGCAGCTTGTTAATGTTATGGGTCTAAAGTTTTTTGGATCTGATTTGTCTTTTTCTGGTTTTGGTATGGGAATCACAATAGCCTGTTTCCAGCTATTAGGTAGTTTTACCTTGAACCATATTTCATTAAAGATGTTTAAGAAAAATTTAATGGATTTGGGGGGGAAGTTGTTTTAAAAATTCGTAATGAATTTCATCAGGACCAGTAGCTGTATTATGTGATTCACTTATAGCATTTATAAGTTCATCCTTCGTAAAAGAAAGATTGTATTCTTCTTTGTTATTTGAATTAAAATTTAGTTTATTATTCTTTTTTTCTGTATCCTGCTTAATTTTTTGGAAGAGTTGTCTGTAGTTTTTGTTAGAGGAATTATTTTCGAAAGTTTCCGCAAGTATGTTTGTTATATCTTTTGTTTCTGTTATTTTTTTGTTATTTAATGTGAGATGGTTAAGAGAAGAAGATAAATTCTTTCCAGAGATTTTCCTTAGCATGTTCCAAACTTTTTTTGGTTTTGTATTATAGTTTATTTTGTTTACATAACCAGGATTTCCTTTTGGCTTCCTTGATAACTCTACGTGCTACTGCTCTTTTTTGTTTGAAAAGATTTAAATTATGAGATGTAGGTTGAGAGTTAAATTTCCGTAGTGCTGCTTTTCGTAGTCTTATTGCCTTTTTACATTCATCATTGAACCATGGTCTTTGTTGTTTGTTAGATCCATTGCTTTTTGGTATGCATGCTCTTGCAATGTCTATTAAAGTTTCTGTGAAGTATTCGATGGATTTGCTGGAGACTTCTTTGTCTGATAGTTTTTGTTGGCATTTTTTTTTATATTCTCTCCAATCTGCTTTATTTAGCTTCCATCGATGAAGATGGTTTTCAATTTCTTTTGAATATGTCAAAATAATTGGAAAATGGTCACTACCCCATGAATCATCTAGAACATTCCAATCGAAATCCATAAGTGTAGACGAGTCACAAAGTGATAGGTCAAGCACTGAATAAGTGCCTGATGCAGGGTGTAGATATGTGTTAGATTTTTTATTTAGTAGGCATAAGTCATTGTTGTTAATGATGTTTTCAAGATTTTTGCCTTTTTTATCAGAGTATTTAGATCCCCATATAACGTTATGACTATTAAAGTCACCTAGTAATAAATATGGTCTTGGTAGTTGATCTATTAGGTTGTTTAAATCAGTTTCGCTTATGGGATTGTGTGGTGGGATATAAATGGAGCAGATGTTGATGGTTCTGTGTAGAGTGGCCTTTGTAGCAACAGCTTGGATATGGGCCTTCAATTGTATTTTACTTTGAGGGATATCATTTCTAATTAGTATCGATACGCTTCCTGATGCCCTTTGATTGGGGTTATGAATGTAATTATATTGTGTATAGTTTTTTATTTTAATTTTATCATCAGTTTTTAGGAAGGTTTCCTGTAAGCAAATGATGGTGGGGAGATGATTCGTTATAAGCAGAAGTAACTCATTTATATTTGGCTTTAAGCCACGACAGTTCCATTGTATAATTTTTTGAGTCATTCTGTCTTATTTGTATTTTGTTTTTTGTTGTGTTTTTAACCCTTCGCTTTCTTTTGGTTCTGTTTGTTTAGTTAGAGATGTTGCTTTTGTTTTTCCCTTTGATTCATTTGCTCTTTGTTTAGATGTAGACCGTTCCCTTGTATGAGATGGGCTGATTGTTTTTTGATTGTTTTTGTCAGGACTTTTTAAGCTTCTCTGTCTTGAATGTCTTTCTTGACTATCAGTTTCCATCAGTTCAAAATTATTTTCATTTTCAATTAAAACAATTTCTGTTTTCTTTTTGCTGTGTTGATTTTTTAATGGAGATTTCCTTTTTGGATGTGAGGAGTTATTGAATTCGTTTGAGGTGTTTGGGAGATTTGGCATTTGCTGTTGCTTGTATTGTAATTTTTTTGTAACCTCTTTGGTTTCGACGATCTGGTATTGAGGATTTTCCTTTAGATCTGACTTGGTATCAGTTCTAGTTGTTAAACAGTTTAAATTTTTCTTTAATATCTCTAGAAGTGATCTTAATTCTTCTACCAGATTGGACAGATTATTTTGTGATGTTTCTTGTTTTTTAATCGAATTGTCTGTTCTTCTGACTATATTTGCATATGTTGATACGTTCAGAGAACTCTCGACTATTCTTCTTGCCTCCGGGTATGATATATTTTTTGTATGTTTAATCGAGGATATTTTTTTTCTTTATTCCAGACTTCACATTCTTTCGAGTCTGCTGCATGATTTTGTTTGCAGTTGGCACATTTAACTGGGAGTTTACAGTCAATGAGATCCCCGATTTCTCCACAAACTTATTGATGGTCTGGTGCATCTATCCTTATGGTGCCCGAACTTTTGGCAGTTGTGGCATCTCAGAGGATTTGGTATATATATTTCCACTTTTTCTCTTATATATCCAATTTCTATTTCTTCTGGAGGTTTTGAAGTATTAAAAATTAGGATATATGTGTTTGTAGGAATTATTTGGTTGTTTTTTTTAATTGATATTCTTTGAGCATCTATGACTCCTTGTTTTTTTAAATTATTTTTTATTTCGTCCAGAGTACAGAGTGAGAGGTCTGGGCTTCTTACCACACCCTTTGAGGAGTTCAAGGAAGTGTGGGGGTAGGCCTTTATTTTAAGCTTGGCAAAATTGTTTTGATTCAGTAACGTATTTGCAGAAGTTTTATTTGAAACTTCTACCAAAATGGTTTTGTTCCTTAGTTTTTTTATTGAAGACGTTTTTGTTAGGGATTTCATTGTTTTTTCCACAATGAATGGTGACAGTTTGGTGATAGGTGTATCCTCTACTGATTCCAAGACAATAAATCTAGGAATTCGATTTTGGTCAAGATCATCGTCAGTTTCAGAGTATAGGCTCTCTGAACTGTCTTCTATGTGGGGCCTTTTATTTTTATTTATAGCCATTGGATTTTTTTTTTTAAATTTCACCTTCCTTGCTCCCCACCCTCCTTGGAGCCCATCAGTGGGAGATGTTAGGGGGGAAACCCATTCGCCCTATTATCCCAGGGATACAAGGAAAGGTATACTCACACTAGTAAGTTGGCTGTTAGCATTTCGGTTTAACTTTGTTTTCACGACCCGTTTTTTATGAAAATGTCTGTTAAAAACCCTATCTGTAACAGCTTTTCCTTACTAGTAGATTGACCCTTGCCACCGCCTAATACTTACTTATAATCTATCTCTTGTTTGTGGTAAAAGAATAGACCAGTTTTGTATAACATAAGTGTTTTAGATAGATGGGTTTTAATGCGAGTAAGTATTAGTGCTTGACATGACTAGCCGATTGATCGGATCGGGCCTCTCCGACCACCCGTCTAGCCCAGGTAAGGGCCAAAGTGATGTGTTGCATTACCATGTCCTTTTTGCACCTGGGCCATGGCTTGCTCAATCACCAGGATCCCGTCCCCAGACGACACGGGTCGCCACCCACGGCCAACAGGTGGCCCCATTGAGGGACTTTTACCCTCTGCAGAGGTGCAGAGGACGTATTCTGAAGCCCCGCCAACAGGGCGTGTAAGCAACAGAAGTTGCATCCTCTACCACAATAGGCTGTTGAGTAGGTGGCACTTACTATTTGCATATGAACAATACTGGGCAGTAGTTAGCATGGTTCTGGGACAGAGAGCTATAAAACAGTTTTTTCTCAGTCGAGAGATGTGCTTTCAATGTGCAGAAGTGCAAAAACCAGACAAGATGAACACACAGGTCAAGACTGATAACTTCATACATTCTTCTTTGAATTTTGTTGAGAATCTTGAAATATATAGCAGGAGCACCAGACCAAACACAACCGCAATATTCAAAATACAGATTAATACCAGACTTCTAAACATGCAAGGTAGATTCTGACAAGATAAAAATGTCTGGGACAACACAGTGAACCAACTTTCCTAGCAGTACACCTAGCAATTGATTCAATTATTCCTCTTTCATGTAAGTGGAAAATGTGGAACCAAGAATCCCAGCATGGCAAATGCCTTCAAGATATCTAAAATCACAGCCTGAGCCTCGCCATTCATATCTAGAGCTTGACAGATTTTTCAATAAGCAGTTGACCTAAAGAAGCGAAAGCCATATAGTTTGTCTGAAATAAAACCTTGCAAAGTAAGATGCTTAACCAATCTGAAATTAATTATAGACTCTAGCACTTTGCTGAAAAGAGGGAGACTAACAAGTTGATAATTCAAAGGATCAGATGGTTCATAGTTCTTAAAAACACAAACTACAGAAAAGAATTTCCAGCAAGTTGGAAAGCAAGATAATTATTGTAGAGTTTAGAGAGAACAAAGGCAAGTTCAGGAGCACATCTCTTAAGACAATTGCAATAATATCATCAAGCCTGCATGCCTTGCAGGAATCAAGTTTGGAAAGGATAGTGAAAACCATAGAGTTATATGCATCTTACACAGTAGATACTCGGTATATCACAAAAGTACATTTACACAAGATTCTCTATACTTATGGACAATCATGTGCACATGTTTTTTTCTTTCTTTTTTCTGATGAGTGAGAGCAAGTTTGCATTAATAAAAACCAAAGGAATCCACAAACAAATGAAGATGGTTGAAGATTGAAAGAAACAACTGAAAGCAATTTCTCTCTCCTAATCACATATAAAAAAAAAGTTCTGAATACAAAATACTACTGCTGATTTCCATTATTGTCAAGTTTGTCATGTTGGAAAAATTAAAAGTTATTTATCTTGATAAGTGATAGAAGAAGGGATGAATTGATAGGTGGGTAAATTTAGACTCTTGATATGGATAGTACTTAATTTACATTAACACATGCTTGGTTTCATGATACCCTTAGTATCTGTAGAACCATACCTCCGTTGCATAGAGTCATCTTCATCTTTGAGAAGACCATCCAACATTCACTGCCATACAGAGAACAGATGTCACATAGCAGCTCAGTACTCTTCTTTCTTACCAAAGAAATCCTCCTGTCTTGAAATATTCTGCTAAGCTTTTGGAATGCATCTTTGTCTATCACAATACATCTTCAGATATCAACGTCACACTGTCCCCGGTCAAAACACTTCCTAGACATTTAAATTTCCACATTTGCTTGCTTTTAGTGTCCCTGACCTGTAAATCACATTTCGGGCTCATCCTTTTACTGATGACCATATATTCTGTCTTCTTGCTTAGTCCCATCTTGTTTTCCTTCACTAACTTCTGAAAGAAATTTTGTAATTTCTTTTCCATGTCTGCTATCAGTACCGTGTCATCTGCGTATCTTATGCTATTAAGATTGTGGCTACCAATGATGAATCCTGGTAGGATTTCCAATTGTACCAGAATTGTGTCACTGTATAAGTAGAATCAATCTGGTGAGAAGACACGTCCTTGCCTTACGCCTCTTTCTATTTTTGCATATCTGCTGAACTCATTCTCCATGTGCATGCATGACATTTGCTGCCAGTATAGGTTCTTGATTATTCTAACATCTTTCCAAAATATATCAAGGTTGCTAAGCAGTTCCAACAGATCTTTGTGGCATACTTTATCAAACGCCTTTGCATAGTCCATAAAACACAGATACACATCCTTCTGCATTTGTATTGCTCTTTCTGATAACATTCTGATCATGAATATCACATTCCTTGTTCTGGTGTCTTTAATGAACCCCCATTGTTCTTGTCCAATCTCTGCCCCAATTCTGCTGCACACTATTCATCAGAATACAGATGATGAGTTTTGTTACATGGTTATTTAGGCTGATTGTTCAGTGGTTTCTTAGGCAGCGCTATGAAAATAGATCTGCTGCAATCTTCCGGTATATTCCCAGTTGTAGATTTCATTTATTATTTCTGTGATCTTGTCTATGTCAAAATCAGCTATGGCTGTCAGCATTTCCATTACAATTCTGTCTGGCCTTGCCACCTTGTTTCTGTTCAATTTGGCCAGTGCAGCTTCTACTTTGGTTTTTAGAATTTCAGGTCCATCAGTCTATTGCTGGTTGTTCTCTTTCGTTGTGAAAGAGTTCTCCAATACACAGGCACCAGCGTTGACAATTTTTTTTCCTTCTCTAATATGAGCGTTACATCCTTTGATTTTATGCAGCCTGTTGATGAGCAAGTCTTCTGTCCTGTAAATTGCATTATTTGTTTATGCATATCTCCTCTGAAAGTGGTACTCAATCTATTTCTGCATATTTTTTGTTTAGCCACTGTTCTTTAGCCTGCCTGCATTTGGTACTTATTTCATTGTGTAATTTTCTGTATTCTGTTCTGTAATGTTTTAAAAACTCCAGAAACCAACAAAAATTGACTGTCAGCTGTGGTAATTGACTTTTTTTTTTGTACGATCAATGACATGTGTCAAAGATGTAATATCTTTTTGATAGCAATAAGCGTTTAACATCCTTAAACTTTTTTTGTACATTGCAAAATAATGGAAATCATTCTATTTCCACACAAAATAAGAAATAAGCAAAAGTTAAATTTCATTTCATTATTTTGTAATACAATTTTTATTTTTATTTAATAGTAACAAACATTTTGGCGATAAAATTGTGTTTTCGTCAAGTTTGACGTCTTTTTCATCAGACTATGGCATGCGCTTTTTTTCGCGATTTCGTGGAGGTACCTAACCCATCAACTCCAGTGACTTATTCTGGAATTAATACATTTCGATAGTTAAACTACATAAAGGGAATAAAAATGTAGTTTTTTTTTTTTTAAGTATTAGTTCAGCAAGCAATTACCAAGCGCTGATGATACTATCTTAGAGCTCCATTATGCTCCTATGCCAGACTACACTACACTCATCAACATCAAGTTGTTTGGCTTAAAATCAACTGATCACACTTTAAGCGAAAAATGGGGACCTAAAAAACTAAGGTATTTACGGTTACCAGAAAATTCAAGCAAGTACAGAAACTTTAAAATTTTAAATGAATTGGCGGGTGTACATAATTGGACAAAGAATAATTGTCACCGTCAACAGATCAGTTTAGGCAGCGGTGGTTGGTATCTCACCGATTTCATAGGTCGAAAAACACTACTCCAGATATAGAAAGTTTCATACAACAATCAATTACATTTCCGTTCGGTTAATAATACTTAGGTGGGGCATCAGCAAGTCTAACTAAAAACACTTTTTCCGTAAGTCATCATACGTTTGGAATTTTTCATGAGTTTTAAATTCTGAAATCTTAATTTAGAAAGGTGGATGCAATTAAAAAACAATCACTAAGGGAGAAACTTTAAAATTAAAAAAAATGCTCAACTAAATGATTGTGTAAAAATAAAATGGTTAACATTTTGATTCTTTGGAATGTTGTTAAAATAAATTTGGGCAATAAGTTTTAGAGTGGGAAACGGAGAAAGAAAAGAACAAAATTAAGAATAAAAGAAAAAATTAAAATAGAATACAATAAAAAGAAGAAGGTTGGAGACAAAACAAAAGTTGTCGAATTATCTCCGTCTTAAATAAAATAAAAATGACAAAACAGTGACACAACTAAACATAACGATTTGAGCATTACACAAAAAAAATTCCTACGGATAAAAAAAAAGTTGAAAAATCAAGAAGGATCAATAATTTAAGAAGAAAGTTGCTGTTAAAATAAAATAGATATACAATTAAGTTTTTAAATCAAATAATTCATTGAACAGTTTGCACTTGCAGATAGATATGCGAGTCAACGGATAAAAAACAATAAATTTATTTGTATTTTTGTCTATAAGAATAAAAAAGCAACACGATTCAAAAAGACACCATTGAAAATCCTTTAGTTTTACTTTTTTATGTTTTAATTAGAAGCGTCTATTTTACTTCCAAAGAGTTTACAGACGATGAACGCAATAATTAGCAATTTGCCAATTAGTAAGAGATTGAAGATATTGGTTTCTTCGTAAATATACCCAGCCCCAGCCAAAAAAAAAAAAAAAAAAAAAAAAAAAAACCAGGGCAGAAATAGATATGACCAAATCAATGGGTGACCAACTAAACTTGCATTTAAAAAATTAAGTGGCACCTGTGATTATCATCACCTAATAAAATTAAAGAATTAGCAATAAGGTCTAATTTTACAGAGAAAAATTTTAAACAAACAATATTATTACAAGAGGAAAAAAAGTGGGGATTCAGGATTGGAAAAAAATTAATGAAATATTAAGTCAGTTTGAAAATTTATCCGTCGGTAAAAAGTCCAAAGATTTTTTGCAGTGTAAAGTAAGATAAAACTCACCTTTATATTTCCTTTCGTGTACGTAAAGTTTTAGCTTCATATTTGAATATTTCGTTTCAAAGTTCTCATTCCGAATTGAACAACTTAGCACCGACTATTTGTTTTATTTCTTAGCAAATTACTACTTTTAGTGGACGACACGTCAAACTTCCTTTCTGGTCACAATTTTATCACGCTACACCGGTTGAGTATGATATCAACCAGCTTGACGTAAGAGAAATCCAGAAAATGCTTTCTCGCACACACAATACTTTTTCTTTATCAAAATGCAACGTAAAATAGGAATGTAGGATATGATTTTAAATTTCTTACACTGCTTATACATTGAGAATCATGTTGAAATATTACATGCAAACCTCCGTTTCATGAGCCAGGGCGGTGTAACATATGACAATGCCCTTTCTGTAAAAATATCCCGAAGTCAATGTAGGTCGTTTAAGCGTGGCAACAGCATTTATGTTGAGTAAAACGACCACCTGACTTTGAGTCTATACAAAACTGAAATGTGCCAGCCGAAATGGACTTGAAGCGTAAATCCATTTCACTTTAAATCCAGGTGTATTTCGGTTATCTTTTGAAATTCTTTATTTTGGCAACACCCACCGAAACTATGTGGTCTGCTACTGAGTCATATTTTTGTTCAAATAGCTTATCCTTAACGCAAAAAGTTAATGCATTAAAAGTCGATTAGATAAGAAGATTATGTTAAATAAAAAAAGAATACATACTTGCCGTGGTTGGTTTTTAAAACACGAAAGAATGAGTAACAGAAAGTTAAATTTCTGGAAAATCAACCAGTAGACGTGGAAAAATATTTAAATCTTTACCAATTAATTTGTGTTAGGAATATTTCTAATTTGAGAACGAAACAAAAATTAAAATAATGCCTTTTTATTTTATTTTTGTTATAAAAAGCTTAAAAGATATATCATTTCATGGTATGCCAATATTTTTGCACCACATATTAATATTTAAAATAACTCTGAAAAATATGTCAGCATTTGAGACAATTAAACTTTTACAGCTAAAAGCAGGGATATTTTTTCCTACAATTTTCAAAGAAACAAGCAATGTAATTAATTTACACTACAGTGAGTACACAAATCAAAATGAATCTGTAGTGTAGGGATACAAAAGGAAATTATCTCCCTTCTATTGAAATAAAGCAACAACACTAATATATCTCAGTGGTGTTGGATAAAATCATGAGGGTCATTTGACAGCCAATGAGTTCGTCATGGGATAGAGTGATCAAGGGCAGTTGCAATGACAGGAAAAACCACATGACCTTGCTGTGGATTGATTCAAATCTGAAACAAAACCAGATTCAGAGAGAAACCACAATATAATTCCAGTTTTCCCTTCGAGAAATATTACAAGTAAAGCTCTCTTTTTTTGCATACTGTTTGTTGTTGCATACATGCTATACTTTCACTGTGTGAGACAAATGTATATATGTATATATAAGCATATTTGGCTGGATAATCTAGACATATTTTGTCTATTTATTTTATTTTAATCCTCTGGAGAAATAATGCAAAACGCTACATGTGGTAGAAACCCTTAGTCATGTCCCTACAGGAAGTGGCCAATCATGGCTCTCCACATTGTCCTTTGGAACTTTTAGTAAGGTTTGTCTTTTTTTCTCTCTCTCCTAATCCTTGTTCTTCCAACCATTTGCACAAACTCATTAAGTAGGTTATTTGCAGATTTCCTCTGTCCCTCTTGCCTTCAATATGTCCTGTGAGTGTCAAATCTTCCAAGCCCTCTTTCCTCATTATGTGCACTAGAAATTTCAACCATCTCAACCATACATTCTATTTTACAATTGATGTTTAGTCCTTTTCATTTTTCTTTACTACCTTCTGCCTTCTATCAATAGTCTGTCATCTGCATATGTAATGTGGTTAAGATTGTGGCCACCAATAATGAATCCAGGCTGGACTTTTAATTCCCTCAGGATTGTCTTACTGTCAAGGTTGAACAAATTCAGTGAGACAACACTGCTTGTCTTAGACCTCTTTCTATTTTTGTATATTCACTGAATTTATTTTCTATCTATATGCAGACAGTTTGTTCTTAGTATAAGATTTGAATTATTCTAATATCATTCCCAAATAAATATTAGCTGTAAAGGAGATTCATAGTAGCAGTAATAACCAGCAGTCTAATAGCAGCAGTAACTTACTAGTACCTATTAAAAACTGTGGTTTCAAAGAAAAACTCACTTTCCTTTTTTCCTTTGCCTATGCATAGGGTCAAAGGCATAAGAAGCATTTCTCACTAGCTGGCCAGTAAATAGTACTTTTCTTTGTTCTGAAATGTAGATTTTTCTGTTGAGATTCTGTTGTTAATAAAAAGCATACTTTTTTTCAATTTTATTATCTTGTTACTATTTCATGGAATAGATATTTTATAGAACTTCAACTTGTTGAGCATTTGTTTTTGTTCAGTATTGTGTGACACTAAGCTGTTGGCCCGTGGTCAACTCCCAGTCATGGTGCGAAGCTGTAATGATTCTTCCACCAGCGTTTTGGGGTTAACTCTTAGTTGCTGCCACCAGCCTGTGTCCTGGTTGTTCAACAGTCGTCACTACTCAAAGAAATCCCCTGGTCAGGATACCAATATGTGCCACTGACCTGTTCAGGGTTGAATTCTGGTCGTCAATGTTAACGGCTTCACCAGCTGTACCAGTTCAATACTAGCTCTATCATTCCAAGCTTACTTGCAATGTCTGGTTACTGGAGTAACTGCTTCAATCTCAAGTCTAACCTACTCACATTGTGACTTTGATCAATCAGGCATTGGGTCGTAGTGTAAGCTGATTCCAGACTGAAGGTGGTATCACACAAGTGTAAAGAAAATGAAGTAAATAAAAGAAAAAAAAATCAAGAGGTTCAAGTATGTTAAAAAATAACAAATTAACTTTATCCGTCTGTTATATACAGGAGTGTGTTTCTCTCCCAGCCCATTTTCTACGAAAAGTGACACTTCTATGTTTCAAGCAAATTGGTATCTTAAGTCAGCTGATTTAGTTCTTAGGTTCTGGCTTGGCTTCATTCGTCAGTATAACTTGCTATTGGTAGGATAGGTGAAGTCAGAGGTCTTGGAATCTCTCGGTCAGCTTCTGCGAAGCAACACTCTGGTTCCTGCTACTCGAACTGAACTGTCTGTCTGCACTGACTGCAACTCTGACTGCTACTCAACTCTCACTGAACAACCCGAGGATGTTCATTTATATGGGTACCAACCAAAACCCAGTGTGGGGCCAGACGTGGCTTGGGGTTCTCAGTAAATCTTGATTCCGAACAAGAAATCTCTTTGTTGTCAGGCCAGGAAAATTGATTACTTCCCATTTTTGGAAAATTAATCCCTTTCCATTTCAGAAGGGGGGTCTCCCTCGTCTGTGAGGGGAGGTTGAAGGAGAGTTATCCTCCTAAACTCTTCCTCTCTCACATTGATATCTCATACCAATCCCTTCAGTGGGCCTTAATAACTTCTCTGTCCTTCTCATCCATTCACCTCTGCCTATCACCATTGCTACCACTCAACAAATGGCATCCCGGCCATGCAAGTGTGGCCAAGCTGGCCTCCTTAAAATTATAATCTAGAATTCTTGTTTACAAAATTCTCCTTTTTCCCATCAGCCAAAATTTTGATGAATTCCATATTGCCAATTAAAATTCTATCATATCTTTTTGGCCACCCAGAATCCACTTAGCCAGCACTCTTTACCGACTCCATCAATGACTGTCAAAGTTTGCCATCTGGTCCCTTTGTGAAGTTAGCTTTATAATGGAGCCCTTGGCTTGTTGAGAGATTAAATTCTTTATATCGCCAAATCTCAATTCTCCACTCTATTTTCTGTCTCATGCCAAAATTTTACAAATGCCATATTGTTATTCAACATTTCAGTGTCTGAAGCGACACATTGATAAGGTAAATAATAACAATCCTCTCACCTATATCAAGACAATGCTAAAATTTTATAATTGCCACATTGCACGATAACTTGGAAAGATAATTAACATTGATTCTCCCTGCCTGTATCAGCGATCATTTCAAGCCAAAATTTTTATGACTGCCATGTTCTGGCTGATATTTTAATATTTGCCTTTCTTCCTATCCCCCTCGGCAAGACATTAATCAACCTGACAAAACCTCACATATGGCTTTTTCCATGGGTTTACTGTCTTTTGTGAAAAGTATCTTTTTCATAGATAAAATAAAATCTTTTTTTTTAACGTCGATCGGGATATCTTTCAGGATAGCTCTTTTTCACCTTAAGTATTTCCTGTTTTAATTTCTATGGTTAATTAGTTAGCGAATTACCATAGCTAAATAGTGTCACAATCCTACCTTACCTGCCTTGTCATTTACGAGTAAATGACACCTAAATCCCAGTACACTATTTAGCATGCATCTGCTGTCATGCAATTCTATTTTCCTTTTCCTTGTCATGGTATGTTTCGGGATCAGTCATTCTTCTTCTGTTCTACATGCAATGTAATGTTCCTTTCATTTTCTTTTCATGCAATTTAAAGTGTGCGTGTGCTTGTGGGTGTATGTGTGTGACTATTATGGCTTGTTTTTCTTGGTCAATGTTTTTCTCTCTGCTACAGGAGGTTTTTCCACCATACGCATCAGTTCCACTTTAGCTTCTTCTGTCAGCTTTCCTGCAATTTCCTCCTTGATTCTGTCAGGGTAAAGAACACTGCTCGTCATCTCCCTTTCAAGTTGCTGCATGCTCATTTGATTACCACGAATTAATTCCCTCCTACTTCTAAATTTCCATACTGCCATTCCCCCTATGGTGATAATTATTAATGTGCCCATCATTGCTGACCAATTTATCGCAATCTGTTCATCATCCTCCCAAGTCATACCTTCCTTTCCCAACACATTTAACTTGTCCCTAAACTGATCCATATCAATCTTTCCTATCGGCTTCATTAGTGCTGGCATTTTATTCAAGGTAACATTGGGGAATCCCCTCACTATTCGCCCCCACAGCTCTGTACAACTGACTAAGCTTCTGTCAATCAATTCTATAATTGAATCTCTCTCTCTCTTCATATTTTTCTTCTACCTGGCAATATGGGAGTAAAGAAATGGACATCCCAAAGGCCGAACATCTCAGGGGCAATTTTATCAGGGATAATGGTGGTTTCACTTTTAGTGTCCTTGCAGACTCTCCCCCATATACCCTAGACAAGCTGATTGGTTTCTGTGTGGCCACTTCCCACACCCCATCTGAAACACTGATAGCTTGTGGTAATGCCATGTTTGCTAATACCTCCACTTGACAAGTTTTCTTAATTCCTTTCTTCCCTTCAAACAATTCAAGCACACACATTTTGTGATTACCAGCTACATAGATGAGGCTTAATGATGTACAAGTCCCCAGAGCATCATTTCTACACTTTTTAGCTTCATCTGCTGTTAGCCACTTTGTTCTACCCAAATTTAAAACTATGTATTCCGTTCCCACCTTGTGTCTTGCCACATTCCCAAACCTTGACTTCCTCTCTGGTAAGGAATAGGTAAATTTATAACCTGGTATATCTCGAATATACTCTCTCTATCCAACAATAGAATAGACATCAAAACTAATAGTTTTCCACTTTCCAACAAGGTCACACATCCCAGCACACTATAATATTTCCACAATTCTTTGGTGGGATCCACTGGCAACCTTAAATGATGGGGTAATTCGGTATGTATTCCAAATAGCACTTCCCTTAAGTGACCTGGGATTACTATGCTTGGGAACAGATGTCCCAATGGCAACATGTCTAATTGCACTCTCACATGTTCCAGCAAGGTCGTCAACAACTGACTAGTTTGTCGTACCTTATTTGTAATTATCATTAGTTGGAAATATCTTTGCATAAATCCACTTATTTCCTGTAATTCCATCATTACAGTTTCTGTATCATTAATTATCTCTTGTCTCAATCCTGCTAGGTTATTTATTAACCAATTAATTCTGGCTCTATTCTTGGCCACTTCCAACCTTTTCACATTTAATGTTGACACACTCTCCCTTGACACCTGAGCTAGTGTTCTCTGGTTTATTTCCACTTCTCCCAGTTTTTTTTATTATTATTATTTTAACATCATCTTCAGTAACTGTTCCAAACAGGACATTTAACGCTTTTCCCACAATCGGAACCACCGATCTCTTTTCTTTTATCTTCAGTAGCTCTATTTCTTTCAGGTAATTTTTTATGTCCCTCCATTGAGCATCTATCATAGTGGTCTCCAATTCTAGGGAATATAATAATCTGAGATATCCTTTCCCCTGGGAATAATCTTGTCCTATCTTCAACCGGGCTGCATCCAGCTGCTTTAGCTCATTTCTTAGTTTATTTAACAGCGACTCATATGGATTTAAATCTGTCACAAATGTTATCAACCATTTTGACTTGGTTATTATTACTTCACTCATTTTTTTAAAAAATGGTATTTCAGCTGTGCTTCCAAGCTTCCAACATCTTCATCATCATCATCAGTGTGGCTACCATCATCATTATCATCAACACCTTCATTTTGGTCATTCCTGCAAGGGAATAAGGTTCTCTTGTTTTTATTCTTCTTAACCATTCTGTCTTATTCCATTCTTCACTCAATTATTCCATAATTTCTTTTCTAAGTTTGTAACCCTTCAGCTCTTCTCTCCTCTAACCAACTCTTTGCAGATCGATTGGTCCAGACAGGCGCACGTGGCTCCCCCTCCAAAGACAGTAACTTTATGACACTACTGCAGGCCAGTCAGCAATGCCAATAATCTTCTTCTGTTCTTCCTGAGGTGCAACTCGCGCCTCCATCCCCTTCATCCACATCCACCACAGTCAGCAAGTAAGTTTTTGGATGAACCAGTGTCGACACCAAACACTTCTATTCTTCACAGCCTTTTTGTTCTACTGAGATTTGGGCTTCCCCACCCCTCTCAATCTCATCTTCAGCGGTAGTTCCTATTCAACCTCTAACCTTCTCTCAGGGCTCAATTCCTTTTCATGAGCCGTTTCATCCTTTTCCTTCACTCTTGATTCTTCCTTCTACTTCGAGTCTGTGAATTGGACTTCTTCATTACTTGTTGATTCAATGTCTAGATCTGTTTCTTAGCCTTTCTCTGAGCTGGGAAAGGGGTACCTGATCCTCCTCCTCCTCCTCCTCCCACTCACTGAGCTCTTCTTCTTGCTTAGGGCGTTTCCCTTTAGAACTGCTTGACTGGATTTCCTTGCTTTTCTCTTACTTTTCTTTGGACATGGGGTCAGGACAGTGACATCACAGGATTCCCTCTGTGCCGACTCATGTGACGACTGAATGCCGCTGGTCCCCGCGGAGGGTTCCAGCTCCGTCAATCGGATCACTTTGTTTAGATAGCTAAATTAATCTATCTCTTCATCTTCTTCAAAATCCTCTTCCATATCCATTTCTTCCGGTTCAACTAGAGTCACCTTCCTTGTTCTTGCCTTCTTAGGTCTGGGCTCACTCATTTCTAGATTAGCTATTTCAGCTTTCTTCAGATCATTGGCATGGTCCCTCCTGGCCGGTCCTGCCACTTGATCCCATATTACATACAATACTGGGCTTGTCTGTTCTACTATTTGGTAGTATGGTTCCCATCTCTGGTCCAGCTTTCCTTCTGTCTGGTTAATTTTATAGTAGACAGGGTCTAAACTCTTCCTCTCTCTCTTATGTTGTATCATTTGATAAACGTACATTGTAATTGCAATTAATGCTTCTGTTGCTTTAATCTATGTATAATTTATTGATTTTCTAAGGTTCCAATAACTGCAATTGATTTGCTATCTTCTGAGCCTTTGTAAAATATGAAGTCAGGTAAAAATTATATATATCTGACAGGTAGGTTTTATATAACATCTTGAAAAAAACACTTCTATTCCAACAGTTTATTTTCTCACACTTCTCAACTGTGGAACTCCCTTCAGATTTTTTGCTTCCTTGACACCTACAATTTAAAAAAAAATTCATATGCAATGTCAATTACCATCTTATGACTTCCTGGACCTTGTTCTTTTATTGTCCTTTCCTCAGTCCTCCTCACTAAAATCTTAATAGTGATACACATCCTAGTGGCATTATCACTTTGCTTGGGATGAAAGGATAAAAGAAAAGACTATACTTTTATCAAATATCTTTTATTCAATTATGTGTGATGGTGAGTTTTTATATATTACTTACGCAAAGCTTTATCCAATTACTTTTTCTTCTTTTATATGACATATCCCTTCAGAATGTGGTCGATCATGGCTCTCCTCAAATTCCTGTCTTTTTCTGCTCTAAGAAACTTTTGAGCTCTTGCCAACCCTCTTTATTTTTCTGTTCATTCACTCAAACTTTCACTTTATTTATCCACTGTTTACTCCTACTTCTTTTGCTTCCAATATGTCCTGTGTGTTTTAAATTCTCCAGGCCTTCTTTTATAACAAATATTATTATTATTAATGCATTTGTTTACATGTGTTTGGGAACTTACCCACATTCATAAACTTTCCCTTCATCTGGGTAATATTGTCTTTAAAAGATAGTTTCTTTCTCTTAAGGTTAATTTGGATTATGTTGTGTTATTTGTAATGGAAAAGAAAATTTTTGATTTTCTACAATGTGCATGAATGTAATCTTTTTTCCTTATTTGATATCTTCTTATTGGCCAAATATTTTATATATTTGGCACACAATGCACTAACATTGCGTAGGCTTTGGGATAACCTGTAACATTTTTTTTTGTAATAAACTTTTTATGATTCTTGACTAGTGTCTCTTGTGTGCTGCTCTTTATATTAGTCCTCATCACAGTTTTGTGTTGCAGGATTTATTTTAATCATTTTATCCTAATACTTTCTCGGTTATTTCTCAGAAATTTCTTGTGTCACTTTCTTGTGAATGTTAGGTTCCTTGTAGTTTATATTTTTCTTAAAACTCATCAGTAGAACCACATTTCTGTTGCTTCAAGTCTCTTCATTTTTCCTACATTATTCTTTGCCATATCAGAGACTAGATATTACATAGAGTTACGGCTTTCCACAACTCACCACCCATGTCCACACAAAATCTTACACTTAACAATACAACTTTCTTTCCCATCTCTCTAACAATGTAATATGTGTACTCTCCCTCCCCTCTCTTTTGCTATGTAATAGCAA
Source organism: Acanthosepion lycidas (assembly GCA_963932145.1). Taxonomy (NCBI): domain Eukaryota; kingdom Metazoa; phylum Mollusca; class Cephalopoda; order Sepiida; family Sepiidae; genus Acanthosepion; species Acanthosepion lycidas. Next base: position 119,102,932 of record OZ010574.1, on the reverse strand, counting down.
GTATTGTGTGGACAATACCTCTTCTATTTTTTACTCTCAAGTAAGAGAGATCACAGGACGAGATTAACTCTAATTTAACTTAATACTATGCAGCTTATATTAAGGGCATAGGTGAATGGCGAAACTTAACCGTTATCTAAGAAACACATCTGTGATATACATAATTGGGCGAAAGATCCGAAACATGAATTCTGTACAGCTAAATTTATTGAATCTTGGATGTCCCGTTTTTATTTCAATTCTTCACCAGTATCGAATCTTCATAACCAAATGTATGATTTCTGCAGTGCCGATTTAGCATCCTGCTACTACTTTTCTATCAATGTCAATTTTTGTGCAAAAAATGGATCACAGAGCCTTGATATTTTTCTCACCTCTCATTGGTTAGTTAATATTTAAATCATGTTCTCACCTATGGGTTATTCAAAACCATTTTTTCCGCCAAAAATCAAAAATGCTTCCCGGAGTCTATCATGAGATTACGTTTATTATAAATACCAGATACAAGTTTGTTTTTCTTCTTTTTGATTTCTCTCACTTACAAATCGCAGCAATGCGACAATTTTGTAATCGCTATATTTTCATATAGTCAATTTTGTGCATTTTGGGGAGAAATGGATCCCAGAAGCTTTCTTGAGTTTCCCCAAAACTTGTTCGCTGATTGGTCAATGCCAAACAATCAGATTGTCTGCACGTGAAGAATAACTCTTCCTGCGCAGCGATTTGGAGCCTATATAAGCAAGAAATATTCTTAGATAATTAGTGAGATTTCATCTGCCAAACGAATCCACGACAGTTGAAACCATGCGCCAATCTTCTTACTCACACCACTACTCACATGCTGAACATTCCTTACACTCACATAATATTTTTTTACACAGCAAAACTGTTGAGAACATTTATTACAAGAAACTATCACAAACTTTCTTTCAGTGAACTTTGGAATACAAAATAATAGTTAAAGAGAGACAACTCTTGTTTTATTCAATCTTTTTCTTACTCATTGCATGCCTTCTTTCACATCCTTGTACATCTTGTTAAATACATATTTTATGTGTAGTGATGTCTTTTGTTTATCCTTTTTCACGCCAGTTTTGTTTCCTGATCTAAAGTTAAATTAATGTGCTGAAGTTCGCCGAAGTTCGCTGCAGCAGCTTTCAAATGGTCTTTAATTGTTCTCGACAGCCCTTTAGTGGATAGTTCTTCTTTGGTTGAAGGTGGCTCCGAAGTTGTCTGGTGCTCTTTATCGCCGACTTTACAAGCGGTAGGCCGAATTCTCACAATATTTATTATGTAAAAATGCATAATTATGGCACAAGGCCGAAAAAGAGGAGGGTTTGTGGGTGATCATCACTATCTAATACCTAGCTAATCCGACTCACGACCCATTCACTCGACGGGTGAGAATCGAAAATGGTTAATCATTTTCGATTCTCACCCGTCGAAGTGCAGTTGAAATGCACTGAAACCAAGTTGCATCTTTGTAGTGAGTAAAATGGTTTTGTCTATATGATAAAATTATAATAAATAAATAATTATCGCTCTACTATCGGTATCAAGCCCTCTTTTGGATTAATGCTGTGAACGTTGGAATTTATATATTACTTTCGTTCTCATCGCATCGGATATATATATATATATATATATATATATATATATATATATATATATATATATATAGTACTGATACAATATCCGTTGGTATATAATCCAAGTGGGTCCTAATAATATAAAATATTAAAACTGATCCCCAAAAAGAGATCAATGTATTTATTATAACAGAGCATATAAATTACATAACAGAGAAATCCAAAATTACCTCAGGAGTATAGTCTATTTCAGCTGAGCCCGAGTGCGTCAGTCTTATTCAACTCAGACAGTGAACTGTCTTTGGTATCGGAACTAGAGATTTAAAATTTAATATTTAACGAAGATGGCAGTTGAAGAATTGATGCAGAACTAACCCATAAAAAAACAGACAGGACGGACTGCCCGTGTAATGGTAAGAGGAGGGCGGAAGTTATCTGTCTTAAAAGGAAAGAAGCTTCACAAATTCAACCCAAATATTAAAATAAGGGGTTATAAGAAAGATGATGTGAAACTAAAGGATGGCCGAAAAATGATTTTGTTCCCACTAAAATATACCAAAATATGCGTACAAACAAGATAAAATAAGATTATCAATAAGACGTATTTAGATAGTTTATATTAAGAAAGAATATATCAAAATTAAATATTATTAATGAATGGACAACGATAAATATATTAAGCATTTAAAATTTTAAAGATAAGTTAAATTATTAAGAATACAAACTATACCCAGTAATCTATAAAAAAACAACTTAAAATAACATAAAAGGATAAAGAATTAAATAATCAAAGAAAAGGGTGCTCACAAAGTAGTGGAAGGTTATAAGATCGGATTGATATGGAGAAGGAAAAATATAGAATAACTATAGCAATATGTTTAACATTAGAAGATTTAGATAAAAAATAAAGATAAAAAATATTATAGAAGTTTAAACTTAGTTCTATGACGACATTTTAGAACAAATTCATTCCTTTGTTTTAACATAGGTCACACCTATTCCTAATACTATTAATTTAAGAGTATGAGCGAAACCTATAATTTATCAGCCAAACTGAGGGTTTTAAAATTTTTAGGTCAATGGAGAACAAAAGACATTCTCTGTGTTTCTGGCCCTAAGAACCTGCTGATATATTTTTTGGACTGTGATTGGACTGTTCAAAGGTGACCCCCCCCTTTTGAAAGGGAAGGGAGAACTGGGACTGGACCTTAGCAGCAGTTGGAAACGAGACAGCTTAGAGACAAGAGGTTTGTTTTCTCTCTCCCTGCTGAAAAGGCAGGCAGCATTTGCCCATAAGTAAAGGAAGCATGGGTAACAAAGTTGCTGAGTGCAAGTTTCCCCTTTAGAGAAAGTTTTGAGAAGTCCTCTCGAAGAAGCCCCAGAAAAGAAAGTGTGAAAAGAAGTCTATAAGTAGAGTTTAGAGCTAAAGCCGTTTGAGAAGGAGAAGAAGCAAATACGTGCGTTTTCAAAAAGTGTTTTACCACGTGTTTAAGTAAATTTTTACCTTCTAGCGGCCGTAAAAGAAAGGCAATATCCAGGCGGACGGGAGGAAAATAAGTGAAGAAAGAAGGGATTTTGGTCACCAAAAAGAGAACCTTGTCTACACAACAGAGAAAAGAAAAAAGATAAAAACTTTTGAACCTTGAAAAGACTGAAAGTGTACTGTAGAGCCAAGGCTCTTCCCCCCTTTTTTATTGTTATCATTGACACAGCAGGTGGGCGCAATTCTTTTTTTGTTTTTTGTTTTTTTGCATTGTAATTTTTAAGTTTTGTTTTTCTACTATGTTTTTTTTACATTGTGAATAGGTTATATTATTCTCAGCAAAAAGGGATGAATTTTTGCAAGCACAAGTACCCTTGTTTAGCTGGTTAGAAATAAATATTTTTTCTTTGTAACTAAATCTGATTCGCATTTTTTTCTTTCTTTTTTGTTATCAATTCGGGCAATAGTGAAAATACTGTTGCAGCAGGTTTTATTTTCTTTCAGAAAATAAAATTTCCGAAAACTTTCATAACTTTCTCCTTCAATTCTCAAAATCTTTTGGGAAGAGCTGTTTGATATTTTAATTTTGTGTTGGTGCCTATGGATGTAAAGTCTTTTTTTTTCCCCGCGGAAATGATTTAACCTATTTTCTTTGGGGTAAATGGTTGTTTGGTATATCACCTTAGTACAGATGTCCTCCACCAGGGGTAAATTTACCCCTAAGGGGTAAAAAATTATATAGTCGGGGGTAAATAATTGAAGTACCTGATAATTTTAAAAATAATTCAATTAAATTTAATTTTGTAAAATGAGAGAGAGAATGCAAAGAAAGTGTGGGGGAGAGAGGGAGGAAGGGAGATTGTCTGTCAATCTTGTTCAGTCCTGTTTGGGCATGCTCACTGTTCAGCCACCAGTAACACTGTAGTGCTACGCCTACATTTTCTCCAATTCTAATTGGTCAATAAATACATACTAAAAAATAACAGGACAATTTATCTATCGCATTCCACCATAGTAAATTTGTTTCTACACTTTGTTCAAAAACAAGCTTTGCTACAAAATCGCTGATTGGTCCATTTTCTGTACAATCGGATATTTTTCAAAAATATATCCAGCGTCTCTGCTGGGAGCCACCCTAGGTAGTATAAATATTGGATGCATTCCAAAAAACCAGTTAGTAGTAGTTCCAGAACCACAGTCGAGTGTACCCAGAGACAATTGATCTCATCTACTCGCTCGTGTATTTCATCCTACTTACTTCGCACGTACATACATACAATACAGAACTTTATTTGATACACCACCAGTTCTCAGTGGACACACCAAGTTAAATCAATTCTGTAAGTTGCAACAACTGAACAATTTTCTGAAAGAAATATTCTATTTTCAACACTGAACTCTGAACATTTTACTCAGACAAATCTTCTTTAAGACATTTCCTTACAGTCAAGGGGAAGCTACTTTTTTCTCCCTTTTTCGCTCATATTACAACTACTTTGTATTATTGTTGAATTTAATATATATATATTTCTTCGTTAAACAAAATTGGTTCTCATTGTTCTTTTTCCTTGATGTTTTAAATATTATGTATGAATGTTTATTACCTTCTCAACACGCAGCCACATTATCTATTTAACCCATTCAACGTTGGTAACCACAACACTCAAGAAGCAATACATTCTACAATTGGTCAACCCGACGTTCTAATCAACATTCTACAACACCACTGTTCCGAATTTCAGTTGATCTCTGGCAGTGATCTGAAACAGATTCTATTCTCTCATTGCTGTATATTACTGCTGCTATGTAAGTATATTAGTATTATATTTTCTGAGAGTAATACTATAAGTTTGTATGCATTTATTATGATATTTCATTAAATTAAAAGTAAACATTAATTGAGAGCTTTGATGAGAACTAGCCTGGCATTGATAAAATCCACAGAGAGTGTTACTGCTAACTGAAGAATCAGTCATGAGTGGCAATATTCTGGATATGTTTTCAGTGAATGGAGAATTAGTCACATGACTAATTCATAATTATTTCTTTTCAGATTGTGTCATGTCCAAGAAACGTACATACCTGGATTCATATGTACAATATGGCTTTGACTTCGTTGTTGTGGATGGTGTGGAGAAGCCTCAGTGTCTGCTGTGCTTAAAAGTTCTTGGAAATGGGTCACTGAAACCTTCAATACAGAAACACCATCTGGAAGCTTCACATCCTGTCCATGCATCCGACGACCGTGCTTAGGGCTGCAGGAACACTGCCCAAACTGGGCTTTGTATCTGAGAAGAAACCAATGCTTTCAGCTTCCTATAATGTAGCGCTGCGAATAGCAAAGGCCAAGAAACCTCATGACATTGCCGAGAAGCTGATTAAACCTTGTGCCTTAGACATGGTTGAACATATATATGGGATTAAAGCAAAGCAGATGATTCAAACCATTCCCCTTTCTAATGATACAATCCATCGGCGTATTAGTGAAATTGTTGCGGACCCGGTGTGTGAATGTGGCTAATGCAGTGCTGACGTACGAAAAAGGTGGCCTTGTGCCAGACACTACACACGACTACCGGATCCACAAACAAAGTAATAAGGAGAGGAGAGAAAGAGGAATATTATATAAATATTCAGTACGTGTTCTTTCTCATACTAAATTTCACAATCTCCTGGACGTTAAAAAGGAAAAAGGAAAAAGGGTCATATTAAACGTGCATAAGAAGGAAGAAAAATTGGTAGGCACAAAGAATGACTGAAGCAAGACTTGCAAATAAACACAATTACAATTTTATTAAATATTCAACAAGTAGATTGTCTCGAACGTGGAGACAGAGATTAAACTGTTGTAACTTGCAAAAAGAGTATGAGGCAGTCAAAAATAGTTCATCCGATTTTTGCGCCAAAAAAAGAGGAAACAAGATGGCTTTGGCGGGAACAGTTTCTCTGTGAGAAAGTTCTGGAAGGATGTCTGCCTGAGTACTTAGAAACATGAATAATATTGCAAGGAATAAAAATACTCACTGCGTAATTTTGTGTTAATGTGAGTGTATGTGAATTTTTTTAAAGGTAACTGGTTCGTAAGTTCTGTGCATCCAGACGAAAGTTAGTCTTGGAAAGGTGTGACGACCGTATTGCAGAATATAGTAGTGAGTAGAAATAGTTCGTAAGCTGTTCACATCAAGACGAAAGTTAGTCTTGGAAAGGTGTGACGACCGTATTGCAGAATATAGTAGTGAGTAGAAATAGTTCGTAAGTTCTGTGCATCAAGACGAAAGTTAGTCTTGGAAAGGTGTTAAATATCCCAGCTCGTTTATGGTTAGGAGCGTGGGGTAATTGTGTCGTTTCAGCTTCGAATCAGAACAGCAACTGATTTGAAATCAAAAACGCCGGTCTCTCGTGACGTAGAACTCATCGCGCGGGAAAAAAAACAAATTTCAAACATCAGTAGCAGCCGATCCCGAGGGCGTCGGCAACACTATCAACAGCAGCTGGCTCACCGATGATTACTACTATATCTAGCTACACGAGAAGGGAAGGGATGCAATCCGCGCTTGCGCACGTCTAAATATTGCTGTGGAAAATGTTAGGCGTTCCACATGGCCCTCTTCCTGGATTAAATGTCAGTAGACATTTAACTAAAAATAATGGAATGTCTCGAATCGCTTAGGGAAGGTAACCTTCCGACCGGAACGAGTAAATTTGGGACAAGGAATAAGAGAAGTAGGCGTATCTGGAATTTCCTTAACAGGTGTAGGAGAAGTATGGGACGTCGCCTTTTCTAAGAATGCAGCCTTCAACCGATCAATCGACACGTTGTCTGTGTGGATACCTTTCTGAATTTGGAAAAATTTATCCGCGCGTTTAAGCACGCGGAACGGGCCCATGTAAGCTGGCATGATAGGCCGCTTAACTGCATCGATGCGAACAAAGACGAAATCACAATCTTGGAGTTTGTGCGGCAGATAGACATCACCCGGGCAGTGTCGTGGCGGCGTATAACTCAAGTCGGCCATTTTAATACGCAAGTCCTGGACAAAGGAAGAAGAAACTGGAGATGTATCCACAGCCGAGGAAAAATATTGCCCAGGTAAAGACAAGGACGTACCAAAAACGAGTTCTGCTGGTGAGCATTTCAAATCCTCCTTGAGAATGTTTCTCAGTGAAAGAAGGACCAGGGGGAGTTCATCAACCCAATTATCGTTATGCTTCGTAGCCAGCGAAACCTTGAGGGTACGGTGGAAACGTTCCACCAAACCGTTGGCACACGGGTGGTATGCAGTGGTACGTATATGCTTAGCTCCAAGAAGTTCAGTGAATTACTTAAACAGGTGTGACTGGAATTGTGCTCCTCTGTCGGTAGTAACTACTTTAGGAGTCCCAAAAATCGAAATCCAATCACGGAGGAAAGTCTTTGCGACGGTGACAGCAGTGGTATCTTTAATAGGGATAGCGGCAGGCCAGCGAGAAAAACGATCGACTATGGTCAAAAGGTAAGAATAACCTTGACAAGTCGGTAGAGGCCCAACTAAATCAAGATGAATATTAGTAAAACGAGCATCAGGTTCGCTAAAGGTACCCACAGGAGAGTTCGTGTGTCTATGTACTTTACATTGCTGGCATTGTAGACACATAGTGACCCAGTCGCGAATCTGGACATTCAAATTCGGCCAAACAAAACGATCCGAAATCAACTTAACTGTGGCTCTCTTGCTAGGATGTGAGAGTCCATGTAGGTGGTCAAAAACGCGTCTGCGAAGAGACGGAGGGACATAAGGTCTAGGAATGTTGGACTTGACGTCACAGTATAGGATCTTGTTACTAAAAGGGACCGGGCATTTCTGAAGGTCCAAAGAAGTGTCAGATAACACATGCTTCAGAGTTATGTCCGCCTCCTGTTCGTCAGCGATCAAGTCTTGACTGAGCACATCAGTGCTCATAGCAAACAAGTCGGTACGAGATCGGGCATCCGCGACTGTGTTATTCGTACCCTTAATGTACCTTATATCAGTGGTAAACTGGGAAATGTAGTCCAAGTAACGTATTTCCCTCGACGTATATTTGTCGGAACTAGTGGACATAATAGTGGATAGAGGTTTATGGTCCGTATAGATGACAAAAGACCGACCTTCGAGTAAATGCCGAAAATGTTTAACTGCACGAAAGATGGCTAGCAGTTCACGAGAAAAGGTACTATATCGTGACTCCGCAGGAGAAAGTTTAGCGGAAAAGAATGCTATGGGTCTACGCTGAGAGTCACGGACTTGCTCGATGACCGCGCCAATTGCAGAATCGCTGGCGTCGGTGGTCAGGTAAATATCTGACTGAGGATCGTCTTCTAAGAAGCTGAGCTTAGAAAAATTACTCAGAGCGGCTTTAGCTGCCTGGAAGGCAATCAAGTCGTCGTCTTCCAAGGTGATCGCTCTATTTCGCTTTTGTAGAAGGTTGGTAAGTGGGGTTAAAATTTTGGAACACTTAGGAATGAATCTCCGATAGAAATTCATCATCCCCAGAAAACGTCGCAACTGTTTAACAGAAACAGGGACGGGAAAATCCGTGATAGCTGTGATTTTATCAGCCACGGGAGAAATACCATTAGCATCAATATGATGTCCCAAAAACTCAATGTGGTCCGCACCGAAAACACACTTGTCGAGGTTCAAACGGAACCCGTAATGAGACAAACGTTGAAAAACTTCGTGCAGATGACGTTTATGAGAGGCAGTGTCCTCGCTAGCTATCAAAATATCGTCAATATAATCATACACGAAAGGAAGTCCACGTAAAACTTCGTCCATGAGACGCTGAAAGGTTTGTGCTGCGTTGCATAAGCCGAAAGGCATTTTTAAAAACTCAAATAAACCAAAGGGCGTGGTGACAGCCGTCTTTGCAATGTCGACAGCAGCCACTGGTACCTGATAATATGCTTTCGCGAGATCGATCTTAGTAAAAATTTTAGCACCTTGTAATCCTGAAGCGAAATCGTGGATATGGGGGATCGGATATCGATCTCGGACAGTGACAGAATTCAACTTCGTATAATCCACGCAAATTCGGAAATCATCTTGTCCAGGCTTAGGTACCAAATGCAGAGGAGAAGCATAAGGGCTGTCGGACGGACGAATTACACCATCTCGCAGCAATTCATCGAAAGCCCGTTTAGCTGATTTCAATTTGGAAGGTGCCAAGCGACGGGGGCGGGAAAAGGTGGGCTGCCCAAAGGTCTTGATAAAGTGTTGCGTTTGATGTTTGGATGCATCGATTGAGCCAGCAGGACGCAGGAGGTCTTGGTATTGATTCAGAATATCCAAATATTCCTTATCGGGGCAAGCTGCCACAGTGATGCCAGTAGTAGTATGTCTGGAGCAGGTACCAACGACACATAGACTCGTCAAGTTATCAGTCAAAGAATGGTTGTTCATTCGCACAGCAAGATCAAAGTGTGCTAAGAAATCTGCACCCAATATCGGCATCCGAACGTCGGCAACAGTGAAGTCCCATGTGAAATCCCTGCGCATACCTATATTCAAGGTGAGGGTCTTAATCCCATAGGTATTAATTTGGGAACCGTTCGCTGCCAGCAAACGAAGTTGATAAGGTTTTAAGCCAGTCTTATTTTCAACAGGTAATACACTGATGGAGGCACCAGTATCGACTAAAAACCGTAAATTATTGTGTGTGTCTAACACATAAAATAGACGACTAGACTTAGGGGAAAGAGTCGTGCCAGCAAGACTAGTCGCCTTCACTTGCTGGCGGTCTCGTTTCCCTGGACCGCAGAAACTGCACGGCTGAGTACAGCGACGTGCTAAATGACCAAATCTGCGATGGTAATAACACGCAGAGGACGAGGTACCAACGTCTCGGCTAGACGAACGTGGTCGACTCCTAAAACGCGGACGACGAGAGGGAAATCGGTTTCGATCGCGGTTTCTTAAAGCAAGTGACAGGTCTTTAACTTGTTGCTGTAAGTCTTCCACGGCTTTCTCCAAGGCACTCGGAACACCGGATGTTTCGACGCTGTGTATTGGCGTTGTATGGTGATCTAATTGGGAAAAAATTCTATCGGCAGCGTCCGCCAACTGATCAAGTGAGGTGTTTTCAGACATTGGCGCCAAAATTTGGGTAATGGTGGTGGGAAGGCGATCCAACCACAGGTTTTTTAAAATAGAGTCAGCCATAGCGTTCTTCCCGAGTCGACTCTTCATAAAACGGAGGAGTTGTGAGGGGGTCCTGCCATCACGAGTTAAGTCACTAAATAACTCACGGATTGATGCTTCCTCTGAACGACCCATTCTCCGTAGGATCGCTTCTTTCAATTGGTTGTATGGTTCAACCTCCGGGACGGCTTCTAAAAAATCAGATACCTCTTCCACGATAGAAGGCGTCAAGGCTGACACTATGTGGCCAAATTTTATTTTCTGGTCATAAATCTTCCTTACTGAGAAAATTGCTTCCATTTGCAGGAACCAGTTTCTAATATTCCCTTCGTAAAAGGCTGGAAATGGAGCTACGGCGGCAGCCATGCTCGATAACTCGTCTGCTTCACAAGACGTCATTCCGGCCACCAAATTTTATGCACGTACATAAAAACGAACCGGTGATCACTAAATTAAAGACCCGTATGATCACGTCGGGAAGTCACCAATTTGTTGCGGACCCGGTGTGTGAATGTGGCTAATGCAGTGCTGACGTACGAAAAAGGTGGCCTTGTGCCAGACACTACACACGACTACCGGATCCACAAACAAAGTAATAAGGAGAGGAGAGAAAGAGGAATATTATATAAATATTCAGTACGTGTTCTTTCTCATACTAAATTTCACAATCTCCTGGACGTTAAAAAGGAAAAAGGAAAAAGGGTCATATTAAACGTGCATAAGAAGGAAGAAAAATTGGTAGGCACAAAGAATGACTGAAGCAAGACTTGCAAATAAACACAATTACAATTTTATTAAATATTCAACAAGTAGATTGTCTCGAACGTGGAGACAGAGATTAAACTGTTGTAACTTGCAAAAAGAGTATGAGGCAGTCAAAAATAGTTCATCCGATTTTTGCGCCAAAAAAAGAGGAAACAAGATGGCTTTGGCGGGAACAGTTTCTCTGTGAGAAAGTTCTGGAAGGATGTCTGTCTGAGTACTTAGAAACATGAATAATATTGCAAGGAATAAAAATACTCACTGCGTAATTTTGTGTTAATGTGAGTGTATGTGAATTTTTTTAAAGGTAACTGGTTCGTAAGTTCTGTGCATCCAGACGAAAGTTAGTCTTGGAAAGGTGTGACGACCGTATTGCAGAATATAGTAGTGAGTAGAAATAGTTCGTAAGCTGTTCACATCAAGACGAAAGTTAGTCTTGGAAAGGTGTGACGACCGTATTGCAGAATATAGTAGTGAGTAGAAATAGTTCGTAAGTTCTGTGCATCAAGACGAAAGTTAGTCTTGGAAAGGTGTTAAATATCCCAGCTCGTTTATGGTTAGGAGCGTGGGGTAATTGTGTCGTTTCAGCTTCGAATCAGAACAGCAACTGATTTGAAATCAAAAACGCCGGTCTCTCGTGACGTAGAACTCATCGCGCGGGAAAAAAACCAAATTTCAAACATCAGTAGCAGCCAATCCCGAGTGCGTCGGCAACACTATCAACAGCAGCTGGCTCACCGATGATTACTACTATATCTAGCTACACGAGAAGGGAAGGGATGCAATCCGCGCTTGCGCACGTCTAAATATTGCTGTGGAAAATGTTAGGCGTTCCACAAAATGTCTCAAGATATTTGTCAAGAAGTTATTGAACAAATCAAATCTAGCCCAGCAAAAATATCTTTGCAACTTGACGAAACCTCTGATGTAGCCAATTTTTCACAACTTCTTGTTTCGGTCCGTTACATATGTGGAAAAGAACTAAAAAATGAATTTCTCTTTTGTGAACCTCTCCAGCAAACCACAAAGGCTACTGATATAATGCAGAAAATACAAGACTTCTTTGACAAGAACAATCTCACGTGGGACATTGTTGGCTCAATCTGTACAGACGGAGCTCCAGCCATGGTGGGAGTGAGATCAGGCTTCTCTGCACTTGTGAAGCAAAAGGCACCCCATGTAATAACAACACATTGTTTTCTTTACAGACATGCATTAGCTGCCTAAACTCTTCCTGAAAATTGTTTTGCAGAAAGTTGTTGAGGCTGTTAACTTCATTCGGTCCCGAGCATTGAATCACCGTTTGTTCAAAGCTTTTTGTGATGAGATGGGCTCTGAGCATTCCATTCTTTTACTGCATACTGAAGTAAGGTGGCTTTCACGTGGACTTATTTTAAATCGTGTGTTTGAGCTCCGTAGTGAGGTAGAAATGTTTCTTCGTGACCGGAATTCAAAACTCTGTGAAAATTTTGCTGATCCCAAGTTCATCACCTGTTTGGGGTACCTGTCAGATATATTTACCCATCTTAACCAAGTTAACAAACAACTCCAAGTAACATCAGTAACCATTGTTGAAGTAAGTGAAAAAATGACAACATTGCAGGCAAAGCTGAACTTATGAGCTCGGAGAGTTCACCAAAGCAACTTTGCAAATTTCCCAAATTTGGATGAGGTCATCAGTGAAAGTCCTGGAGTGTTGCCTGGGATAAATGAAGACATCACAGACTATTTGAATATCTTGAAGAATCACTTCACTGGCTACTTTTCAAAAGACATGATTCCAACAGAGAGATGGATAATAAGACCTTTTGCCACTGAACTGTCAGAAATAAAAGATGACAGCCCAGTAAAAGATGAACTGATTGATCTTCAATGTTCTGCTACTCTTAGAGAAGAATTTGAAAAAGTTGGTGTTAATTTTTGGATAAAACTCAGATTCATTCCCACCCCTTACTCAGCGTGCCTTCCAAGTGCTTGTTCCTTTTGTCACTACGTACTTATGTGAATCAGGGTTCTCAAGTTTAGTAGCAATAAAGACAAAGGCCAGAAACCGCCTGAAAGCCGATGATGATATGAGAGTAGCATTATTAGAAACAGCTCCTCGCATAAACAAACTGATTGACTCAATGAATCAGCAATGTTCCCACTGATAATGCTTCTGGTGTTTCTGTTCATTATTTTTTGTAATACAAATTAACTTCATATTTTCTATTTAGAAAAGGTTTGATTTTCTTCTTTTTTTTTATACGAATGTACTATTTTTATACAAAACCTACAGTCCTAAACAATAAAAAGGTTCTTTCTGACCTTGTTTTTGTCCCTTTATGACATTGATGTACAAATGAATGATGGATTATTAATTTTTTGATCAGAATACTGAATTTTTACTAATTTTTAGTATTTGTCGGTATTTTTTATTTCTGTTTTGGTATTTTTACTAATGACTAATTCGCACAATTTTTAGTCACAAATTAGTCAGTATTAATCATAATCATTCATTCAAAAAAAAATTTTTTTAGTATTTTCCAAAAATTTTTTAAATTACCAAAAACAAAAATTATGATTATTAATTTGTAGATCTACTAATACAGCGGATAAAATGAATAATTTTTTTTATTAATGACTACAAACGTTAATAAAAATACTGAATTTTATACAAAGTACTAACTTATACTAAAAAAATTAGTAGATTAGTACTAAATAAGAAATCAGTATTTTGAGTGTCGCTTAGTATATTTTAGGAACAGTATTTTGACTAATAAAAACCCTTAGTATTTTGAATGAAAAAATCATTCATTCATTTAGTCACAAAATTGTACATCAATGCTTTATGATGGCTATGAATTTTTGATGATATATATATATATATATATATATATATATACCGAAAGGTATATATATATATACACACTGATATATATATGACAACATATATATATATACATATATATATATACAAAAAGACATATATACATATATATGTATATATGTAAACACAAACACACACTCATATATATACACATGCATATATATATATATATATATATATATATATATATATATATATATATATATATTGACAAACACACACATATATATTTATATACTCATATATTTATATACATATATTTATATATATATACTCAAATATATATATATATATATATATACCCACATGCATATATATATATATATATATATATATATATATATATATATATATATGCGCGCATTTTTGGTTCTCAACAGTCGAGATGCATGCGCATCGAAACAAGAATGCTGTGAGTAATTTGTTTTGTCCGTATGTAAAAATTATAATAGATAATTATTTCTCTACTCTTGGTATTGTACTCGCTTTTGAATATATATATATGCACACACACACACATATAAACACACATATATATACACAAATATACACACATATATATACACACACACACATATATATACATATATATAGATACACACATAGATATATACACACATACATATAGATAAATATACATATATACATGCATATGTATATAGACATATATATGAATATACATATATACATGCATATATATATATATATATATATATATATATATATATATATATATATATATACACTTTCTGGTGCGACATAGAGAACCAACTGTCCTTGCGGTAGATGAAGCTATTGATTCAATGTAATTGTTCCATTTCAGGTCAGTTGATAGTGTGAGGCCAAGCAGTCGCAAAGAGTTGCTCTCGTGGAGTTGAGCATCAGACATTCTAATGGGAGGCAGGGAGGGTTCTGTGCGGTGGGTAATAGAGAGCAGTTTTGTTTTTGAGGCATTAAAGTTAACCAGCCAATATCTGTCCCAGTCTACAACCTATTGGAGGTCCTTTTCGAGACCAAGGGCCAGGTTAGTTTTGTCAACGATGTCAGATTTGCTATTTAGGCAGGAGTAAATAGTAGTGTCGTCTGCATAGATGCCTACTTGGGAACTGATGACATCGGGAAGATCGTTAATGAAAATAAGGAACAATTTAGGGCCCAGGATAGATCCTTGGGAAACACCTTGGGAAACACCTGCGTTTGTGTGAAAGGAACTGGAAGAGAATCTGTTAAGGACGACCATCATTACACGGTTTGACAGGAATTATGTTTGATTTAAGTCAAATAATCGTCCTGAAACACTGTATTCTTGAAGCTTACGAAGGAGGCCGGCATGCCAAACCCTATCAAACGCTTTAGAGATATCTAGAGCCACAGCACGAGCTTCTCCGTTATTGTGAAGTGCTTGGTAAACAAATTCAGTTATGGCCGTGAGTATATCAGCTGTAGATCAGGCAAAGTGGAAATCATATTGCTTGTCAGAGAGTCGATCATGGGATGTAAGGTGCTTAACCACTTCGGCGTTGATTAAATCTTCAAAAACTGCCGAAGAGTGGTAGGAGATTGATAGGACGGCAAGTAAGATGGGTCAGAATGGTCGCCAGAGTTCTTAAAGACAGGTACAACAGATGAAGACCCAACAAGATGGAAAGTAATAGTCGCTGAGGCAGTAGTTGTATAGTTTGGAGAGGACAGGAGCCAGTTCAGAAACACATTTCTTCAGGACAATGGCTGGTATCCCTTCCCTACTGCTAGCTTTATGGGGGTCTAATTTAGAGATGATGCCCAATACCAACGATGGGCTTATGTGCAACACGCTCAACAGGGCATCAGTTCTAGGTGGGAAATCGGGTTTGGATTTTGGGTTGAGCGTTGAGTTGGATGAGAATTTCCGAGCAAAGCACTCAGCCTTATCAGCTGAGATCAGGTCCTTAAATTAGTTGAACTAAGGCGGTATTGTGGGTTTTCTGTTGTTTAGTACGCTCTTGCAATGACGCCAATAATCCTTGGAGCCGAATTTGAGAGATGCAATACGTTGTTTCATTCTATCAGCAAATAGTGACTTTGCTTCATTGAGGACATGCTTACACTCGTTACGGGCTGAGACAATGTAATCTGACATGTCACTACGGTACAGGCAAAAGTAGTGATTCCTATGGGTAATGGCAGCTGAGTAAACAGGTTCTCTGCTGATTGCTCAGCCGCCATTGTTGTAGAACCAAATGGATGAGTGCGAGCTAACCTTATATTTCGTTGCGGAGATGAAAGCCTCGATTCCAGCTTTTACCCAGGAGGAGACCTCAGAAGCGCATTCTTGAACGGGGAGATTAAAGACCACATTCCAGGGGACATCGCTAGGGAAATCAAGAAACGAATCCCAGTCTGCTCGTGGATAAAAGAAAGATGTTCTGTTGGTAGGACTTCTTTGCTGGGGGTGGAGTAGATGTCGACAGACTCTACAGCATGATCAGAGTTGCCAAGAGGGCAGAGCTGCGTGGTACAAAACTCGGGATATATATATACACACACATAGATATATACACACACATTTAAACACACACACTCTCACACACACACACACACACACACACACACACACACACACACACATATATATATATATATATATATATATATATATATAAAGAAAGAACAGTCATTTATAATTCATAGTTCTTTTACATTTATTTTTAAAACGGTGCTCGTAACACAGTAGAGCATAATATTATAATTATTTTTTAAAAATATATGTATTCATCGCGACACAGAATATCCCATTCTGCCTCACTTGAAATGTGAATGAACTTTAAATTTTAAGTTTACTTTAAGATTTAGGTTTTGGTTTCGAAACATGGTAATTTCTGTGTCGTGATGAATACTTATTTAAAAAAATATAATACACACACACACACACACACACACACACACACACATATATATATATATATATATATATATATATATATATATATATATATATATTCGAAAATTATAACATAAATATGTTATAAAATCACTACAAAAATAGCCATTTTGCTTCAACACTTCTGGTGTCTTATCAAGTGATGATGTTGAATGTAGAATAATGAGTTTTAAAAGGTTCAAATCAATCAAACACCCCTCGTTAAGAGGAAACGCTGTTACATAAGCTGGAATGACTAATCAAAATACAAGTATGCGAGAATTCAAAAACTTGACAACGAACTAAGGTTATAATAATTATTTAATGCTTTAATGTTGCGGTTGGGCTAAAATAAAATTTATTCAAAATAATAAATATTAAATTTTACATGTTATTCTATTTATTTATTTTTATTGAAATTAAGTTGGAATAAATGTTATGATCAAATGTTGCTCCGAACTTCATGACAACATAGATACATTTGCATCATAAACAGAGGCAGGGGAGGATGACATCTTGCGAAAGACAATACATACACAATCAGATTATAATACATAAGCACGCAGGTGTATTTAGATATATACACACACAAAAAGGCGACGAGACAGGAAATATCCTCGCGACCCTTGAAAAAAAAACACATACATACACAATGAAAGGTACACACAAGTAACCGTACACAGAGACACCGATAAAGACACATACATACACACACACATACATTGACAAAGACACTCCGATGCACCAATATTCAAGTTTGAAAGTGTTATTGAACAAATTCTAACCAATTATTAAAATATAACTTATACGGGCAAATGAAAATCAACATGGGCAGAACAGAAAACCAAACATTAGGGAAAGAAAGGTCATTAAAACAGATAGACATGGATAGAAAAATAGATATATACGCATAAAAATAACACCATCTAATATATAAAAAAGAAAACTCCAAACACACAAATATATATAAAAATATATTTCATATATACCTATATACGCACTAGTGCACATACATGAGTACAAAAATATAACAGTAGGTGAAAGAAAATAAAAACTACATACAGACATATGTGTACACATTCTTCACTGCAGACAGAAACACAGAAGAGCCTACCTACAGACAAACATATACACACACACATATATATATATATATATATACACGTGTACACACATACACATATATATCTATATATATATATATATACACACATACACACACATACATATACGCATACGTACATGCATATATACACATAGAGAAGCATTTTTCTTGAAGTTGAATTGTCTATTTTTTATTTGATTTATTTGTTGTGGATAAATGCATTACGATCACGCATATTCTTGGCCTTCACAAAAAATCACCTTCTGATACATCTTACTCAGCATAGATTCCGCAATAAAATTGGTGACTCCGACGTTCCAACTAAAAAATTTTGGTAAACCCGACATTTCAACAAAAAAAATGATAACTCCAACGTTTTTGATAAAGATTGGCACACTACGCACCATTAGCAGCGCTGACAACGACCATCACTCATCACAGAACCTGCAATTGTTTACCCGTTAAAAAGGCGCCAAATTCAGTTTTTCTTTCCCTCCAAAAAAGAACCGAATCAATATGGCTGTACCCGTGCCACCAACTGAAGCCGCACCCAGATTAGAACTTCCAACTTATAGTACCAACGCGCAAATGTGGTTCGTCCAACTTGATGCAATTTTCCAAGCGAGGCGTATTACTTCGCAACAATCCAAATTCGCATTTGTGGTGGAGAAGCTACCTGCCGATGTGGCATCGGAGGTAGCGGACATCCTTAAAGAGCTCCCGCCAGATAAGCCTTACGAGGTGCTTAAACAGGCTATACTTCAACGAACAGGTTTGTTCGGAAGAACGCAAAATTAACTAACATAACCCTGGGGAACAATAAACCTTCCCAACTCTTACGCAAGATGCAAACCTTGCTTGGCACCAATTCTATGTCTGAGACAGTACTAAAACAAATGTAGCTAGACAAGCTAAACCCAGACATAGTTCAAATTCTCACCGCATTAACTGATGAAGTGGGTATCGAAAAATTAGCAGCAATAGCAGACAAGATTCTTGATACCCGACCGACTCATCACATCGCCTCCGTCGTGTCGTCAAACGATTCACCTCCAAACACCAATCAACAATTGCAAACCTTAGCATCAGAATTGAAGAAACTTTCCCTACGTCTAGACGACATCCAAAACACACCAAGCAGAAGTCGGAGCAGCACTGCGAGTCGACACAGCATTCAACGACGACGTTCAACATCTCGGCGCCCCCGACACCATCAACGCGGTTTTTGCTGGTACCACGAGGTGTTCGGCACGCGCGCAAAAAGATGCCAACCGCCGTGTTCATATCAAAGCACGCTCTCAACCTAGCAACAGGGAAACGACCAGCCTGGCAACCATTAAAGATGTTGGCTGCCAGGGTTAATGGTAAAAATAGCCTCTTCTATATCCACGACCGCAACACCAACCTCAAATTTCTGGTCGACACAGACGCACAGATCAACGTAATACCGCTGAGCAACTGTAGCAAGTCGGTAACGACACCCAAGGAAGCTCTACTAAAATTGCAAGCCGCCAACGGCGCACTCATTAGCATACGGCGAGCGCATTATGTTCCTCAACATCGGCCTAAGAAGGGAATTTACCCGGACCTTCACGATAGCCGATGTTGAGACGTCAATCCTCGGAGCGGATTTCTTAGCGCATTTCAACTTGTCTGTCGAGTTACCCTCACGCACACTTACCGACACGCGCACTAAACTACAACGCCGCGGGGCATTGTCTAGGCATTCGACGATCGGTTTGAATGCGCTGATACCGGGAGCGAACGGCTACGAGAATTTACTCTGACAGTATGTCACTACTGTCGCCATTCACCTATGCAGAACCCATCAGACACAACGCTACTCATGCTATTAAGACAACTGGACACCCAGTTCATACATCAACCTCGTCGATTGCATCCAACTAAATTACGGGTAGCTAAGGACGAATTTGAGAATATGCTCAAATTGTACATAATTAGACCATCTTGAAGTCATTATGCTTCACATGGTTCATAAAAGCGATGCCGACACTTGACGTCCGTGCGGGGATTATAGACTGTTGAACGCCCAAACTGTACCGGGAAAATATCCTATCCCGCATATCAAAGACTTCGCCCTATCGTTAGAAGGCGCCACTGTATTTACCAAATTAGACCTAAAGAAAGCCTTCTACCAAACCCCAATAGAGCCATCCGACATTCCCAAGACAGTCATTACTACCCCTTTTGATTTGTACGAATTCACTCGAATGCCATTTGGTCTGCGTAATGAGGCGCAATCTTTTCAGCGCCTCATCGATGAAGTTCTTCGGGGTTTACCTTTTACCTATGCTAACATTGATGACGTTTTGATAGCCAGCAAGACTCCGAAAACACCACAACCATTTGCAATCAGTATTCCAGCGACTACAACACTATGGCTTGAAACTAAATGTCGAAAAATGCTTGTTTGCCGTCCCTAAGCTGACTATTGTCAGTTACGCCATTGATAAGCACGGGTTAACTCCCTTAGACGAGAAAGTCAATGCCATCAGCACCTTCCCACCACCGCCAACCCTACGCCAGTTACGTAGATTTTTAGGGATGGTAAATTACTATCGCCAGTTCATACACAACTGCGCCGACATACACGGGTTGGACAAAATAATTGGGACACTTGTTAAATTCAAAGAAAATTTCTTTAATATAGAGTTGGTCCTCCTTTAGCCTCACAGACAGCTTTAATACGTCTAGGAATGGAATCATACAGCTTCCTGACTTCATCCAGAGAAATTTTCAGTCATTCTTCCATTAAAACCTTCTCCAGCTCTTTACGACACGACGGTGGCGGATAGCGGCTCCTAACTTGTTGCTCCGAAATGCACCACAAATGTTCAATAATATTGATATCTTGAGATTGGGGAGGTCATTCCATTTTTTCTATCTCACTTTCATGCTCTTCATACCAATTCTTAACCACTCGAGCAGTATGTATTGGAGCATTATCGTCTTGGAAGATGCAGTCACCATCAGGGAATAAAGTCTAGGCCATAGGATGAACATGATCTCTCAAAATGTTCAGGTAATCTTTGCTGTTGATTCTACCATGCAGGGCAACTATTGGACGGAGACATTTCCATGATATGGCGGCCCAAACTATCACTGATCCACCTCCACACATAAACTCGTCCTGAAGTTGGGAAAAGAGAAAAACTGGACTTGTTTGAGAATATGACTTGCTTCCATTGGTCTGCAGACCAGGCATTGTGATCTCTGCACCACTTCAACCTCTTTTGAATGTTGCGAGTGGAGAGAAGAGGTTTCCTCACAGCGGTCCTTCCATGATATGGAGCCTTATGGAGCTCACGGTGAATCGAGGCTCCTGCTATGCGAGCTCCAACAATTTGCTCTTTTTCGAACTTGGAGAGGTCACGCATTTAGCTTAAATTTTACTAAATTCTAAAAATAAGACAAAGACTGTAAGTTAGATAAATAAATGTATTTACAATAGATATAACATGCAATTACAAAGTTTTAGTTAAAGTTCTTAATATAATAGGTCTTTGAAATATAGGAGTGGATTTTGCAACTGTTCCAATTAATTTGTCCAACCCCTGTACTCTTGCCATTGACAAACCTCCTTCCTAGACATAAGAAAAAGAATCCTAAGATCGCGTTGTCCGCTGACAAATTAAATTCTTTCAACAAAGCCAAGCAGACGTTACAAAACTGCACTAAGCTATCATACATAGCACCTTCACCCGACGTAAAATTAACCTTGAACACTGACGCATCGTCTAATACGGACCGTGCGGTGCTCCGTCAAGTTATTAACGGAATCGAAAAGCCACTGTCGTTCTTCTCCGTCAAGCTTAATTCGGTCCAGGCCAAATACTTCTCCCGTGAACTGTTGGCAGTTTACTTAGCCATCAGACACTATCGACATATATTGGAAGGGCGCGATTTTGTGGTTTTCACAGACCACAAACCACTAACATATGCCTTAAGTGCGAAGTCCGAAAAACATAATCCGCGTGGTATCCGCTACTTGGACTAGATAGCGCAATTCACATCAGATATTCGTTACGTTAGCGGCACCAGCAACACAGTAGCCGATGCTTTATCTCGCACGACCCTTAACGCAGTTCAACCTGTCAGGTGTTCGATCAGATACTTCCCTGTAAATTGAAAAACGACCGCTTCCATTCACGGATAGGTCAGTTTATTGACATAACCACGGGTAACCCACGCCCGTATATACCACCAACTATGCGCCGTCTTGTTTTCGACCATTTCCACTTCCACACCCAGGAGGCAAGGCAACGTTGCGGACCATATCAGACAGATTTTTCTGTCCTGGTATGGCAGCTGACATAAAACAGTGGTCCCGCACGTGTCTACGTTGCCAAGCAACAAAGGTTGGCAGACATACTAAAGCACCGATGTCAACCTTCCTCAATCCAGACGGACGTTTTACTCACTTGCATATGGATTTAGTTGGGCCATTGGAAGGCGTAGACGGTTTTGAGTACATCCTTATAATCATCGACCGTTTCACGCGATGGCCAGTCGCCGTACCGGTCGGATCTATAACAGCTGAATCAGTCGCCAATGCCATCTTTACGCATTGAATCACTATCTTCGGTTGCCCTTCGGTGATCACCAATCTACACTCTTCAGCGAATTTACCAATCTCCTGGGAATTAAACCCATTTCCACCACCGCATATCATCCTTGTGCGAACGGCCTAGTGGAGAGATTCCACCGACAACTAAATTATGCTCTGACAGCATCGACAAATGGCCCAACGTGGGTCGTGAAATTACCTTTCATTATGTTAGCTCTGCGCCACACCGTTAAAGTGGACCTAAAGTGCACTAGTGCCGAGTTAGTTTTCGGAACACCTCTGACCTTGCCAGGACAAATTTTCAGACCTGTCACCGAAAACCTTCCTTCCAGTCATTTCGTTACCGATCTTCGGTAAAAGATGTCTGACGTTATTTTTACACCAATTCGGGCTTATCACAAACCGTACTATGTCGCTGATCTACACAAAACTGACTTTGTTTTCCTTCGTCGAGATTCAGTCCGCAAGCCCCTAACTTCTAACTACACTGAACCACACCAAGTAATCTCTCGAGCACCAAAGCATTTCATTATCAATCTCGCGGGGAAACATACAACAGTCAGCATCGATAGGTTGAAGCCAGCTTACATTAATTCGGACATGTGCACTGGCCTACCAAATTCTATTTTTCAGGTCATAGGCTGGTTTAATGGCCGTCAAATCAAAAGATACAGTTTATTTATAGTCAATTGTGATTACTTTTCGTAGGTATGCGTAAAACTTTGCTAAAAAAGAGCATACCCTGATGAAAAAAGTCCCAAACTTGATCAAAAAAATTTTGTATTGTCTAAAAGTTTATGTCATCATTATAAGGAAAGACCAAAGTACTTTTGAGTATTTTTTTTTAATTAAATTCTTTCTAGCACGTCCGAAATTTTAGCTAAAAATCTTGATTTTTTTTGAGTCATCAACATTGATGTAAAATCAATCATGTCAGCCATCCTTGACAGTTTTATAAACAAAGTCAAATTAAAACTCTTATTCAATTATACGTTTTTCTTAAGTTATTTTAGGAAAATTAGAAAGCATACTTAATGTAATTTGAAAGAAACATTACTTACTTTTTTTATCAGAAAATTTTTTAAGAGAGATATTTCCAACAGTGATGCTTGTTTTTTGGGTCTGATTGAGAGGTTGTTACTGATGTACGTCAATCTCTCGACAACTTTCGTCAGGGGAATTTATCGGACAGAAGTAAAAATAATTTGTGCTAACCAGATGTGCCTGGTTAGTAGATCTGGTTTTTACAGATCTACTAACCAGTAGTAATAGTTTCCCAAAAATTTTTTACCTTACGTTTGAGGGAGAATTCTGGAATAAAATAATACTGGAATAAAAATAACATTTAAACTACGAAAAATACATTTATAATTCAAATTTTATAAGACAAAAAAGGAGTAACAATATTGTTACGTACACATAAAATTTTATTTTATTTTTTTAATTATCCTGCAAGTGGTGGGATTTATTACAAGCTGTTGACAGACGTGTCAGACTTAACTCCTCCTTAATTTCCTAACTGTTCACTAGGGCATGCTTTCCCTACACTATAAATACTGGGCGATTTCTTGTCTCGTTCTCTTTTTACTTTGCATTTCCGCGGACATATTGAAAAATATGATCTCTCGCAGAGATCTGCGTTTTGCCTACTTGTTAATGTCTGTCCATTGTAAATTTTGTTGTTTAATATATATACTTGTGGTATATATATGTTGTGGAGTGGTTTCACAGTGGAGGCTTGTATTTGTACTAAGTCGGTCCTAAAATAGGTTCGACGTACAAAACGTTAGGAATTTGATATAATAGGTAATGACGCAGAGTAACCTAGTTGCGGTCGCTGATACTTTAGTATCCGACTAACGGTCGTCCGGCATCGACTGACTGACCCACTAAGCGACTCCCACGTTACTCTTACTACTCCTACTTATTATTAACTATAGAATAGGTGTGTTCCACTATAACATCCCCCCTAAAACTTTACTCCGTAGGAGTAAACAGTTTTCTTTATTTTTTATTTTTTTACAGGAAATAGGAAGAAAAAACAACAAAAATTCATTATTTTTTTTTTTTTTTTTTAGCAACATCGTAGCGTATCTCCTACGTTTTTGATCCACTTTTAAATGATCAGCTGCCTTTCTTTTTTCTCCTGGATCGGCGTACCTCAGGTAAAATTGTTGCAGGCGTTGTTAGATCAAACGTATCAAAAATCACCTCCATCGGCGTTTCTTCCGCGGGACCGCTGTCAACCACGTCTGAAAAACGTCGTCTGATCTGGTTACTGCACGTGAACTTTTCGCCTTTCACCAAGTACATCATATTGCCAATCCGCCTTTCTATTTTTAGTACCTCCATAGTGTTACCAGAAACAACCTTCTGCTTTGAGCTTCTTAAGGATGGAGTCACAGTTTCTGTAGTTTCTTCTTGTGGTTCTATTTGTTCAGCCTCTAGCTTCCCTTTTGTTGATCTTGTGCTTCTTAACGTTTTCTGTGGTGACTTCAGTTGACTTAAATCATTTAATAATACTGCATGTCCTTGACTGCGGGTAACTCGCTCCCCAGTTTTTCTCGGTGTCGGCTTCATCTTTACTTTCTGGGGCTTGTTTTTCACATATATCGTCGATGTTACCCATTCAACTTTATATATATTATTGATAAAAGTCATTAAAAGATGTTTTCATTAAATAATGTCTTAGTTTTCTTGAGTTTTGTATTTTAAATCCAGAGCTAATGTTTGGGTTGTTGCAAATAAAAATTTTACACAAAATTGATGATTTATATTCCTTAAAGTTTTCTTCATTTAATTAAAAAAATTACAGTTACACAGTTTTAAAGTTTTCATAAAATTAAGTAAGGGGAGTATCAGATGTAAAAAAAAAATTACCATGACATTTCTAAAACAAATTCATTCATTTTTGAATAAGTTCTGAAAATTTTGTTGCGGACCCCCTGCAGGGTGGGGGCGATATGAAACCACAGCCCACTAACGTTTTTCGTATTAAAGACGTGAAATCTGACAAGGTGAAACAAAATGGACAACAGAAAGAGGATATCTATGATTAATGCTAAGTTTATTATATAAAGAAAAAACAGTGGGGTATATTGGTCTGCCATTCGTGGTATTGGTGGAAGGACTGGTCGTGTCGAAGGTTGGAGATGAGATGTAGACGTTCCGGTCGTGTCGACGGTTGGATTATTTTAAAAAATCACGAACAACAAAAACACGTCTTATTGATCTAACTTGCAAAAAGATGCTCGTAATTGCATCTATTAATACCAACACCGAATGTGCGATATCACTTACATTCATATATATATATATATATATATATATATATATATATATATAACTTCAACTGTTAGATTATTTAAAAAAGTCACAAACCACAAAAACACGTCTTATAGATCTAACTTGCAAAAAGATGCTCGTAATTACATTTTATTATGTTTGTCTGCGCATGTGCTGAAATGAAACATGCCTTTGATTTAATTTTGATTCGGGTAGAAAGAAGACTATCTGAATCGATGCTCTGGTTTCCAACTGGATGTGTTGGTAAGGGACGAGGAGCTGGCGTTGTGATGTTGTTGGGCATAGCGAATATCCGGTGCTGGCGTTGCGTGTCTGCTGGTCGAGTTCGATATCGAAACCTCCAGTAATAAATACAAACATAGTGTACGGGAAAGGTTATGGACGACGTGCGGGGCGGAAAGCCGAGAGTCGAACATGGGCAAGGAGCCAGAACTAAATAGGCGAAGTAAAGAGAGAAAGAAAGGTAGATCTAACTCGCGTCCAGTTGGCAGACCAAAAAAATGGGAGAGTAAATTAATACGCAGCCCTGGTTGGCGTCCTGACCTTAAAAGGCCAGGAGCCTGCGTGCCGACCGTTCATGCGCCGACCCGGAATTCGGCGAGAAGTCGCTGTGTTATGCTAAGGGAGACTAACAACAGAAATGGTCTCGCTCAAATGCTATAAAATCTCTCTAAAAATGAGTTGAGATTTTCTACGCAAAAACTAAGGTCTAAAAATGCTTAGAGGTATATTACGACTAGCTTCGTAATACCAATGAACTAAAAGGTAATTAGCTCATCTCTAAAACGAAATTACCAGCATGTAGGAAACACGGTCATGGTTGAAATGCCCTGTTCTCTTCCGGTTTAGGGAACGACTAAAGGTGGCCGCCACAGTTTCATTACATTCCGACAATTATTTGATTTTTGCAAGAATTTCCGCATTAATGTGTTTTCAACTGAAAAAAAAAATTTAATACTAAACATTAGGTAATCTGTGACTTAAAAAAAGAAACAAGATTCTCAACCAAAATTTCAAACGTTCTAAAAAGGAATAAAAAATTAAAAAAATAATTAAAAAGTACTTTGGTCTCTCCTCTTATTAATAACATGAATGTCTTTGTTTTTATTAAGTTTGGGGCTTTTTCATTAGGGTATACCATTTTTTTAGAGAAAAAGTGGACAAACCTACTTTTTCGAAAAACATTTTTTCACGAGGAGAAGAATTAAAAATTTTTTTTAAAATAGCATCTTCAATGGTTTGTATATATTATTGTAACGCAGAAGAATTTCCGAAATCTCTACCAAAAAGCTTTTCAAAAATAGATACGTACAAACCCATCAAGGAATATTATTTTATTTTTATAATAAAGAAAATATAAAAAACAATTCACTAGTTTTATATAGTATTAAATCTAAAACTGGCGGTATTTTAGATTGGTTTCAAAGATATGTTTAAACTGTAGCAGATAGTTTTGTCATTGATTACAACTATGGCTTGGGTAATTCGACGTGGTGTAATGGTTAATGCACTTGTCTCGCGTGATCAATTACGACGCAAGTTCGGTCCTCAATGTTTGCGCCAAGCTTATTTCTATGTCTTATTTAAAACTGCATTAAATCATTTTTTCATTTATTTTTTAAATAGACTACTCCACTGTCGTAACAGCAATATTTAAAATTTACAACTATTGGTTTTCAATCCGTACTTGTAGATTGCTGTATATTCTACAATCGGTGATAAAAAAAATGTATATTTATTATTAACTGTATAAATGTTAGCTCTGTTATTTTACATTGAGCATTTTATTGCCACCAGCACTCATTGTGCAATATTTTATACGAATAGAGGTTATTTTTAGTGGTAGGTACACGTGTTTGAGTAGATATTGTTTTTTAAACTGCCTTTCCTATAAATGCATCTATAAGACGGTAGGAATAGTAATGGCGCACCTAGCTAAAGTGGTGTCTCTCTCACTTCAGCCATGGCCACAGTCTTTGTTTAAAGAGCCGGTGGCAGCTGGCTGCGACAGTCCTAAGTGGGCGTTGCACCCACGTGACATAACTCGTCGTCTTGGACAGACATCTGCGAAGGAACCGAACAGAAATATCAGGAACCATAGAAAAAACTTGTCCCACCTTATTAAATACATGAAAATCCCGTCGTTCCCAGGCCAAGTGCGATCTACTTTCAAATTCTTTTGCTTGTAGAATTGTATTGCTTTACAGAAATCAACTAGCCGCCTACATTTACCTTAAGTTGATGTTCAATAAAGTTAAATTGTAGATTTTTACTGTATTTTATTTTTAATATCTTATCAAAATTATATATATATATATATATATATATATATATATATATATAAAATAATTGTTGCAATCATAGAAGACAATTCATAAAATCTTTTACTTTCTTTCGTCGATTTTCCGGCGTCATCAGAAAATGTTTTCACGATAACATCTACGTTAGTCAGACGAAACGTGAACTCGCGATTTATTAAGAATTCGAATGAAAAACTATGTCCTTATGGTTAAGCTTAGCAGTATTTCTTTGGTAATTTGAAAAATCTCTAGTCGTAAATGACCAGTGATCTAAAAATAAATGGCCATCTTTAAGAAAGTACCAGTCCTTTGGTCTAACAGGAAAGACTTCTTGCTATATCCTGACGGTTGAAGCAATATGCTAATGAAACTGAACCCGTTTTGTCCCCATCGCACGTGAGTGGTTTCTTACACTAGAAAAAAAGCCTTGAATTTTTGTAGGAGATTGGATAAATACCGGCTTTGTAGAACAAACATTAATCCCCATTCATATTTAAATGCTGCTACCCGGTCATATCTATCCTGTACCCAGCCAGCCCAACACAGCCATATCTATCTTGTACTACTAAGCCAATTTAATGCTTTCGCGTATCAAATTGACAGTCTCACCTCTGCCCTCGTGCATTTAATATCCTGATATGTCAATGTCGAAGATATTAACCATAGATATTTTTCTTTTTCTTTTAATTAAATTTGAAAAATACTTAATTTTGTTTATCTAAAAGTCTCAACACCACCTTTGGTTCCAGTTACATGATCACACCGTTACAGGAAGAAAAAACTCCAAAAGCACCAACCTTCTTGCTGTCGATTGTTTCATCGGTTTCAATTAGATTCATAAGGAGTAGTCGGACACTCTCCCTGGTGAATTCTAGAATCAAGATTGGAGTCAATTTAGATCAAGTTGAAGTAGATCTTAAGAAAAAAAAATCACCCGTGGAAAAGCAATACAATTTAGTTTTCAAGCTTGTTAAGAAATGTTAAAAGATGCAAAGTTGCAAATGACATGTTGGTATTTTAGCTTCCCGCTACCACCTTTTTTTATCAATATCAATTTTCGTACAAAATGTGGATCACAGAGCTTATTCAGCTTAATAAATATTTTCAGAAAATCTCAATTTCTAATTGGTCACTAAATATTTAATAACATCGCCCTAGTTCTTGACCTGACCAAAAAGATAAGTTTTTAAAAGATTAACGCACTATGGATTAAAAATTCATTTTGCGAAATGTGAGTTTGCGGTAACTAAAATAACATTCCTGGGTCATGTGATAAACGGTGCTGGAATTACACCCGTCACTAACAAAACAGAAACTATCCAGAATTTTCCACAACCCAGTACACTTCGGCAGCTCCGACGATTTATAGGTATGATTAACTACTATCGTCAGTTTATCCCTCACTGCTCGCAAACACATTTGCCAATTACAAACCTCCTACGTAATCAACGAAAAAGAATAGTAAAATCACATTTAACAATGAAGAACTGGCAGCATTCAATAACGCTAAAAATAGCCCTTATAGAATATACTAAACTTTCATACGTTACAGAGAGCGAAGATGCCAAACTCACTCTTGCAACAGATCCATCTGCAGAGACTACTGGAGCGGTATTGCACCAATAATACAAAGATATTAAACAACCGTTAGCGTTCTTTTCGATTAAATTAAATACAGCGCAACGCAAGTGTAGCGCATTTTCTCGTGAACTGCTTGCGATATACCTTACAATGAAACATTTTCGACATTTGTTTGAGGGCAGGGAATTTACCATCTTCACAGATCACAAGCCCCTAATCTACGCTCTACACTCAAAAATCTGATAAGTATAACCCTCGAGTTATTCGTCAATTGGACTACATCGCTCAGTTTACTTCTGATATCAAACATATTAAAGGAGACGAAAACATCGTCGCAGATACACTCTCCAGAACATCACTGAATACAATCGAATCTAAGGAGCTAGATTTTGATTACATAGCCAGTGAACAGAGAAAGGATAACACATTGGAAGAAGTAAGAAATAATACATCCAACGCCCAATCCCTTTCAGCAATAATACCTTGTTATATGACGTTATCTCTAAAAACATTAGACCGTACGTCCCACCTAGTTTAAGAAGGCAAATATTCGATCTTTTCCATTCCTTATCTCATCAAGGCCGAAAAGCTTCAGTAAAGTTAATCTCGGATAGGTTCGTCTGGCCGTATATGTTCTCGGACATCAAGAAATGGACCCAGACTTGTATCAGATGTCAGACAACAAAAATTCACCAACACACCAAATCACCATCCGGTAATTTTCCAGCGCCAGACGGTCGTTTCAGACATATCCACGTTGACCACGTTAAATATTTACTCACCATAGTAGGCAGATTTACATGTTGGCCAGTGGTAGTATCGTTGCAGTCAACTACCGCTCAAGCAGTGGCACGAGCTATACTTAATGAATGAATATCGGTGTACGGATGCCCTTCAATTATCACGACACACCGAGGACTGCAGTTTCAATCAACATTATTTTCTGAATTCACAAATTTACTAGGTATCAAACACATAAAAACAACTGCATACCATCCATGCTCCAATGGTTTAGTTAAGCGTTAAGCGTTTCCACCGACAATTAAAAGCATCTTTTACTGCCAGTGCGGATAATCGTTCCTGGCTAGATAGACTACCATTGATTCTACTAGCACTCCGAAATACAGTTAAAGAAGATCTTCAATGCACTGCATCTGAATTAGTCTTCGGCAGCCCATTAATTCTGCCGGGTCAAATGGTAGAAAGTGAAATATCTACAACGCCATTGACTCAATTTATAAAAGATTTGCGAGATCGAATGTCCGTTATGCACGGCCTTGGTGTCTACGTCAAGGACCATCTCCCTCTGGCCAGAGAGTTGTCTCTCGAATCGCCAGACCAGTCGTACACGTGTCTCCGACTATCTCTTCTCAATGCGATAAGCTATCTCGTCTTCCTCTACTGCTCTCCATCCTCTCAACGTGCTGACTGGGACTCGTTTCGTGATTTCCTTCGTGATGTTCCCTGGGATGTTGTCTTTACGCTTCCCGTCCAAGAATGTGTTTCTGAGGTCTCATCCTGGGATAAAGCTGGAATCGACGTTTTCATCCCCTCAAGGAAATATAGGGTCAAGTCGCGCCCCCTTGGTTCTCCGCTGCTTGCTCAGCCGCCATTGCCCATAGGAACCATTTCTTTCACCTATTTCGTAGCGACATGTCGGACTGCAATAGAAGTCTCTTTGTCTCCGCCCGTAACGAGTGTAAGCGTGTCCTCAATGATGCTAAGTCACTATTTGCTGCTCGGATGAAGGAGCGTATTGCATCTCGCAAATTTGGCTCCAAAGATTATTGGTGTCTCTGCAAGAGCGTACTGAACAATTGCAAACCCTCTATACCTCCTTTGTTCAACCTGTTCGAAGTCCTGACCTCCTCTGCCGACAGGGCTGAATGCTTTGCTCGGAAATTTTCATTCAATTCAACGCTCGACTCTTCCTGTGTACCCATACCCGACTTCCCTCTTAGAACTGAGGCCCTATTGAGTGGGTTACACATAACCCCGTCTTTGGTATTGGGCATTATCTCCAACTTAGACCCCAACAAGGCTAGTGGTGGGGATGGGATACCAGTCATTGTCTTGAAGAAATGCGCGCTGAACTGGCACCCCATCTCTAAACTATATAAGTACTGCCTCAAGGAATCTTGTTTTCCTGACTGTTGGGAATTCTCTTCGATTGTTCCTGTCTTCAAGAACTCTGGCGACCCCTCTGACCCTTCTAATTACCATCCTATCAGTTTCCTACCCCTCTTCGGCAAAGTCTTCTAAGCCCTAATCAATAACGAAGTGGTTAACCACCACAAATCCCATGATCTGCTCTCAGACAAGCAATATGGCTTCCGCTTTGTCCGACCTACAGCTGATGTGCTTACTGAAAATGTCTACCAAGCTCTTCAAAATAACGGGGAAGCTCGTGCCGTGGCCCTAGACATCTCCAAAGCATTTGATAGGGTTTGGCATGCCGGCCTTCTTCGCAAGCTCCAGGGTTATGGCATTACGGGTCGATTGTTTGACCTAATACAATCATTCCTGTCAAACCGTGAATTGAAGGTCGTTCTCAAAAGATTCTCCTCCAGTTCCTATCCCACGAACGCAGGTGTTCCTCAAGGCTCCATTCTAGGCCCCACTCTATTTCTTATCTACATAAATGACCTTCCTGACGCCATAAATTCCCAAGTTGGCATCTACGCGGATGACACCACAATTTACACCTGCCTCAAAAACAAATCTAGTGTCGCTGACAAAACTAACCTGGCCGTGCGTCTCGAAAAGGAGCTCCAATCGGTTGTGAACTGAGGCCGTAATTGGCTGGTCGACTTTAATGCCTCAAAAACAAAACTGCTCTCTATTAATCACCACAGAGATCCTTCCCTGCCCTCCATTAGAATGTCTGACGCTCAACTTCTCGAGAGCAACTCTCTGCGGTTGCTCGGTCTCACGTTGACTGCTGACCTGAGAAGGAACAAATACATTGAATCAATTGCTTCGTCCACCGCAAGGAAAGTTGGCTCCCTGTGCCGCGCCAGGAAATTTTTCTTCCCGGAATCGATCCTTCAGATCTACAAATCAACAATTCGCCCTTGCATGGAACATTGCTGCCATATATGGTCTAGAGCTCCTTCTGTTTGCCTCGGGGTTCTTGATAGGCTCCAGAGGCGGATATGCAATATAATGGGCTCTGTTCTGGCATCTCGTCTACAGTCGCTCTCTCACAGACGCGCCGTCGCCTCGCTCTGTCTTTTTTACAAATACTTTCATGGTAATTGCTCCGAGGAGCTGCATTCGCTGGTTCCCAGACTTCATGAATTCAAGCGCCCTATAAGGCTGGCATCCCGCTTTCACCCTTTCACTGTCGAAACTACTAAATGTAGCCGTCTCTTCTACTCCAATAGCTTCATGTCTCGAACCTCTTGCCTGTGGAGCTCCCTTCCCTATTCCAGTTTCCTTGAGAGCTATAATCTCCAACTATTTAAATGTAATGTCAATCGACATCTCCAGTTGCATTGATCTATCCACTGTCCTTCTCCTCATCCTTTCCTCTATCACTTCTATCTGATCTTGCTCCAAATCTTCTGTAATCCTTTGCGTCCTAGGTGCTTCCCACCTTGCTTGGGGTGAAACGCTTAAAAAAAAAAGAATATACGCCGACATGCACGGCGAAAAAGTCAGTATTTGTTCTCAAAAGTTTGGACACTTGCGATTTTGTATTCCTGCGTCGTGACGCAGTTAAGAAACCACTCACGCCAAATTATACTGGTCCACACAGAGTTATCTCTCGTACACCCAAATACATAGACGGACTTAAACCA
This sequence comes from Acanthosepion lycidas, assembly GCA_963932145.1. Lineage (NCBI taxonomy): Eukaryota > Metazoa > Mollusca > Cephalopoda > Sepiida > Sepiidae > Acanthosepion > Acanthosepion lycidas. The sequence continues at coordinate 119,069,487 of OZ010574.1, read as the reverse complement.
GCATTACTAGATACTGTGAATAATGCATCAAATCTACCAGACCAAGTATTAGCTTCCCAGATCAATGATGAGTCTGACACTGTTCCCACGAAAACTACCTGAACAGGTAGACATGTTCATTGGCCATCCAGATACAGCACCTATTATATATATTGAAAGTTTTGTTCCTGCAACTTCCAAAACAGGGGAGTATTTTAGCATCCGCTACCACCTTTTTTATCAATATAAATTTTCGTACAAAAAGTGGATCACAGAGCTTATTCAGCTTAATAAATATTTTCAGAAAATCTCAACTTCTAATTGGTCACTTAATATTTAATAACATTGACCTAGATCTTGACCTGACCAAAAAGATAATTCCGCCAAAATCTATCAAGCTTCTGTGAGCCTATCACGTGACCAAAGTTAGCAATAAAATATAAAACGTCTTTCATCTTGAACAGTGCGCCGATTGGAATCCTTTGAATTCGTCACAGTTCCAGGCTTTACGTTAAAGTTCCTTAACATGATTCCAACCTGAGAGAACACTCATTCACACGGCAATATTTTATGACGAACAATCAACTTAAGTTTTCTATATTCAACTTAATACACGAATCTTTTTCATACGCTTTCAAGCTCAACGTTAATTATTGCAATTAACATAAACACAGCTTAAGAACCACTTACCCCAACTAGAATATTTTCTTCGAACCAGTGAAAATAAATCAAAGAGCGACAATTCCGTAAACCTTAAAGTAAGTCGTAAACAATATTTCTCTATTTCAAATACAAACTTGAACTGTTTATTTTTTTCTTAAATTACTATAATACCAAAACACACTTTCTCATCATTGTACAGACCATTCAACAAATTATAATTTATCAAACCAGAACTTTGATAGCTTTTCATCTAAACATAAAAGGCCGTTTGAACTTTTTAAAACCACCTCATTACTCCAGTTGTTTTTGTATCTCTTGTTTATATAAATATTTTATTCATTGTTGTGCAAAAACTGTTGTTTCTCATGTTGTCCTTATTCTATGTTTGTTGAATACTGAAATTTAATGTGAGGGGAAATTGTTAATTTCATCACGCAGCCTAATTTACTCAACAATTTTTTATTCATATAATTTAATCAATTAACACAACCTCCACAGTATGTTTTAAGAGGTTAAGAAAGTGTTCTATTAAAGCGTATGTTACACTTGATGCTTAGACGTGTGGCTGTAAGTGAAGGTATAAGAGTTAGTATATAAGAAGTAACAGTTTTAATTTTTTAAAATAGCAATCAAAGACCCCAAAATAATGGAAATTCTCAAATCAAGGCAATACTTTTGTTCAGTTATTAGTGTTCACAGGGGGGAACAGCACTCTATACTAACGTGAGAAATTTGAATTTTTTCTTTTCAGTAGGTAGAGTTTTCTTCAGGCTCTTAAACTTACGACAGCCAACGCTTTAATAATATAGACTAGCTTTTGATCTATATGGGAGTGCATCGAATTGCAATTATAAAACTATTTTCTTTTGTAGAGCCAAATATGTAAACACCTTAATAGTAAATGTTTGTTCGTACTGGTAAAAAACAAAGTTATATATTTCATTGAGTTCAGAAAACAATGAAAATATAGGTTTGTCATAAATTCGTTCATTTCTCATTATTTGAATTAACACGCAAAATACGTTTACCATAGCACTATCCTTCCTCTACAACTTTTGGTAATCGTTTTTTAAGTTTGAATTTTACCTCTTTTCAGACGATGGAGTGCCAAGTAGACAAAAATGAACATTTTCGATACCTGCTTCTCTTTGTTTTTACTCAAGGTACCAAAGCTGCTCGAGACATTTGTGCTGTATACGAGGAAGCCGCTATTGCAGAAAGAACTGCACAGAAATAGTTTTCATTCCTCAAGAATGAGAACTTCGGCTTCCCACTCTCCGCTTTTTGGTGGGCCTGTTCAGTGAGGACTGATTGAACGAGTCCATTCACGAGGAGCCGTGACAGTCCACTAGGGGCTTGGCCCAGTAGATAGGATGCTTTAATGATACCTCTGCCCGAATATATTATTGACTGATTTGTTAAAATTGTTGAGCAATAAGATCAAAATAAATGGAAAAAACTGGACGAATTTACCTGACAACCCAATGGATTAGTTAACCGTTTTCATTATGACAATTTGTATAAAATATACACGAGTTGTGATTTAAATTCCCAGAATAGTCTTGTGAAAGCAAAGTTTGCTTACCTGATCACTACTCTAGACGCTAACACTTTAAAAATACTTCTCTATGCATTTCGTAAGACGAAGGTAACATTGATGGAAACAGAACTCGTTTTCCAGAATACCTTTAAGTTTAGGTGGGGTATGAAAACGCGACCCGAGAGCACCCGTATCGCAAAGGCGATGAGGTCAGACGAGTCCCGCTAACATTTCTCGTATCGAAGACGTTAAATCTGACAAGGTGAAACAATTCAGACGACAGAACGAGGATATGTAGGATTAATACGAATTTATTATATAAAGAAAGAGTAATGGTGGTCGGACTGGTCGTGTCGTCGGTTGGAGTCGAGATGGGAAGTTTGGTTGGTCGTCGCAGATGATCGTTGCTGGTCGTCGCAGATGATCCCTCGTTGCGATGTCGTTGGTCATATCGAATATCCAGTGCTGGCGTTGCGTGTCTGCTGGTCGAGTCCGATATCGAAACATCCCGTAATAATCATATCCGTAGTGTACGGGAAAGGTTACGGACGACGTGCGGGCAGCCAGTAGAGACGGAATGCCGAGAGTCGAACATGAGCAAGGAGCCAGAACTAAATAGGCGAAGTAAAGAGAGAAAGAAAGGTAGATCCAACTCGCGTCCAGTTGGCAGACCAAAAAAGATGGGAGAGTAAATTAATACGCAGCGCTGGTCGGCGTCCTGGCCATAAAAGGCCAGGAGCCTGCGTAACGACCGTTCAGGCGCCGACACGGAATTCGGCGAGAAGTCGCTGTGTTATGCTAAGGGAGACTAACAACAGAAATGGTCTCGCTCAAATGCTATAAAATCTCTCTAAAAATGAGTTGAGATTTGCTACGCAAAAACTAAGGTCTAAAAATGCTTAAAGGTATATTACGACTAGCTTCGTAATACAACTGAACTAAAAAGGTAATTAGCTAGTCTCTACCACGTAATTAGCAGCATGTAGGGAACACGATTGAAAGGTCAAGGTCGAAATGACCTGTTCTCTTCCAGTTTAGGGAGCGGCCAAAGGCGGCCGCTACAAAGTAATGTGATCAGGTGTTGCTGAATATCAGTAAATCTTTGTCAATTTTGGAAATAACCAACGATATCACAGAGGGTTAAGTTTCAGGGGTAAGGTGAATGGTACATTCTTTTATTGATTTCTTATCCAAGAATTTGCTAACTCTTAAGACATTATTTTCACATCGTTTCTCTATTCTTATTTCGTTCTTCTGCTACAAATCTGATGCTTAAACTTCGATCTGAGCGCACCAAAATTCGCATTTTGCACTTTGAACTTTGGCTGCCCACTTCTCGTGTCATCAGGGACATTTGCTTGCCCTTTCTTGAACTGCCTGTGCGACCAAAAAAAAAAAACTCGGTTTCTTCATAGCGTGGTCACTATGAGCCATCTTTTGATAAGTTTAACGTTTCACTATCACTTTTGCCAATCTTCATTCAAAACTTGATGTTAATAGGCTGTTCCATATTCCTTTCACTCATTTTCCGCCAACAGTATAGCATGTACAGCTATCTCTACTGCTCAGCGATAAATCACTCATTTTGTCTGGGTCTGAGAGAGGCTAAAGTTGGAACTTGCCGGGACTTTCACATAGTTACCGCACTCATTACCCCGGCGACACACATCGGTCATTCCGGGAAGTAATTTGTCACACCTCGTATGAATAGATATTACTGTAAAATCCTGTTCAATATTATTAATCATGATTTCTTATAACGGCAATTTTTCGTCTGATATCAGTCTACTCAGATGTAACTTTGTTGGTAATCAGCAATCTTCAATGAAATGTAAGCAGTAAAGAAATTAGTAGCAAAAGACGCAGTGATATTTTCCTGTGTTTTAATCACTAAAGATATGTTTGATATGTGTACAGAATTTCTATGGTAGTAGATTATAACTGACATGTAATGGGCACAAACAATTCAGTCAACTCCTAAATTGTTTCTTTGGTACAAGTCCTTGTAGTTAATCCGTATTCTTTTTAAATTATATATTTCTGTTGACATTTAAATGTATCGTAACTCTTTTTCAGTACCACGACCCTTCAAGGCGTGGGTGATCATATTTCTCTACAGAGTTCTTTTCATTATCTTTGAAATGTTATGACTGCTAGGAAAAATAGAGTGATGATTTTACGTACGGTTTAGAATTCAGAATTGTCCTTCTCCTAGACTGCCTACCAGTCATAGTTAGAGAGCTTTGACTACTTCGTTATTTAATCTACGGGTGTGGGAAAGGGATGAACTCTTATCTATTCAAAGGACATTAGTGCGAAAGTGAACATAAGACTAGGCGGGAACTTGATCCCTGCTCGCCGATTCCACTTTCCGCATCGATAACTTTTACGCCACCAGAACTTCTAATAATCCTATATATTTAAAATAACTTAAATTTTAACCTGATCAATTGTAACACTATTTCGGTTGCTGGTAATTAATAATAATAATAACGACTTGGAATATCAGCGAAAACGAGATAATGATGAATAACTTAGCATGAAAAGGGTTAAAAATATAAAGAACGATAGACCGATAATAAATGGTCCCCAGAGAATCGAGACTTATACAATAAACCAGATGACCGGCTTAAAGCAATGCTCAGTTTGTGCGAACAGCTCAAGTGTTGACAATTTCGGCAAACAATGACTGGATCTGACATGAGAAGAATTGGGTTAAACTAAATGAATTCAATTTGCCAGATGTCGGAATGGAAAACAAGAATCCTGACCTTTGGCTGATCGAATTGTCAGTTGCAAAAATTTCCCTGGCAAAGTGTCACTTGGGTCAAAGGCGGGAAAGCCAAACTTATGAGATAATAGCATTTAGAACCATAATTTTTTAAATTAATCTTCGGCCGAATGCTGGAGGTGACAGGCGCAGAGGAGCGATCAAGGAAGGATGAGGGGAAGCCTGCACTCCAATGAAGGGGAGCAGGCACAGACGAGACAGGTTGAAGGAGCTGCCCACGCTCACTGGAAAGCACTGGTGGGAGATGGTAATAAGAGAAAGTCGAAGTAACCAGGCGGAGCAATGCTTGCACCCATCTCCCATGAGAGAAAGAGAATTGCCCAAAATTATGAAGTAATTTATTTTCTAAGGATCAAAAACAATGGACTTTTGTTGGAAATCAGGGCATTCACCGAAACACAACCGTAATTTTTCGCCACATCGGTTTCTAGTTAGAGTGCATAAAAATGAATGCGCGAAAGCCATTCAGACAATTGGAAGTTGAAAGTAGACAGTTGACAGTTGAGAGCTGAGAAGTGGAGCAGTGGAGGTCCACAACTCTTGCCGAACACAAGGACCTCCGACTTCAGCCTTGAGCCATACTTACCAAATCAGTAAAACAGATTTCGCTAACTTCGCAACCCCAAAACTTACCAGCTTACCCAAGTGTTGCGTCCGATTTAGGGACGGGTTGGGTCGACAAAGACCTGTATGCGAACACAACTACTAAAAACCCATTGTACGTAGTATTGATGAAAAAATAGTAATTATTGAGTGCTGTTTTTTCTCCAGTTTTATTGTACGTCTTCGTTCAACTTGGACCAGCCCAACACGAAGACACTTGTGATGAATCGATTTTGGCCTCATAATCAAATCAATCACAACGTGGGGTAAGGCAGGTCAAGATCGAAGAGATCACTCCATTGATCAAACCAGGATCCATCTCGGGGTGACCAAGACGAAAGGTTACATTTGTTGGCGTTTACCGTGTGCCAGGATCGAGCCTGAAGTATAACACAATTACTAAATGAATAAATCATAACCTTACGAATTTTTCGTACATTAAACATGTTTTAATCAGTAATATACAAACACACACAAATTATATATATATATATATATATATATATATATATATATATATAGGAAATGGATTAAATCCGACAATTACTTAATATATTTTCTGTTTATACGTTATTTTTTAGGGATACACTTATTTAAGTAAATGCTCTGTTCTTTAATTAAGCAGAATTAATTACATTTACCAGCCTGATAGATTTGACTGATATAATTTTTTTGTCTGAGCTCACAAAAGTTGAATGAATTATAAAACTGAGAAATTCTGAATAAACTGTAGCTTTAGAAAAGTATTTCAAAGAGAAAAGTTTTTGTTGCATGTTTGGAAATGTTCTGTATGTTTGTAATGTAGTTTGGAAAATTTCGCACGTACAAGCATGCGTGAATATATCCTTTTAACGTCTGTTCGCCCACTGTTAAGGTCACATCTTTGCAGGAAAAGGGAATAGAAGAGAAAGAAGAGAAAGAATGAGCAAGAAGCTCGTGTCTGCTATTTATAACTATTGTAATCACGTGACAGGATCAGAAGAACATGGCGGGAAAACTTGACTTGGTCACACGCTGGAAAAATATTTGTTCGTGGGTGGATTGCAACACCCAATTGTGAGTTTACTGACCAATTAGAAGTTGATATTTCCTGAAAATATGTATAAAACTGAATAAAATTCAACATTGATAAGAAAGTGGTGGCGGGATGCTAAAAATCCACCACAAAGAAATGTAAAGAAAACAAACAAGACCGATATATATATACAAACAAGTATATGTATTAAGAAACAAAATTTACAATGGACAAAAACATCAACATTTGTGTCTGTGCGTGAACGAAAAGAGTTCGTATTTTGATGAATGTTCATACGTACGTGTATGCATGTGTGTGTGTGTTTTATAGCGTTTTACCACAAGTGGGCAAAAACACAAATCTCTGCTAGAGATCACATCATTTAAATATGTCTGCTGAAATGCAAAGTAAAAAGAGAACGAAGCAAGAAATCGCCTAGTATTTATAGTGTAGGGAGAGCGTGCCCTAGTGAACAGTTAGGAAATTAAGGAGGAGTTAACTCCGACAATACCTTCTCCAGATAGACAGGAAATATTTTCTGGATATATGAAAAGTTCATGGAAATTTTGAATATTGTCCTTGTGAACTGAAAAGAAAATGTGTCTGTGGAGTTGCGTGTTAAAACGTTTCGACGAAATGTGCTCGTGCTCTTTCATCAAGGTGCCGTGGTTATTGAGTTGAATGTAGCACGCTCTGGAAAAATTACGTTGTATGTGGGAAGTAATGTTATGTCTCATCAGGGTGCTATTAGTAATATTCGTGTTGAATGTGTCGCAGTCTCTGGAAATTGTGTAGAAGCGGTGTTGTAGCAAAGTTGAGCTGATTGTGTCGAATGTATGTTTCAGAACTTAAGAAAATTTGCTATTATTGTCGATTAAATATCGTACTTGAAAATTCTTAGTGTGTTCACGTTTGCATCGTTGAAAGACGGCAAGTTGCCTGAGGTATGTCACACTTTATCTATTTTAGTCCAGAAGAACAGTGTTTATTAGTTGAAAATGGCTTTGCGTTTTTCGTTTGATAAGACTGTAAGCATGTATGCCTAGTGAAATTGCGTCAAATGTCACCGAGAGAAAGAAAGGGTCAAGCAAATAGACCCATTGGGAAAAGGGGCGTTATATTGTTGCCTTCTGAACCTTTCCGTTGTAGTAGTCATTTTAGTGGCGATTAAGGCTTCTCTGGTTTCCCGCGTGTTGCAGAAAAATTATGTTGGCCGCGTCGGAGAAATGTGTTTTGTACAGATATGTTGTAGTGAATTAAAATTTTAGTGGTTTTGCACTTTCATATGATCTAATCACAAATCTTGTTTGCTGTATGTTTTTTCTTTGGTTAATAGTGTCCGGCGTGCGTAGTATGATAGAAAAAAGAGGTTTTTCAATGTTTTTCCTTACTGGCTCTCGTTTGAAGTGTGTGTAAATGTGACTTTGTACATATATACAGTCTTGTTTTTCCGTTATCAGGAGTAAAATATATATATATCACGTCGGAGTCAGCAATCTATGTAGCAGACCGTGGGTTTACGTGTTGTTAAATTAGGAGCACGTGTATAACCCCTGATACAAGAAAGTCCACTACAAGAATATGGCGGACTCAGAGATGAATCCACCATAAAGAAATGTAAAGAAAACAAACAAGACCGATATATATATACAAACAAGTATATGCATTAAACAACAAAATTTACAATGGACAAAAACATCAACATTTGTGTTTGTGCATGAACGTAAAGAGTTCGTATTTTGATGAATGTCCGTACGTACGTGTATGTGTGTGTGTGTGTGTTTCATAGCGTTTTCCCACAAGTGGGCAAAAACACAAATCTCTGCGAGAGATCATATTTTTAAATGTGTCCGCTGAAATGCAAAGTAAAAAGAGAACGAGACAAGAAATCGCCCAGTATTTATAATGTAGGGAAAGCATGCCCTAGTGAACAGTTAGGAAATTAAGGAGTAGTTAACTCCGACAAAGCCAACGGGAATTGGTATTTCGCTGCTCGATTAACAATTCCGAAACATTATTCATTTCCACCCACACATCAGTGTGAGACTTGGTCAGAAGCACACACAAAAAAACTATATATAAGTCCAATGGGCTAAACAGTGGTACAGAATCCAATAGGTAAATCAATTCCACAAATGCTGAAGATCATCCTTAATCAATCTAAGGTAAGCAACTCCTCTCTCCAAAAACGAGTCTTCTCTTGAATGAGCGTATCATGTTTTTATGCACCTGACCAGCCAACGCTCATCCAATAACCGCCCAGAACCAGCCAATAAAAATCTTTCATATATAAATAAAAATATTAAATTTATATATACAGAAATATACAATCAAGTTGTGCTGTGATAAAATAATCAAAGTGTCGTTTGAAAAGTCTTTGTATTTTCCTTTTTTGATATTGTAGTTAACTGTTTATGTTATTAGAAATATCGTTCAGAAATGTTCGTATGACAGTAAATTATTCCAGGAACTGTCTTCTGGTTTGAAATGTTTTAGTAATATAAATTTGGATATTATTGATTTGTTCTTTTTCATGTAAATCAGCTTTAAATTCAAATGCTGTTCTTATATAACGAATCAAATAAGAATTATTATTTTTTTGTTGAAAAAGTTATCCGTGATTTTTACAGAGAAGAAATACAATAAATTCAAGAAAGATCGAATTCAACAATGGTTAAACTTGTATGTGAACTTGTTGTTACTATTGAATATATTTTCTTTGTGAAATGTGTCAGTATATTGAAAAGGTTGTTATCGGAATGTGAGTGTGTGAGAAAATGGTTTTCGTTACATTACTTTTTAGTAACCCTCATTTCAATTTTCAAACATTTTCTTGAATTTCATTGGTTGTTAAATAAAAATAAGCTTCGAGAAATGTCCATACCAAAACAGTCAAAATTTGTGCAAAAATAGACTCAACTGACATAAAAAAATCTTTTTCAAATTTATCCCTAATTTGAATGTTTCAAGAAATCCTATTGGCTAAAAAATACGACATTCGTCCACGCATTTCTCAGAACAATTCGCAAAAAACTACCCAGCCGCTGGAGCCGATTTTGTTGTTACAAAAACTATATATAGAAACAGCAAACGAATCTTCGTCGCATTTTGAGGTTCACAAACGCAAAGATACACACGGGACTTATGTATCAAAATTGCCGCCCAAAATACAGACTTTCTTTATGAGATTAGAAAAAATCACACAACAAACTTTTTCACTTAATATCTTTCATAGTAAAATCTTTTGTCTAAGTTAAATTCAACCTTTCAATCAAAGGCGAACAACTTTATAGGCATTGAACATTTCCGAAACAGCAAAGAACTTTTTTCTCTACTTTTGCACACATCATTACAAACAAAGAAATTGTAAATTGTGTATATAAAATTTAATCTGTTGTTTCAAACATGTATTTTTGTCGTGATGGAATATCGTTACCATTTGGCCATTTCTTATAAGTCATGTTTGTGAATATTGCATATTTTATTTGCAGCACAATCTTAAATATTCACGCATCCTTCTTAGATCCACTACAACTTGTTATGTAGATTTCACAATGGTTGATGCAGCTTCTTTTGTAGTGGATGTTGAATTTTCTGATTCAGTATTCAAGAAAGATTATTCAACTTCACTGTCTTAGCTACAATTCTCACGAATAGTTTTGGTTTCTCCGTTAGAAGCTTCGGATCTTACTAAGATTCGCACTCTTTTGTTTAAATACCACTTGGGTCACATGATTGTCCAAATAAGGCTAGACCCTTTTCCAAGAAAAGTGATCTTGTGGTGGACTTCACCACATTAATTTAACTTTAGATTAGGAAAGAGGGATGACGCAGAAAAGGATAATCAAAAGACATTGTTACACATAAAATATGTATTTAACAAGATGTACAATATCAAACAACGATGTGAAAGAAAGCATGCATTTAAGTAAGAAAAGGTTGAATAAACCAAGAGTTGTCTCTCTTTAACTGTTATTTTAATGTTCCAAAATTCACTGGAAGAATGTTCATGAGAGTCTTTTGTAATGTTTGTTCTTGAAAGCTTTTACTGTGTAAGAAAAATTATGTGAGTATATACAAGGTATGTGAGTGGTGTGTGTGAGTGAGAAAGTTGGCGCATGGCTTCAACTGTTGTGGATTCGTTTAGCAGCTGAAATCTCACTAAAAAGGTTGGAAAATTCCTGTTTAAATAAGTGACTGTAGGCTCCAGATCGCTGAGCGGGAAGAATTATTTTTCACGTGCAGACGATCTGATTGGTTGATATCGACCAATCAGCGAGCGAGCTTTGGAGAGACTTAAGAAAGCTTCTGTGATCCGTTTCTCCCAAAAGTGCACAAAACTGACTACATAAAAATAGAGCGATTACAAAATTGTCGCATTGCTGCTATTTGTAAATTGCCTATAATAACGTAGTGGTGATTAATTCAGTGGCGTAGCTAGCGGGGGCGAGGGGTGACCGCCCCGGATGCCAGCACAGGAGGGGTGACACAATGTCACACCAAACAAAATTTTTCAACCAGGCTAAGGTGCCAAAAATAGTCTAAAAACAGTGGTGGAGACACAGGCTTTCGCAGGTGGGCATATGACTCCCCAGAAATAATTTATGACCCCCCACCACCAGTTTTCTCCCTCCGTCAGAAATTTTCTAATAAATTTTCGGCAAATTTGTGAGTAAGAAAAATAGCAATGTTTTCAGCTTTCATGTGTTTCAGTTGCTACAATCTTGGTTACTAACAAGAGATTGTTGTAACATTTATCGGATGATATGGTGTTTTAACTCTGCATCATTAATAACAACAAAGCGAAATACGAAGCGAAAAGTGCAACAATTTCAGTCTTGCCTGTGTATCAATTCGCTAAGATACAATTTTCCATTGAGTGAGCGATATACTTTTGAATATATCTACTAGTGTTGGGACGATTAATCGGAATCGAGAATCGGAAAAATCGGAACTTTTGGGGGTATCGGAAAATTTTGTGCCTATTTTCCGATTCCAAAAACGATTCTTTTAAATTTTTAACTTAATTTTCCATTATTGGTACTAATGATAAATATTTATTGTTTTTAAATTATCACTAAAACTAAAATCATCAAAATACGATATAAATTTATTTTACTTGTATAAAGAAAAACAAAAAAATAAACTTTGCATAAATTCTCTAGGTAACCTTTAAAAGAATGCAGTTGATTTATAATGTTCCGAAAAATGCTTAAAAATTAAATAGAACATTTTTGTCAAGAAAAATACTTTTAAACATCATTGATAATTAAATGGTACCCAGAAAATGATGCAACGGAAAATTGGACACCGGAAAATTAGCAACAGAAAATTACGTCAACCATGAGCCAGTCGAGACTACCGAATCTGGCTGTGCTGTCCATTGAAAACGAGCTTACAATACAAACAGATTTTGACGATATCATTGACCAATTTTCCACAATGAAAACAAGAAAACATTCATTCTAATACCATAGTATCGAATGTCATTCTTTTGTGTATTGCCGTGTTTTGTATAATTTAGTTGTTCTGAAAGGGAACAGTTGCATTTTAAAAATCTTTTGATTTGAACTGATTATTTTGTGGTATTGGATTTTGTCTTGGATCATACATGTAAACAGTAACGTACCGGTCAGTAGAGTAAAGTAGAGGTAGAACATGTATGAAAATTTAGCTACAACTAACCATTCAGCATCGGGTGAATCGGGGTCATTGGGGTGACATTTGAGCGGACCGCCCCGGGTGACGTTTACTCTAGCTACGCCAATGGATTAATTAACCAATGAATGCTTAGCGTTGTATGTGATTTGTATAATTTTTGTATGTATCTATGTTCGTGCGTAATAGATCCGCACAATCTAAATTCTAAGAAATGTGTTCAGTTGAACTAATCACTGCTTAGACGAAACTACTTTGTATACATTTAAAAGGCGTAAGATTTTTACTACATGAAAATTATTTTCACATTATTTAAAAACAGTAATATTTGTTGAATATCTACACATTTAAAATTACCTAAAATTAGAACTCTAAAAAAGGATTGTGTAAATAAGCATTATCACTAATACTGAAAAAATACAAAACAAAAGAAAAAATACACGAAACTCCACACAATACATGACATTTTTTTTTTTTTTTTTTGCAAATAACAGCAAATCCAACATCTTCACTATCATGCATAACAGACCAGGAGAAGACATTTAAAGGGCAGACTATATCACTAAGAAATAGAGATCTTGTTAAATACACGCACAACAGACATTGTATAATTATGAACGCATATACTTATATCTTTACATATTTCGCGATTTTATATATATATATATATATGTATGTATGTATGTATATATGTATATATATATATGTATATATATATATGTATATATATATATATGTATATATATATATGCATATATATGTATATATATGCATATATATGTGTGTGTGTGTGTGCAAATATAGCAAAATAGGAAAGAACCCTTAGGTTAATAATCCAAATTTCTTTAGTATTTTTGCTTTAATTTTTAAAAAAACGGTGCTCAATACATAAGTAGGGCCTAAATTATAATTATTTTTTATAAATATGATTCCATCGCTACATAATTATAAATAATTAAGTAATTCATCGTGTCTAGAAGAAACCTCAACAGAAAGCACTGGATGGCTGTTTTGTCCTATATTTTTGGACTCATCATCAGTGCTTTCTGCATTCTGTTGATGTTTCTTCTAGACTCGATGAATTACTTAATTATAATTATCTCAAATCCTCCTAATTTTATCAATTGTACATCCTTGCTTGAACCGGCTTCTAATGCTTTGGATGCAGCGGCTTGGTGATAGTAATCGTGGCACATGGGGGCACAGTCCTATGGGTAAAAGAGAAACTCGGATTAGTTCCACCGCGGAATATGTGATCGAGCGGCGCTATATCGAGTCTGATTCGCTATCGAGCCTCGTTGGAACAGTTGGTATGACGTTTGCCTGATAACGTAACTGGATCTCTGTGCAACTCCAACCATATATAGAGTCAAGAATCATTTCTAGTGACATTACGCATCGTTTGCGAACGTCCAGTGTGTCTGTGTAAAGAAAGACAGTCGAGAAATTGAGCTAGAAATGGCCAGGCAACACACAGGTGAGAAGAAAAAAACCCTAATGGGGTAAATGTTTAAAAATTTATATTACAATATCATGTTTTATACTATGATGTTGAATGAAAAGAAAAAACGCATGTATATTATAAATGCTTTATGTACAAAAAAATTACGACGTGAAAAATATAGTTTACTTACGTTGTAGGTATCTCTACTAATTCGCCGAAAAAGAGCATACCATGATGAAAAAAAGGCCCCAAACTTGATGAAAAAAAGTTTATCGTCTAAATGTTTATGTTATTATTAGGAAGCCAAAGTATTTTTTGATTATTTTATTAAATTTTTTCATCCTCTTTAGAACATTCGAAATTTTGATTAAAAATCTTGTTTTTTTATTTTGCTTTAACTTATTTTATTTTTATCTATTTATTTATTTATTTATTTTTTGCACCAGCGGAATACAATCAAAAAGCATGCATTAACCGTGGTGACTTGTTTTGTGGGTGTTAACTGAGAGTTAAAAAGTGATGTGTTATCGGATGGAAGAACAGAAGTGACATATTTTTTTTAATCTTAAGTGTATTTGTAGAGGCCTGTTAGTTGATGTGAACTCTCAAATTTATATTTAACGCAAAATACCACAAAGTATGAAACAATAAGAAGGAACACAAAACGGTTTTTATAACAAAAACAACCTTCATTTTATATTTATGTAATGATATACAAGAATATTTAATAGGGGATACTTCCCTTTGACTGGAATTAAAGTGTTTACCAAAGAAATATTTTTATCTGAGCTCATAGGAAGTTGAATGAACTTGCCGCTCAAAATGTTCGTTGTGAGAGAGTTGAAAGAATTCTGTAAAGATGAAAATATGTTGATAAACTTTTAGCTTCAGAAGAGTTGAGGAGTGAATGTTCCGTAATGTTTGCAATTAAGTTTCTGTTACTTGTAGTTGATATGTAGTTAATATGTAGTTAACTTGTAGTTAATATGTTGATGCTTGTAATGTTTGTAATTAAGTTTCTGTTACTTGTAGTTGAATATTTGTAATATGTTGATGCTTGTAATGTTCTGTAATGTTTGTAATTAAGTTTCGTGCGTACATGTATGTGAATATGTTTTCATAGCGTTCGCCCGAACTGGGCGGGAACGCGATTTCTTAAACAGCTACATTTTCGTAAGCGAGAGAAATCAAAAAGAAGGAAGAACGAATTTGTGTCTGATATTTATAATCAATGTAATCACGCGATAGGCTCCGGGAAGCATTTCTGATTTCGGGCGGGAAAATGGTTTTGAATAACGCGTAGGCTTTGTACAAACGTATGCGAGAATATGATTTAAATATTAACTGACCAATGAGAAGTGAGAAAAATATAAAGGCTCTGTGATCCACTTTTTGCACAGATTTGCACACAAATTGACATTGATAGAAAAGTGGTAGGAGGATGCTATAAATTAATTTAATTACATAGTAATTTTTACAAATGAACAAATATTTTCAGCAACCTTATATTTTATTGATTTTTTCTTTAGGTACTTTTTGACTTTACGTTTGAAGATGATTTCTGGATAAATAAAATTTAAAATACAAACAATATAATAAATTTAAAATTTTACAACTAAGACTGTCAGAATCAAAAAAATATTGATTTGCTACCAATTTACAAGGGCTAGTCCTGTTTATAATATTGATCCATGACTTTTGAAGAGTTATTGGACTTGGCAGTTTTGTGTAAGTAGCGTACAGACTTTTTTGAGATGGTGTTACTATTACAGAAAGATTTCTCTTTTAGCCAAGAAACAGATATATATATACATTTTTAAGTAAAAAACAAACAACAAAAGTTTACATACAATATATCCGGTTTTTATTCTTAATTTTGGATGAAAATTTCTTCTAAATTAAAAAAAAACGGATATATAATTTAATTTTATTAATTTATGGAAATTTTTGTTTTTATAAAAAAAAATTGTACCGTATTTGCATATCATAGGATATTTGAAGGCCTAATTTTGAAGCTAATTTGATTACAGTAAAGGAATATAGTTTGGTCAACGACGTAGACAGAGCCAGCAGTACATACGCTAATTTTCTTGTGTATGATGTGATCGCCTTATTAGCTTCAAAATTAGGTGTTCAAAAGTCGCATGATACGTGTATATGCAGTTTAATTACATTCATAATTATTTATCCAATAAATAATTATGAATAAAATGTTTGTACATATTCATCCAAAAAAATCCCATAAAAAGTTATAAAAAGTAAAAAAAAAAGTTAAAATTTTTTTTTAAATGAACATATGTTGTTAGCACATTCTCAAACTTGACATATGTAAATAACAGCTAAGTGGCCTAAATGGCCTAAATGTCAGGGATTGATTTAACACTGTATTGACATTATAAACAAGATCCCGCATTTCTCAACTGATAACAAATCAATACATTTTTTTAAAATTTTGATAAGGGTTACTGCCTAACTGAAGGTATAAAGAATGCTGATCAATAAAAATTATGTCCCGACCAAAATTTTTATGAGTGGACGTCTATTCAAGTAGTGACAAAAATAACCATTTTTAAATTCTCTTGTCAATATTAATATGTAAGTGAAGTTTAAAAATTGCCCATTTTTCATTTTTTTCATTTGTCGTAAATTTGTTTTGTCAGCATATATATATATATATATATATATATATATGTGTGTGTGTGTGTGTGTGTGTGTGTGTGTGTGTGTGTGTGTGTGTGTGTGTGTGTCCTACATTGTTCACTTTGTCTATTGCAATTTTTATTGCAAAATTAAGAGAAAAATATTAACTTTGACAAGTATTTTCTTTCATGTTCATCTATTCACTTATTTTTTCCTAAATTTCTTTTTGTTACAATATTACTCAGAGCACCAATCTATAACAGAGGCACCTCAGAAAAATAGAAGTAGATGATACATGGAATTTGAATTTTTAAATATGAAAGTTGGCTGGAAAGCCAGAAGAGTGTTCCATAGGTGTGAACTGTGGGAAAAGAAACTGTTAGCATAAAACTTACGGTTACATCTATAGTCAATTTAACTGTAACTTGATGAGAGCTTGCCACCAATCTAGTATTATGCTTAAATTCATAAAGTCTAGGTATCATAGTGATGCGTTCATCTGAACAATTATAAAGAAAGTATTTATAAAAAAGTGATGTAATGGAATAACCAGTCACCCCCCTGAATAATTACACTATAAGTAGTAGGTACCTATAAAGTCAACTGTCTACGATAGACTTGGGGAAGAGTGAGAGCGAGAATACGCAAGCACGTCCGACTTCCAGTTAGTGGCACTCACTACTAGATTGACCTGTGTGTATAACTGTACTGTATTTCATATTGTACTGGTTTTGTACAATAAACCTTCTTCTATTATCCACCTGTTGTTACGTACTTATTCCCTTAGCACGGAATAACAAAAAGGAACAGGGAAGCTATATTATGTCAGAGAGAAAGTGACTGAAGCCGAGATGCCAGGTCAGGACCAATAATATTGCTGATTCTTCTTTGGATTTTATCAAAAATCTCTCTCTCTCTCTCTCTCTTTCTCTCTCTCTCTCTCATATATATATATATATATATATATATATATATATATATATATATATATATATAATCAAGTAACGGTAGTAGTAAATGTAAGACCAGCAATTCTTTCAATATTATATTAACAAATTGTTTATTTTTGACTAGTATTTCTTTCTGTTGATTTTTCTTGCTTTTATACTTGATAGCAATGTTGTCTAATGTTATCTGAATCTCTAAGATGAAATCTATTTTAATTATTAACTTCTAGGCTATCAAGATTGTGATTTGATTTTAATTTTTAATAGTAAGGTTCACCCTGTACAAGACTCAGGTGCCACTCAAGGTAAAGGGTTACATTAGGAAGCACTCAGGGTGGATAGGAGCGGTACATAACAGTTAACCCTAGCCTTCAACGGGTAAAGACTGTAGTGATCAGGGAAACATCCTTTTGGGAATTGGTTCCACAAGTCAATGGTTCGCAGGAAGAAGCTGTTTGAGTGAAACTTACTTCTTGTTGATGGAATAAGAAGGGATTGTGGGTGGTTTGGTACTGTGTAAGTGGCATGGTGTGTCCTTGCTGTGAAGGTTTGAACTGGTGGGACCAGGGAATCTAGTTCATGCAAGCTCCTTCCATGTTATAAGGAGTCAAATGAGAACAAATGGAAAATTTGGAGATACATTTCTACACTGGGTAGAGATATTTTATCATTGGAGAAATAATGGCTGGGAAACTATACCAAATTTAGTATGATGTAAAATAAAATGAAGAATTAGAAAGAACAGAAGGTGCAATTGTTCAGAAACTGGCAGTAGAGTCAGATTCCTTTGCAATGGCAAGATGAAGCTGCCTCCGGAAACACAAAGAAGGATTTTAATAAAGAGTGTACATGATGACATATGGAAATGCAGCTATCCAAAAAAGGCTACAGCTAGAAGTCTGGTAACTGGAATTTTCAAAGAATGTGGAAGGACATGTAAAAAGATGTCCTAAATGTAAAAAATAAGACATTTTCCACAAATTACATTTGTGGCCTAAAGATTTACAGCCATGGAACAGAGTTCACTTGGATCACATGTATGTCAGTGGAGGTAAAATTTTCTTAATATTAATAGACTAGCAGTAAAGCCCGGCGTTGCCCGGAGTAAACTTCCTCTGAATAAAAGGTCAAAACCGCCATACTGATTTTGTACACGCATATAGGTCTGAAGTCAAGTAGAACTGATGGCCGTCCACGTAAAAAAAAAACGTAATGTACACAAGTTGTTGGTATTCATCAGCACAACGGAAGACAAAATTGTAAGGCTTAAAAGGAAGCAATGGACAGTCATGGCAGAATCAGCCGTTTGCCATTACTAAGACACCTCCAATTAAAAGTTGTCAAGTTCAATACGAACACGGGCCATAGGAAGTTTTTGGTGAGTTGTGGTAGGTGGCTTTTTATTCCGATGGGATGGCTTTATTATCCCTGAGTGCAAGACATTACATGAAGCCCTGTGTCAGTTGCAACGAAGTAAAAGGCAACAGCGTGAAAGGTAGACGCGTCTTTTGCCCAAAAGACGGTGCTGCCACTACCGCAAACAGAACCACATAGCAGAAGTCTGGGAAGGTGCCGGGGCGAGTACTTGTAAGTGGCACAAATTTTTTTGTAGATTTTAATAGCCAGTTGAGGCGAGCAGGAAGCGTACGTCGCGTTACCTAAAGCAGCCCTTATAGTAAGCGTAGAAACACACCAACGGTGGACGGCAGAGGATGCATATTATAACTCTGCATGTTGCTATTCTTTTATTATCCCACTTCTTTTTGCTGAGGCCTGAATTGCGTGGACGCACTCGACTTCTCTGACAATTAAATGAATCCACCTTCCCACGTATTGGTTTTGTGTTGCAACTGAATATGGTTACGTGGTCGACATGTAAGTGCGAATGCAACTATGGTGGGGTTTAAGTGATAAGGGAGCATCTGGTGAGCAAGACAACCTTTAATGAAATGTCTTAGTAATGGCAAGTGGACACTACGACGACCTTTAAATAAACCGGGTTAAAAAATGAATTAACCTACGATGCAGCTGACATAAAGATGTGTAAATTGCGTTTAAATGTGACCGACCATGGACTATAGGATTTCTGCGATGGTAAGATTTTTATCTTTGTTTGTTGGAGAGTAAACGTAAACGTTATCCTTACTCCCGACTCGGGAGCAGCCTACGTAAAGCTGTCCATGGGCGAAACACTCCTCACCTAAATGCAGACCCGCGACGCTGAGCGTCTGTCCTTGCGATTTGGCCATTGTTGTTGAGCCGTGATCGCTGTACACCAGGGCTTTCTGAAGCTCTGGCAGACGAAGTAGATCTGGAGTTCCTCAAATGACAATTAGCGGTCTGCACAGGAGTTTCTAAAGCTTTGGCAGGCACAGTAGCGCTGGCATTTCTTAAACGACTAATAGCGGTTTGTTGAGGTTGTTCCGAGACCCTGGAACATGCTGTATCCCTAGCATTCCTAAGACGACGCGAAGTGGTTTGTTCAGGGCTTTCTAAATCTCTAGAACATGCTGTGGCGCTGGCATTCCTTAAACGCCGAAGGATTGTCTGTATTTGGGGACTCGGAAGCCCTAGAAACGCGTATTGCGTCCTGTGAATTCTATACTAAACGCTCTTCAGTTGAAAGTCTAGCGCGTCGTGATGACATAACTGATGCCAGTCTTTCAGTCCGTTCAGCAGTACTTTCCGTGGAAATGCGGGCAGCAGAGCGTGAGGCCATCTGATAAAGGCGCAACGAAATTTGCTCTGTGGTTTCACTTGCCCTTGCTGCTCTTGTAGCGGAGGCAGCAGCCGCGCACCGCCAAAAAGTTTTCTTCTTTTAGGCAGCATTTTAAGCAATTTTAAAAAGGCAAACTTAATAAAAGGTATGTAGGTTTTTTGAGTGCAAAATATACGTGTAGTCTAAACGTAGGCAGGTTAGAGGGATCCCAAAAATGTATGTAACTGCATTAAAAGGGGATCGAAGACAAAAAAGTGAATTTTAGAAAATTCAACTAAAGATAAACGGTAGTAGATAATTTGGGAAGTAAATTCGATAACCGCGGAAACGGATGTAGTTATAAGTAAGAACTAAAAAAAAACAGTTTGGATACGTGATCAACAATCTGCGGTTTCCGTAAGAAGCGAATGAAGTGAGCCAAGTGCGGGACAGTAATCGCAGAAGTCTGAACACGCGTGCGTTATGGTATAAAGAGGTGTTTGGCCGGTTGACATTGAGCGCACATACTAAGGTGACGTACGTATGCACGTGCACACGCGTGCGTAAGAGAACTGCTCGCACGTGTAATTGGATGGGCCCAAGGTTAAACGCTTGCAACCGTGCCAATGAGCTCGCAGAAACCTTGAACAGTTGACGCGATTGGTTAACCTCAAGCTCGGTTAGTCAAATCAGTGCACATTGGCAGATGACGTTTCAAAATAGTATCTGGCGACTTTATTGTATCGGTTTTTTTATTGATAAATATGAAAGCTATGTAGTTCATTATCCCAAAATAGGCATTGCCTTTTTTATTTACGTCATCACTGATGTAGTGTAGTCTCTCAAAGTCAGCCAATCAGAAAATGGGATTTTCAACATTCATTTTTCTTTGAAAATTTTGAGCAGCCAGGAGATATGAGGTAGTTTTATTGAAGTTGAAAATACAAGCGTTTTTACACTTCTTACGAACAAAATTTGAAGCAATGTTAATTTCGTTTACTGGTGGATAATGAAGGCATTTAAGTAGCATGAATTTAGATGAAAACGTGCGAGAACTTTTTGGGAAGCGATGCGCAGTAGTAAAATTATAGCGAGTAGGTGCCTTTTGCTACACGTAAACGGCATGAAAAGAAATAACAGTCCCCCAGTGTTCCATTGAATGAAAAAATGCAATCAAATGTGAAAAATTGGACATATTGGACAATTGGGGGGAGCCGACTCTGTCCACTTGGCTTAAAAGTGGAGGAGTGGTGGCCTGAAATGTGTTAGTGATTGCTCACTGAATTCAATCCTATGCTTTAGTTGGCTAAATGGGCTACAAACGCCTAAAAAGCAGCAGTTTCACCTTGCTTTTACTGATTTTTCTTGTAAAATTTGACATGTAGCTCTGTAAATTCCTTTTAAAATGTTCTTGGCGTTTACTTTACTGTGCAAATGCAGAAAACCTGGAAAGTAATGTATGCCTGCATTCAAACATTAAAAGATCCATTTTAAGATCTATGGTATGAGTGTTAAATCCTGAAATAAGAGTAGGCTACATGAAACATTTGGGATGCTTGATGCGCGCATGCGTGACACCTCCCCATTCACACATGACCTCGCATGACAACAGAGCGTGAATGGGCCAATCAGCAGCAAGCATTACACATCACGCGAGCCATGAGTGACTAATAACACTAATCCGATTGGCTTTTGGAGCACAAAGTTCGGCTGTGACAAATCTTTCATTGTGATAACTTTTGCATCCAAAACCAAATTATGTAGAATTTCTTGTATAAAAATTGGTATCAGACATTTTTTGATTTAGTATGGCCTCATCTCATTTTCTCTTAAAAGATATCTGTTATTAAATGGATGTTGAGATCAACACCCAGTAACAACAATCTGTTTCATGTTTAGATATACTAAACCACTTTAAAATCAGCAGATAATGAAGTAAAAATATATAGGAGTAACTGAAGGACCCAAATGAAACAAGAAAAAATAAATCAAACCTGAAAAACAAACATTTGACTATGAATAAAATGGTCCGTCAACACTCCGATATGAAAAATAAATAATTAAAATCCAGATGGAAATTCTGACAGCTTGTAACACTGGAAATTAAAAAACAACAAAGTCTAATCAAAGGAAATATTTACAGCAAAGAACATGGTATTCAAAATCAATTCAATACTAAACCAATAAATAAAATTGATTTTCAGCTATTGAAAAACTTTAAAAATAAATTCAACAAACACATTTATCTGAATAATTTTTATGGAAACTTCATTTTAAAGTTATTAGTCTAGCCAATGGTCTAGAGGGTAAAAGCATTGAAATTTTGTGATAAAAACAACAAAGATGAGGACAATAGTTCAAATATAAATAGGGTAAATACAATAAAGACATTAGATTGTGATTTAGAAGCAAAAATAATTGCAAAAAATATGCCACAAGAGTAACAAGAAATTTATTTAATAATGTCCAACTTTTTCTCTGCAAGTTAGAGTTGAAAATAATACAGTGTAGTAAATGTCAAATGAGATTTAGTAAAGCACCCTTGTTGGTTTGTGTGTGGGGTCTGCTTGATGATTATTACTTAATGTCACACATTATGAAATGGACAAAGTCCGACAATTAAAGACATTTTTATGTTTAGCATTCTTTTTATTGATACAAGTATTTTAAGTAAATGCTCTGTTTATAATAAACAGTAAATAACATTTACCGGCCTGAATTTCCAAGAAATTTTCATAGAAAATATTCGTCCTTCGACAGGATTCGAACCTGTATCCTATACGGAACCTCATATAGCCTGACTTGACTTAACTCTCGGGATCGTTCGGTTGGCAAGGTCGAATTTACTGCTTATAAACTTCAATCTTCCATGAATCTCACACGTACATTCATAACTGCTCATAGCGTATCAAATGTAAACAAATGACGTCACATATTATGAAATAGACAAAGTCCGACAATTATTTAAAGATATTTGTTTACATTTGATACGCTATGGCCGAGAGGCAAGGCAAGTCAGGCTATATGACGGTGTCGTGTCCACTAAAATGTCAACTACAATATTTATAAACCAATCACACTCAAGAAAACACTTACATCTTAAAACACACCAATAAAATCATAGATTACAAATCAGAATGTTTGTTGTATTAGTCATAATTATTTTTAGGTAGATACCGACCAAATATCGTACGGACGTAGTAGAAGACATACCACGTGACTTCTTAGGGCCAATTAGAAATAAATAAATAATTTAATTCTGGAGCCGATATTGTTCGGAAAAAGTGTATAAAAACATACGAAATCCGTTCCCGAAACAATATACACGCGGCTGCCAGCAAGCTACACACACCTCTCGCCGATGACCTTCATGACCTCATCATGTCAAAAACGACAGCGTTGACAAACTCCAGACCACGGCAACAGTAAGAAACAATTCTTATTTCTCGTATCCGTTTTTATTATGAATCACGCACACACATGTTGACTTTTTCATACAAACACACATATCACAACATTTTATTGTTTCTCACACACGTACACAAAAACAGTTTATTATATTTTATTTCAGAAACTTTATCAACCCAAACAAAAAACATTACTTTCCAATCTATTATCAACTGTTTGTATTCCTATCGTTATAATTAAATCAATGTTTATTTGTTGAAACTACGTCGGCTTTTCTACTGAATTTTTATTCCTTCAATGAAAAGCGTTTGATTATTTTAGACGGCCAAATTACGAGCGACCCTGTAACGATATTTTATTAATATATTGAATCCCGACACTGCAAATTTTAATATTCAACAAAAAACCGAGTAGAAGGATTCCTACAACGGTTCATTGAGTCATTGTCCTCAACTTCCAGAAAATTAAATTTGTTTTTAAAAAGAAAACTCACAGTTTGAAACAGCTGTCTCCAATACAACACAAAAAACAAGATTTTCAAACTCTTTTCAAAACATTTACAAATATATTTATACATCTTAAAGCTAATGGAGAAAAATGCAAGAAGGAAGATTATATTGCATTCATTTTCTTGGATTGTCTTTAACAAATCACTTTGCATTTTACTTGGATTAGACTACCAACCACTGACAGAAGGTGAGAAATAGGAAACATCATCATTATTTAATAATTGCATTTTACACACAGCAAGAACAGTGGGACACCCAGTGAGACTTAAACTCTGTATAATAGTAAATTGGCTGCAGAGACACCAAGCTATTTTATTTTGAGAGGCAGTGAATTTGAAATACTGAAGGAATAAGGATGACTTGATTCCATCGAAGTAGTATGGTGTATCCTCGTAGTCCATCTGACCATTTGCCATCTAAACAGAGATAGAATAATGATAGCCTTTCAAAATTGCATCTGTAAGGAAAGAGGTTGTAAAGTGGAAAACGGTTTATTGCCAACAAGAATATGTAAATAATTTTAAACTATATTAAGACTGGAAAGTATGGATTGGACAGCTCCAGCCCAAATATGGCAGCAGTACTCTATTTTGGGCCTGATCTGACTCTTGTAAAGATGCAACATGGCTGACCATTTTTCCAGTTTCTTTCCTTTTTATTATTTCATTTTTATTTTTATTTTCTTTCAGATATTAAGTTGATATTCCATAAGTTTCAGGGGATGAAAAAGGAAAAACATTAGGCCAAATTTAATGACAGAAAACAAATTCTGCAGGAGCAATTTTCAGTCAGGAGGTGGAAACATTTAGCAGTAAGAAATATTTCAAATTCCTAATCTCACAAATTGAAAAATATAAACGTTTTTATTTTAATAAAATTTGTGTTCAGCTATATAAACAATATGTCATGAGTAAGAATCACCCAATGAGGGTCAAATTCAGTATAGTAGTAATGGGCTATAAGATTATTGTACTAACCATTATTGTATTTAAATAGAAGAGGGTTTTAAGTGGAAGAGAGCCACTAGCTTTTGCGTACTTGACTTTTTACCTTTATTGTTGGATGGCAAAAACTAAAACAAACAAGATATAATATATAACAACAAAT
This sequence comes from Acanthosepion lycidas, assembly GCA_963932145.1. NCBI lineage: Eukaryota > Metazoa > Mollusca > Cephalopoda > Sepiida > Sepiidae > Acanthosepion > Acanthosepion lycidas. The sequence continues at coordinate 119,044,485 of OZ010574.1, read as the reverse complement.
TTATTTATCTACATGGATAATTCTCTTTAGAATTTATAAACAATTGGAATAAAGAAAAATGTATTAAAATTTGTTTGTCAATGTTCCTCTCTTCTGTGTGTAAGGTAGTCCTGGGTATGATAATAAACTACATCCAGAAGCAAGATCAGGAGATTGGAGGTCTTGAGGAGCATGGAACCAACATTAAAAAAAGTATAAAAATACATTTTTTACCAGCAATACATTTTTTTAAAATACTAACAATGCATTTTATCATTTACAAACTATATTTCTAAAAAACATACATTTGCTCTGAAATTATAAAATAATGTACAAAATATCTAGAGTTGAAGGTGTAAAATTGTGTACAAAATATTTAAATTTCACCATTAAATAACGCATAGAGGTTGATATGCTGATAAACAAAATCAAACACCCAACCAAGTGTAAGTAAGGAAAGAAATACATTTTTGCATTAATTCAACTTGTAAGCATAAAGTCCCCAAAACTGAAAACATTTCAAAGTAGGTTGTATTGAGTTGAAAAGAGGAAGGGTACAAAACGTTAAATTGAAAAAAACTTCTTTCTTACAGTTATCAGCTATGATTTAAAGTAGTTTCCTTTCATGTCAGTTTTCTCTTTCCCATGGTGGTAAGGGGAGTGCCTAGGTTTGGGCAAAATGGAACATCAACAGGATGATCTCACTAACTTTGTGCTTAGCTATATCATTGACTGTCACTTTTATTAGATCTGCTTCCATAAAAATCACTCAGATAGATGTGTTTATTTAATTTACTTTTATTTTTAAAGTGTTTCAACAGCTGAAAAACAATTTTATTTTATTGATTTAATGTTGAACTGATTTTGTATACCTTTGATTAGACTGTGTGTGGTTTTTAATTTCCAGTGTTACAAACTGTCAGAATGAAAATTTCCATCTATCTTTTATATTGGAGTTTTGACACACCATTTTACTCATATTCAAATGTTTGTTTTTTGGTTTGATTTTTTTTTTCTTGTTTCATTTGGTTATTTTGGAGTGAGATTCTGTGGGGTTTTTGCTGTGTTGTTTTTGTCCTTTGATACGTTTTTTTCTGTTACAACAAATCAAAAGAAATCCTAAAAATAAAAAAAATCAAATCACTATAAAAAAAAAAAAACCCTAAAAAACCACTGAAATGAATTGAAATTAATAGAAAATTAAATGGCTGAAGGCATCAGAGAATGTAAAATCCAAAATAGGAAAAATCAGAAAATATTCACAATGGTAAATCAAGAATGAAAACTCAGTGTGTGTAATCAAACAAGGAATGCCACTTTTAATCAATGGAGAGTAAATGCTTTAAAGAAAAAATGTGTTTTACCTTTTAAATTTGATACAACAGCCACTGTCTCATGATAACTATGTACTTTTTAACCAAAACTGGATTGTTTAACAAAAAGGTGATTAGCCTTGGTTTAGAATTCTTGTTGTTGATGGTGGTGAGGGGTTTCTGCATTTAAAATAAAACTGTTTACAATTTGATTGTCCCATTTTCAGCTGGAAGATAAATCTGGTCAAACCTTCCAACATCCCAAATAGTGGAGTGATAATAATATGGTCAAAACCCAAGAGAATGAATCTAGGAATATTGCCATGGAAGTAGACCAAGATAATGCTAATTTTGAAAAGATAAAAACAGATATTTGAACTTGTGACTTTTTCTTGTCCAATCTTTACATGCTTATCTTCTTGCTAACAGTGAATAACTTTCAAAATCTTGTTATTTTCTGCAATAAAATAAACATTATAGAAATTAACTTCAGAAGCCTTTCAAAGTTGGAACAAACTGGCAATTTGAGAAGTATTGATGAAATATTTGATAGAATTATTTATTGAAATAAATTTCCAGTGACTAGTTCATCTTGAAGATAAATTTCTGATAAAAAAATAAATTACATGAGTAAAAACCATGTCTTTTTCTTTGTGTGGGTATGTCTAAATCTTTGAGTCAAGGTTTTGTTACTTTTACACATTTATTGATTCAAACAAGTTTCCTCAAATTATCTGTGATTATCACAGCATTTCAATTGTGCTACACTCTGAAGAATTAATGTCTGTCAGTTTTTGTATCACACTTGTCCATTTTTCTCAGCATTGGATCTGTATTTGTCAGTTTAATTAAGAAGTACTGACTTTTTCTTCAAAACCCATACATATGATCTGAGGTGAAAGTTGGTTTGAGTAAAGAAACAAATTAGACACTGGCTTGGAGAAATGATCAAAGATTTATTTTCATTTACAAAATATGAAAATGTCTCTGGTAAGTCATATAGTTTAGCATTTGAATGTATGGTTTATGAGGTGTGGAATGAGATCATGAAAAGTAGAATGCTTAATATGGCTGACTGCATGTTGGCTATTGGTTTGGGCTTGTTACATTGACAGTAGGTTCACAGGAAGTTTTTTTGCAGCCTAACAGGTGCACAGGCAGTCAGCCGTGTTTTCAGGTAGCATCTATGGTTAGCATCTATGTGTGCATAAAGTCTCTCTCTTTTCTCTCCAGCTTCTCTTATAGCCTATATAAGAGAAACACAAGGACATAGTTGTAGATAATCTGTGTAAAGTGAGAGTTGCATCAACAATAGCCAGCACTCTGGTATATTTGTGTTTTGAAATTTGTTTTGAGTAGAGTGCAGTGTGTGTGGGACTTAGCTAGATAATAATTGGTCTGTAATTAGAGATATATGTTTTCTAATAATTGTATAAATTTAGCTTTAATTTGTTATCTCTATGTGTAAATTGTGTTTTTTCTGCTACACATCCAGTTTTTTGACAATCTGTTACCACTGTTTACTGTTTCACAATCCTAGCATTTATTGTCTGAAGGAAAAAGTTACTATCAAGCAAAGAGATAAATGAAAAATGGCACATTCACATCACTTATTAAAAAGGAGGAAAAATTTAATTATAGATTTAAACCTTTTAAAAGAGTTGAATAATCTTTAAAATAGATTGTTAATATACTTATTCTGGGCAAACCAAAAAGTAGTAACTAGGTAGGGAGGCAGTAGCTGTAGGTCATAGAATCTACCCCCTACCTGACCCTCTTTAAGGTATCTTAGAAGTAAAAAGGTGTTATTTTAGGACAGAGTCACAGTCAGTAACTCGGCCTCCTGCTAGTTTGAAATGAATTGTCCATCCATGTTTGAAATTATAATGTCATACTTGAAATGCTTCCATGTTTTCATGACAGCTGAAGAAGGTATAATTTCCTGCTTTTACTGTATGTAATTTCTTTTTATATTTTGTGCATGTTCTATTTCTCATTCCTATTAATGGGAGAATTCCTAAAAGGGAGCACATTTTAGATTATCCATTCCTCTTCACTTATATAGTAACCGTGTTTAAAGTTAAAACTTTAATGTATTAAAATGGATCTTCAATCATCTGCAATTAACCTTCACTACAGAACCATCTTTAATAGCTGAATCCATTGCTGTTTTTAAATTTCCTGCCAGACTGTACCTATTTCTGGTTTCCTCCTTTTCTTTCAGTACCCTGCAAAATATCCATGAAATTTAAATGCACATCTTTTAGGATTAATTAGATTGCTACCCCTTCACTTCTGTCTTTTAGTAATTCTGTCTGAAATGGAGGCAGATGTCAGCTCATCTTCAGGCAGCTTTGTAACCCCTCCTCCAACTTCTTTTAGAATGTCCTTTAATCCTCATGTTCAAGTGAACCTATCTCAGTGCCTGGGCCTTCTTTAGGTTTCTGAATCATGGAGAAGTTTTGCTGCCTAATTATTGGGTTAATGTAATGGTTTCACTTTAGGTGGCCTACCTGTAACATCTATCCAAACCTGGATGGGTTACATCTTCATCAAGAATGCTGGAACATCATACTAACTAATTGAACTGTTCCTCACCTCATGTCCTGACTAGTGTTCCATAGAGATCCTACTTCACTTGCCTCACACCATTCCGTGATCTTTGTCAAGTTTGATGCAAAACCAAAGACCTCCTCAGATGTGCTGTTTCGTTGTACTGTAGGATAAAAAAGGTTATTACCTTCCTTTGGTTGAGATGAAGTTACATGAGTCATATGATGGCCACTTAGTGATATCATTTCATAGAGTGATGAAAGAGGTCAGTTCATCAGTTAAGTGCCTGGAATCAAGATACAGAACATGCTGGCTATGATGATAAACTACATCTATCAGCAAAGCCTATGATTAGGAGGTTTTGAGGAGCATGGAGCTACCTTTTAATTGCTGTTGTTCCCAGGTCCACCTGACCTGGAGTGGTAACACCTGTTAGATTTCCAGATATGGGAAAATAGTGAACCCCCAAACTGGAGTCAAAAAAATATAAAAGTATAAAAATACATTTTCATAGTTAAAATTTCCAGCAACAGATTTTAATAGTCATAAAAAATTCCAGTAATAGATTTTAGTAGTAAAAAAAAATTTGCCAAAGCTCCCAAGAAAATTAAATTTCAGCATTAACTGACCCATAAGGAGTTGATATGTTGTTAAACAAATCAAATTAAACCAATCAATACACAATTTGTTGGTTCACATAGGCAAGGCAAGAGCTCTGCTTGATTCAACCAGCTGCCATGTGAGTTAACTTATAAACCTATGTTTTACTTGATTTCCCTCACCTCATGGAGAACAAGCTTTGTAATATCTCTATATCAATTCAGGAGGTTACCTGACTTCAAAATCCTTGACTTTACTGATCAAGATAAAATCCCTGTTCTCAAGAACTTTGACCCAGAACTATCTTGGTAAGTTGTTTAACTACTGACAAGAACAAATGTTTCCCAAGCCCATGGAAGGTATTTAGTGCATGTACTACATACAAGAAAGCAAGTGAGCCATCTTCCCTTTCACAATATTGACCCATCAGCCTCCAAAGTGTAATTAGCAAATAATTTGAAGCTATTATAAATAGGGAAGTTATTGAATACCTCAGAAAAAGCAAACTCCTGAGCAACAAAGTTATTTGCTTTGATAAGGAGCAATCTCCACTCAAACAACTTCTTCAAAAAAATGTTTCTTTTTGGAACAGACTCCAGGGTGGATGTTTCCATGTCAACTACAATTTTGGTCTCTTCAAGTCCAGAGTGAACAGATATCTACCCTAAACATCCTTATAATATGCATTCCTTAATTCCTCCTTCACCTCCCTTACAACAATCTCACTCAATAGCCCTTTACCATGATTGGCCTTTGGGTCTTGCATTGGATGACCTTTCAGTAAATTTAAAAACAAAATTTTAATTGATATCTGTTATCATGTCTAGCTGATGAGAAAAGTATTGCCTGTCTCTTCACAAACACCATTTTCCATCTTGGTATATGTTTTAACATTTTATCATAAATTACCATTATCATAAAATGTCTAGAAATATTGTAGAAGTCTTTTATTTATTTGAAATATATTTCAGTTCTTGCTAAATAGCAGGATATACTGCACCCTTTATCTCTGGTTGGCAACCAGTTTATGAGATGGTTAACTCAAAGTAGAGAGTAGATCTCTCTTGCAAGCAATCAGCAACATGTTGTAGAACTGTTGGGATGAGAGCAAGTTACCCACCTTACTATCATGAATGGACTGATTCATTCATAAGTACTTCTGGGGAATTGAGAGAAAAAAGAAGGTAATATAATTACACTGACTTGCCTAGCTGAGTATTGAATACTACTATCATGAATGACTCTCAAGTGTTGTGTGCCTGCCAGATCATACATTACAACAATATGACGTCCCCCGATGTCGCTGCGCCAAATGTGACGTCTGCCTAGCCGCGTCCGTCGTGCTATCCTGTCCTGTGACAACCAACTGGCTTGGTATTGGCCGCGGCACCAAATGTGATGTTCTAACCTTTTGGTGATTCGGATGGGAATCTGGTTAGATTCGGTATCAGCCTTGTCGTTCCCAGCTCGCCTCCAACGTCTGGTTACCGAAGTAACTGTTTTGATTTCCAGTCTAACCTACCCACGTTGTGAATTGATCTTAGGCAGACGAAATCAATCAGTCGCCGGGCCGTAATGCAAGCCGAGTTCGATCAAGGGTAACACCGCACAAGTATATGCAAAAGAAAAGAAAATAATAACTCGAAAAGTTCAAATGTGTTAAAAAAAGATAACAATATTTTATATCTGGTTGCTGAATAGAGGACTGCGTCTTCTTCCCAACCAGCTATATGGATTTGTGACACTTTGTGTTTGTTAGGCGAGTCTTAACATCTTAAGTTGTTTGTTCTTTAAGAAACTGGTTCTTGGTGTATCTTCAGGCGATATTCGTGAAACTTGTTTTGGTGGTGTGAGTCTAAGTCGTTCTTCAAAAATAAATTGTTCTTGGCTAGAAGTTGAGGTCGTGATGCCTGGAATCTTTCAAGTCAGCTATCTGCAAGGCGGGTGCAACTCCAACTGCGAACTTCACTCAACTGCCTCTCAACTGGAACTCGAACTGGTACTGGTTTTCACTCGCTGTGACTCTGCTTATATGGACGCCGACCAAAACCGGGGTGAGCCTGTCGGGGTTTGAGGTTCCTTGATAATTCTAAATCCACAATCCACTTCTTTTGTTTCGGTCAAGAAAATTTATTATTTTCCATTTTTGGAAGTCTTTCGTCTTCCCACCTTCTTCTGTTCTCATATTGGTATCTCACCATACCCTCAGAGGGTGTCAACGGGTTTCCCCTCTCTCTCACAGTGGCATCTCACCCTATCCCTTCAGGGGGGGCGCAACAGGCCTCCCCTCCTTCTTAACATGATTACCTCTGCCTAACGCTCATGCCACCATCCAGCCAATAGGCACTCAGCAGCGTGGGTGAGGCCAGACTAGCCTCGGTTTAAAAAATCTTGCTCAAAGAAAAAAAAATCATCTCCTTTTTCTTTTTCTTTTCTTTCTTTTCTTTCGTAGTGTGGTCCCTTAATCGCAATCAAATTTCATATGGAATTCGTCAACGAGATTTTTGCCAATTATCAAGTGGGTGGTCATCTGGCGAAACACACTCAATTTTTCATCCCGATAAAATAATTTTCTTACCATAGCCAGCTCCGACACAAAACAAATGCCTTTTTCAAAGATCTTCGTAGATAGCCAATGGCTCAGTCTTTTGTTTTTGTAATTCTGCGGTTGATCCAATCGGACATTTTGGTTTCGGTCAGTTCGCGCTTAATCAGTATTATCTCTTAGCACCCTGCCGGAGGTCCAAAGGACATGCGACCTAATTAGTTTTTATCTCTTTAGAATTCTGTCTCTCAGGCCATTTGACCAGCCTGGAATTTTCACCATTGCCATGAGCAGATTGGCTATATCTTATTCTCCGCCCCATAACATAAATCAGATTAAATCCAGTATCTTACTTTCTCGACAATGAAATTTTACCACTTTTCTTTGTTAGAAAAATAACATCGCTTAGTGTCCTGTTCGTGATGGCTTCTTATCACCTAAATTTAATTCTCGCCTTTTCTTTTTCTTCTTTCTTTCTAGCAACCCTAAATGGTGTCACAACAAGAACACAAAAGGTGCAGTGTGATACATCTTGACCATGCTGATTTTCTGCTGCATCCCATTCTTTCTCCACATATCTTAAATTCAGGCAAACAGGGATGAGGGAGGGAAGCTGATGATGTTTCACAAATGACCCTCACTATAATCCAAATCAAACGCAAGGCATAAATTCCAATAAATCCACAGTCATCTTTGACTAAAAACAATGCATGTGGCACTTCAGTATTGGATCCTCCCCAAATAGTATTCAATTCTTGGAATGATAAATTCTTATGTAACAATAAAAAAAATAATAAAACTTTCAAAGAATTAAACAGATTTTTTTTAATCACTAAAGGTTTCAATTGTTTCATTTTTAGTATAGATGCTATTTTTCTAAAATAGAATTGCCTCTTTATTTATTAGCAATGTTTGTCACATACGGCAATGTGAAACCCTACACTTGCCTCTCTGTACATTGAAAGATAATGAGATTTTGAAATATGTGTCTACTAAGTAAATGAAAATTGCTTTATGGCAAGCCATCAAAATGTGCCTATTTATGAAATTCAGTCTAGTTTGAAACAAAGTCTTTATTTTACAAAACCCAGCAGGAATTGTACTCACTGCTTAAGTATGTTCAGAAGTCTGAAAGTCTTGTGCTGAAACAAAGAATATTGATAAGACCAGAACACACGTGTGTAGCGTTAAAGCTTTTATTATCAACTAAAGATCCTTCAGATTAGCAGCAGCAGCTGCTATGGGAAGGGTGGGCGCAGCAACTCTAGTAGCTGTAGTTGAACCCTCGTTTTGATACAAATGACATGTTACCCTTTTTATTTTTTTATTATTTTATTCTCTGTATCTTTGTGGAAGTTTTATTATTCTTCCACTTTGTGCAGTGTTTGTGTTCTGTATTGTATTTGGTGGTGATGTTTCTGCATGTTTATTTTGGGTGTTTGTTTTTTTGTCATCTGGAAATCTCAGTATTCTTATGTTTTTTTTTAAGTTGGTCAGGTCAAGAACTTTTCAATACCCACAAAGATATTACTTTGCTTTCTTTTAATTTTTTATTATCTTATTTTAATAACCAGATTGAAAACTGAAGAAAATTTAGTCAATGTAAAAAAATGTTTGCCTTGTTAATATCAACATTTATGGCAGAAACTTTACAGTCCTTAAAATGGAATCCCTGAATTTAAATAAATTCATTTCTAATAAGAAGAGTTTTAATGCCTGGAAATGTCTTAATAGGATATGAATTTAAACTCTGGATTTAATTTTCATTGTTTGGATTAAAAAAAAAATAAAGATTTAATAATGCAAATCAGAAACATGGATGTGAATTGATTCAGTCTTAACAAGTTGACAGATTTTATTTTTAAAGTGTTTTCAAAAGGAAAAGATAAAAAGTTCTAAGTGACACATGAAAAAATGATGTTGGACCTGCTATGTGGCTGAGAGAATTGAGTTATTTCTACCATCAAATAAAATATTCATATATGGTTTTTGAGGCATGCAATCATTCTCTTAGTAGCCTGGTGCAATACAATCTTCCCACATTTCACCTCCACTTAACCTTATAAAGTTAACCTGTGCCTATATTACCACAGCAGCAATGGCAAGACTAAAAAGGATATTGAAGAGCAACATCAGATTCCAGGCCAAGTTCAAGCCTCTACAAATTGCTGGTCATACCCATCCTCCTTTATGGGTGTGAGACTTGGACACACCTGATGGAGGCCAAAAAAAGGATCCAGGTGTTCGAAAAGAAATGTTTGTGAAAGCTCCTCTGCATCTCTTACTGGAGACTTAAAACTTGTGACTATGTACAGAGCACGGTTAAAAGTCTTTGGGGCCAATAGGAATCTCTTCTCATCACTAAACATTGGAAGATGTTGTGGAATCTTCCACAACAAGCCAGTTAACCCCTGCTAGAAAATGCACTATCCCTGTTGTAATTTTCACCATCACCATCTTACAGCTATATAACAAGCATTCATTGGTTAATCACCTTCAATCTAGCTCGCTGATTGGTCAATTCCGAGCAATCAGATATCCTGCACATGACAAATCTGTTTTTCCCGCGTTCTCCATTTGAACCTGTCATGTGGTACAACAAAATTATAAAAACAAAATACATGTAAACTCCCTCGTGTTTCCTTTTCTCTCTCTCGCGTCTAATTTGTCAAGATGTAATCTTCAAGGACTCCCGTCTTAACTAATGCAGTCAAATGTTAAAGACCATTATCAACATTCATGCAAGTACGAACTCTGAAATCTCTTCTGAACTTTTATCAACTTGTACAATACACAATTCCAAACATGCTAAAGAAACTTTATTCTTCTAAACTACAGTTTAATAATTACTTTCACTTTATGAACATAGGTACAAATATTACCTAATCTAAGAGACACAACTCTGTCTAACCTTTTCACTCAGTATTCATGCATGTATATCAAATATTAATAAATTCAATTGTTACGTTTTGAAACAAGATGTTTTTGAATAATTATTCTATGTCTTGTATTAATTGTTGTGGATGGAAGATTATTGAACACACACAATTTTAAACCTTCTGATAATTCAAACCTTCTATTCCTCTCCAACACACATCACACATCTGCAACAATGTCACATCACATAGCATAACAGCCTCTGAAAGACCATCGTACAAGACAGTGTTGATGGGGGACGTAAAATAGGGACATCAAAAGCTAGTCAGATAACATCAAGGAGTGGATGTTCTTCTATAATCATAAAAAAGTATATTTATAACAAAATAAGTCAGCATAACAATAGTTACTTTATTTTGAAACAATAAAATAAAAAATGTTATTTTCATGTTTATTTTTTTTTTTATTTGTTCCAGAATTCATAGTTCTTATAGTTTTTTCTTTCATGGAAACAGTTTTAGCATGGATAATTAGTTAAAACATTAAAATGCGCTTAATATATTAATTCTAATAAGACCTTAGTAAAGAAAAGAAGATTAACTTTTCGAGAAAATTAATTAATCTCTACGTTTTTCTTTGAATTTCTTAAGCTGATTAGAGCAGTATAGTGTAAAACCAAATTGAAAAATTCAAAATCTTGCCCGTTGAATGACAAGATTTGAGGAAGACCTTCATCTTCAGATGTTGTGTGATGGGTTGGAGATTTTAGAGTCTAAGTTACTTGGATGAGTGAGAGTAGGAAAATATGCACCATGTACATTGTCTTTAGATATAGACATTATCTTGAGAGGGAGAAGAAGAGAAATAGGAAAAGTCACTAAAAAAGAAAGGAAATCTGGTCGAAGTAGGGCAGAGAAAGCCATGAAAAAAGTCAAGACCCAATCTGCCCCTACTTCGTCAGCTAGAATGGAACAGCTAAAACAACAGGCTAAGGCAAGGAGCCTACATTCTTTTCTTTCTAGGCCTCCGTCTTCTCCTTTCCCCAATCCATCCCAATGAAAAAAGAAAAGAACAAATTATGTGTCTAGAGGAAGCAACCACCCATGCTGATTTATCTTTCTATTGGTTCAATGATTTCCTTTTTCAGGATGATTCATTTTCAGTTTTTCCTTCCCAAAACTGGCATAACCACCATAGCTTCTTACAATCAAGGCATGAGGTCTCACCTTTGGGATTGTCTCTGTAGTCGAACACAGACTCTAAAATGGACTGAGACCTCATAAATTGAACCTTTTTACCACCTTTTCCATCACACACTAATTACTCTCAGACATTTCTGCTGGTGTGAATCTATTTTTGGCAATCAGGAGTAGGTGCTGACTTTGTTTTGTATACGGACTGGCTCAGTTAAATGAGGTTTTGTCCAAGACCTTTGACATCCATTTGTTTGACCAGTGCTTTTTTATGTTTGAGATAACTCTACCATACTCTCTTTCTTTGAATCTTTTGACATAATGAGAACTTAAAAGGAAACAATGACCTCACATCAAGCAAATCTTACCACAATATAACCAACTAGATGAAATTATAAGCACATAAGTTTACAAAGAAATAAAAAAAATAGTGGCTATCACATACTTTTATATTTTTATCACATTGTAAAAGGTCATAGCAACTGAACTTAAATCACAGTCTAAATCAGTGGTGGCAGAAAAAAGTTTTCAAGGTAATTTATAGTAGCCATTAGAAGAGATATGAAAATGTGAGCTTTTAAGTAGACTATGTTAATATATAGAGCAGATTAAAAAGTTACTTTTATAATTTAATCTAGGTACCTTCTAAGATTCGCTAAAAAATGAGCATACATGATGAAAAAAATGCCTCTAAATTAATAAAAAACATTGATTTATCATCAAAGTATGTATGTTATTATTATCAGGAAAGGATTTTTTTATTATTAATTTTTTTTTAAATTATACTTTTTAGAACGTTCAAAAGTTTTGTTGAAAATTTTGTTTTTCTTGCATCAGCTTGGGACCATGAATTAGTATAGGAAATTTTAGTCTTTTTTAAGGTGAAAAACACATTGATTTGTAAATTCTTGCAAAAATCAAATAATTGTCAGATTTTAATGAAACTTTCAGGAGTTAATCACAAATGAATGAAATTATTTTAGAAATGTCTCATTTTTTTTAGAAAATCTTAATAAAAATATTTTTTTTAGATTTTTTACCTCTCACTTATTTAATTTTATGAAACTGAGAAATTTATTTTTGCAATGCTTATATTAGTTATATGTGGAACTCCTTGGTAAATTTAAATCATCAATGTTCTGTTACCTCAATGTTGATTTCAATCCATATAGGAATGATTATTTATTATTGAATATTACAATAATCGTGGTACAAGGCAAAAGGGGGAGTGGAGTAAGAATCGTCAACATTAACTATCCTACACCTAGTTATGATGCATCATTCATTACAATTTGCTCATTCACCACAAGAACTCATCCATCACCATTCAATCCTACATATACCACAATACCATATATTCACAGGGAACCTACAAAAAAACCCATGACATAAAAATTTCAAAAGTTCAAATGTCTCTTTTTCGTTTTCCTTATAAAAAATATATTAAAATCTAATGATCATGGATCTAATGATCATGAATGGGGAGAGGATGAACCCAGGAAAAAAAACTAAAATATGACAAAACATTCAAACTAAACATGAAAAATGTTAGTAGGACCCGGTCCACCCCGCCCAAAAAAAAAGTGGCTGCTGTATTCTGCCTTTATGCATAATCAAGAAACTTGCTCACTAACGAGAGGGAAGGATAAAAATAAATGACGGCGTAAGAAAATTAAAGACTCTCAAGATGAAAAACAAAGGGAACAAAAACAAACTGGGGAGGTTGGGAAGCTCAACATGAATCATAATAAAAAAGAATACCGGGAACACGACACTTACTCACATTAACTAGATAAACAAAGACAGTCTATCTTAACCAGGGGAGGGTTCGTCAGGAAACCACCCCGTTGCGTCAAAGGGGACTTAAAAAAAGAAAATCAAGGCTAGGGTTAGGGTTATAACCAAGCTCATCGCTTTCACCCACCTTTCGATGAAATCTGTTGATAGGAAACGTTCTCTGTCAATTTTGATTTTCATCTTGAGCTGGTCCCCAAAGAATCCGACAAGATCCTGATGAGAATAGCGTTTGTATCGCAAGATTCCCTCCATTCGCGACCTCTATACCACCATTCTTGCCACGGCTAGCAACGTCAGAAACACCATTCGTTTCATCGCGTATACGAGATCGATGAAGACAAGATGTTTGGGATCGATACGAGTCGTCAACTCACCGATATAATCCCAGAATAGGCGCACAAAGACAATGGTAGAGGGCATGCACACCGATGACAATCGGGCAAATTCGCCCAGCCCCCTTTGAAGGCTACGTCATTGAGAGATAGCACAAATCAATCGCCAGTTAAGCGAAAACTCAGGGTTGCTGGCCCCCCAAACCAGAAAGAGCGCTACTCTGTGGCCGAGAAATCCACATAATGGATAATTTGAGACCCCCTCCACTCTTCTAGGCAGTGAAAGGTCAAGGCCGCTTAACACTCTCTGATGAATATCAACTGGGCTCAGCCCTAGAAAAAAGAGGAGTGATGGTAAGGATAGAGAAGGCATCCCTGATATTCGCCTCCAAGATCGAGTCCTTTGTCAACGCGCGACATAAAGGCAACCTCGAAGCCTGCCGATGATTCCATGACACGGACGCTGGAAACAGACCTCTCTGCAAATTTGATGTTTGACATCACATTACAAGATGGATATCCTAAAAAAGAAGGCTGTACGACCTAAAAACAGCATCAACAATCGAAACGACGCCGGAAGCAGCAACCAAGGGAGCACCAACAACAGTTCAGCGCCGACAACAAGAGCAGCAACAGGAGCAGCTCGAACAACAGCTCGAACAACAACAAATACTGGAGACAATGGTTCTGTCGCAGCTGGAAATGCCTCCACCAAGATCCTCCTCTCTGAAAAGGGGTAGAGAGGGAGAAGAAGAGAAATAGGAAAAGTCACTAAAAAAAGAAAGGAAATCTGGTCGAAGTAGGGCAGTGAAGGCCATGAAAAAAGTCAAGACCCAATCTGCCCCTATTTCGCCAGCTAGAATGGAACAGCTAAAACAACAGGCTAAGGCAAGGAGCCTACATTCTTTTCTTTCTAGGCTTCCGTCTTCTCCTTACCCCAATCCATCCCAAGGACAAAAGAAAAGTGTCGTGGACCGACAGGCCCGCGAGAGGGACCTTTCCTCACAGAGGAGGGCTCTCTTAAGGAAGTTTTTAAATGTACTGCCGTTGACGGGAGGTCAACTGAGGAGCTAAGAAACTTCCCATACGCCTCTGGAGTAATCATCCTCACCAGGAATACTGGAGGCAACCTCAAATGGGACTATTTGACAGGAGCTAAAGAGTTTTTCCAAAGCTCAGGTTGGCCCAAATATAGTTTCCGGAGCTCAAAATGTTATCACAATAGTGTGCAGGGGGGGGGGCAGTGTTGTTCCACCACTCCTTATACAGGCCCCTAAAATTAACCTTCCCGATGCTCGTCGGCAGGATTGTCACAGATGGATGAATTTACGCCAAAATAAACCTCGCTGGTAAGAGCAAAACACTTGCCCATCCCCTTTTATAGGCAAAACCACATAAATGCATGCTGGGACTTTTTTTCTTAGCCAATAAAGTAGGCGGGTTTGCAGTTTGACATGACTCAGTCCCCATCACTCCTATCCGGATTGTCTTTTGTTATTGCATAATGAGTGCGGATTCAATTCTGAGTGAGTACGTTTTTTCTTCCAGACACTGATTTGACAATTACAGGATTTTATTCTATTTATTTGTTGTAATATTGATATTTTTTATATTGTCTTGCATTTGTAGTGACATTTTCTTGCCCTCTCCTAATGGACGAAGAGGAAAATTGCAGGGCTGTTGAAGCCCTCTATGCAACCCCAGAAAAGACCAACGTTGATCAAGAAAAATTCGTCAAGACCCCCAAAATGGAGTAGCGGAAAAGGCAAAATTTCCCCCTGACCATGAAATGAAGGATAAGAATGGAACATCGTCATCTTCCTCATGGAACACACTTCCAACATGTTCCAGACAGCATACTAGTAAGTATACCAGAACTCAAGGCCGTCGAAACACAATCGTGACAGTATTCGTTGTTGATAAAAAATTAAATAAAATTGACAAGTCATCCAAGTATTACATTATTAAAATGTTGGCCAGCCTGGTCGTCAACATCCAATAGTGAAGGGGAAAGACTTCACCATGTGGGAAATTTTATTACGAATTCCCAATGATTGCATACCTCTGACAAAGAGATGGTTACAAAATAAGGAAAATATCATCAGAGTGGAGTATCAAAGACAACGCAGAACGAAAGTCCGTCGAAGACAGAATTGTGACAGCATTCATTGTTGATAAAAGAAGTTCCCAGTTTTGTTTCGAGACAACAGGTTGGCGCATGCAATGCAATGCGGGGAATTAGTGAAAATTCATCCTGACAAAATATTGGGTGAATGGAAGTATCATTTAATGTTAAGCCGTGAATATTTCAACAAGATACTCAACTGGATTACCGTCAACGGAAGAAGGGTAGCAGTCATCGTATCCGAAAGTAAGCAGGCTCGTTGGCACTGCTGTGAGATCTGGCACCCCGCTGCAGTTTGTCGGCCAAAAGAAACAAGAAGCCACAGGGATGAGCCGTTACCCCCTCCCCACAAGAAGAAACCCCACACAAATAACACCGACGGAAATGCAGAAGGAGAATGACAGATGGTTGGAAAGGGGGACAGAGAGTTTGCATTATCTCCCTCCCCAATCGACAGTGAAAAGAGAGGATCAGTTTCATTTGCAGAAAAAACTAAAACTTGTGATACTACCTGTAAGCCCCAGCAAGATAAAAAAAAAAGAAAAGCTTTATATATTGAGAAAAAAAACTGGAGACGCAGAATGTCAAAAGTACGCCAGTAGAGGGAGCCACTTCCCCCAGCAAGACCTCTTCCCCAAAAGGTAATACTCATTTCGACCATCTCCAGAACAAAATGAAAGACCATTATTCCCACCCTGCCTGTTCTGCCCTCTTCCAAATCCACATCACCTGCCAAATCACCCTGTCTACCCACATCCTCGTTGGCACCACCACCTTCACCACCAGTTTGTGATATCGTCAAAACGGGTAATTTTAGCGGATTATTGGAACATCGTCTTTTATCCTGAATTAGATCGTGGGGGTGATAGTGCGGGTACATTCCTTCTGATGCAAAAAAAATTAAAAAATCACCAGACTCGATCTGGTCGATAAATTCCGAAATGAACACCCGAAGCGGGTATAGTGGACTGCATTTCCTGGATGTGTATAAAGGATGACAAGAACGGCACCTTCTGGAAGAAGGATGCTGAAAAAAGTTTACACCTTTAAGAAGCTTGCACTCAGCTGATGGAGAGGTCCAACTTTTGTCCCGATGCGAGTACTCCTATCACGTGTGCCGTTATGCGTTGAAGGTTCTTTATTGGATAAAAACGGGTCTTTATGATATCCGACCATTGTCGAGAGAGGCATTATACCGGGTTTTACTTAGGAGCGCCGTTCACGACGAACTGATCGAGGTGCTAGGTCTGACGAGGGGGCGGGGTCGCTCTAGATGGCTGTTATGGGGTCCACCCCTTTTTCTATATAAGTGGACTCTACCAAGTGTACCTGGACTACTGCCGTTAATTACCCAGAGTTACAGTCAGTGAGGGTAGTCGGTAGTCGGATAGTGAAAGGATATACGGAGAGTGAGAGAATATACGAGCGGAGATAGTGTGAGGTAACCTCTTGTAGAAGTCAGTTACAAGCACGTAGACTCTAAGGAAGTCCTACTTCGAGACTCTATATATCCATCTGTATTTGCTACTAACCACGTTCCTGGACTTACTAACAGTATTACTCTTTGTATGATTGTGTAAATACATTTTATTTCTTATATTTAATTATTGCGTTTGTCATTCCTTGGAGACCGAATTCATCTCGGAATCCACAACAACTTGGCGAACGAGGATTCGAAACTCACGCGGGAAAAGAAAAACTTTTCGTACGCCTAACCAACAAACAAATTGGCGACGAAGATTCGAACCCAAGCGGAAAAGAAAAAATCGACAAAAAAAAATCTTCCCTCACACGAAAAAAAAGAAATAGAAAAATCCTTCCCTCGTCGTCCACAACAAATTAGCGACAAACAATTTCGAGGAGTAAAAATACATAAAATTGAGTTATCATGGAAGATTTTAAAAATATGTTGGTAGATCTGATAAAACACCAAAATGAGCAACAATTACAAATGCAAAAATACCAAAATGATCAACAGTTACAGCTACAAGAAAAATGGCAAAAGCAAATATTACAAACGCAAAAGGAAAATCAAGATAGACAAACAGAGCTCCAGGAACTAATATTGAAAGTAGCGGGCAACAAGCAATTGAATATTGAAAAAGAAGCAACATTTTCGCAAGACGCAGTGTGGAATACCATAGAGATTTTCAAATATTCTCTAGATGAGGACAAAAACTTTGGAGATTACTTCAGAAGACATGAAGACATCTTTAACATAGACTGTCAAAATTGAACAGAAGCAAAAAAGCTACGTCTATTGCTTAGAAAATTAGGAACTGAAGAATATACAAAGTTCGTGGATTATATCTTGCCAAAAAAGACGAACGAATTAAAATTTGACGAAGCAGTGACATGTCTTAAAGAACTCTTCAGCCCCAAAACATCACTCTTCCATAGGAGGTGGAAATTCCTTAACCTGGTAAAGGGCGATAATGAGGATTATTCCACGTTTGCCGCAATCGTAAATAAACATTGTGATGACTTCAAACTAGCGGAATTAACCCCGGACAATTTTAAATGTCTCATCTTTGTTCAAGGGCTAGTTTCTACAAAAGATAGCGAAATGCGTAGAAGAATGCTTGCAAAATTGCAAAATTACAAAATGAACTGGGTCTAACATTACAGCAATTATCGGAAGATTGCCAGAGATGTTTAAACATAAAGAAAGACGCAAAGGACATTGAAGAATCAGCTGTTTCTCATATACGTAAGTTAAACAAAAGTCTACGTTCTTCACCCTCCCCGGAAAGAAAACCAAAATTTTACAACAATGAAAAAAGATTCTCACCCTCCCCGGAAAGAAAAATAAAATTTTATGATAAGAGAAAAAGTACAACATACAAGACAAATTATGACGAATATCGAAACAAATATAAGCACCCTCCATCTGCATGTTATCGATGTAGAGGATTACATTGGAACAAGGATTGCCGCTTCAGATATAAAAACTGTCATGAATGTCGAAAAAAAGGCCACAAGGCATCCCCATGTAGAAATAGAAAAGATACTAATAGAATAATAGTTACAAGGATGCATAATGATGACAACATGTAAGGAAATATGTGGAACTGGAAATTTTAAACAAAAAGATTAAATTACAACTGGATTCGGGTTCCAACCTCACGATAATCAACTTACAGACATGGAAAAAAACTCAACAGACCTACCATGTTACACACTCAAAAAATTGCCAAGTCGGTTACAGGCAAAATTTGAGGGAGAAATAATAGTGAATGTTAAATTTCACGGCAAAACAAAAAACTTAAGATATACGTCATGACAGATATTGAAAATTTAGTAGGTATCGACTAGATGCAGAAATTCAACGTTTGGGACCTACCTATCAAATCGTTTTGCAAAAAGTTAGAGGTTGAACCATCAGATACTATAAAATTGAAGGAGGAATTATATAAGCAATTTCCGGGGGTATTTTCAAGTGGGTTGGGACGATGCAACAAATTTAAGGCCAAAATAGAATTAAAAGAAAACGTCTAACCAATTTTTAGAAAGAAGCGAAATGTACCGTTTGCTACTATAGAAAAAATAGACAAAGAATTGGAGAGACTTGAACAAACTGGGATTCTATCTAAAACAGAGTTTAGTAAGTGGACTGCGTCGGTGGTTTACGTAAAAAAGAAGTCAGGAGAAATTCGCGTATGCGCAGATTTTTCGACGGGACTCAACAAGGCAATAAACGACCACCATTACCCACTACCGAGCCCAGAGCAGATATTTACAAAGCTCAACGGCGGTAAGATATTTTCAAAAATAGATCTTAGTGAGGCTTATCTACAAATCCCAGTACGCACAAAGGGTTGTACAAATTCAACAGACTACCATTCGGAGTAAAAGTTGCACCTGCAATTTTTCAGCAAATGATGGACACAATGCTCACGGGCCAGAATTTCGCGACCGCTTATTTGGATGATATTCTAATTAAGAGCGACAATGTTGAAGAGCACACATCACACATAAAAGAAGTTTTTAGAAGACTTCAGGACTTCGGCTTCAAAGTAAAAGGAGAAAAGTTTGATTTTTTCCTAAGTGAAATTAAATATTTAGGTCAGATAATAAATGAAAATGGCAGGAAACCGGGCCCATGAGAGGGCATCGGCAATTAAAAATATGCCGGAACCAAAAAATATTGCAGAACTGCCAAGTTTCCTGGGCCTAGCTAACTACTATGGCGAATTTATTGATAATATGCATAAACTGAGGGCTCCATTAAATGAGTTACTAAAAAAGGAGCATAATTGGAATTGGACAGAGGACTGTAAAAAAGCGTTCAAGGAAATAATACAAAAATTAACTTTAGAGTTAACACTGACACATTTTGATCCCGAAATCGAAATCATTATTGTAAGTGACGCGAGCTCACATGGGGTAGGTGCGTGTATTTTACACAATAATTTTTGGAGTAACTCGTTTTCACAGATATATTTATGGGAGAGAGTTCACACTCCAAACGGACCACAAACCACTTCTTACGATTTTTGGTTCAAAAAAAGGCCTACCAGTCTACACAGTGAACAGACTTTTAAGATGGGGAACTGTGTTAATGAACTATAATTTTAAACTGGAATTCTTACCATCAAAGAAAATAGGACACGCTGAAAGGACTATCGCGATTAATACCTGCGAAAAGCGAACCGTTAGAAGAGTCGGTAATTGCCGCATTACAAGCGGAAGATGAAATCAGTAAGGTACTATGCAATACAATAAAGGGACTACTTGTAACGCTGCTAGAGATAAGACGAGAAGCAGAAAGAGACGAGTTTATTCAGGAGACCAAGAAAAAAATAGAAGACAAAGTGAAGAATTTAGCAGACAGTTTCTCAATCTGTGACAACATATTGTTGTATAATGAGAGAGTAGTAATACCAAAGTCACTAAGAAGAAGGATCTTAAAAGATTTTCACTTGAGACATCCCGGAAAAAACCGGATGAAATCACTCATGAGAAGTTTCGTATACTGGCCGAACATGGACGATGATATCACGCAAATGGTGGAAAGTTGCAAAGGCTGTGCTGCTGCGGCGAAGGCACCTCATAGCCTAAAGTAGGCAGGCTGTGGTCCAGAATACACGTGGATTACACAGGACCCATTGAAGGTTACTATTATTTAATAACAAGAGATAGTTTTAGTAAATGGCCAGAGGTTGCCAGATTTAAACACCCAACAACGGAAAACACCATAAATTGTTTAATCGAACTATTCGCGAGATTTGGTGTCGCGGATTGCGTGGTAAGCGATAACGGCACACAGTTTACCTCCAACGACTTTAAAGAATTTTGCGACACGTACCAAGTAAAACATATTAAGATAGCGCCATACCACCCGAGGTCTAACGGACAAGCCAAGAGATTTGTCGACACATTGAAAAGAGCACTAAAAAAAGCTGAGGACGTACCGACGACAAAAGCTATACAGCAATTTCTACAAGTATACAGGATAACACCCAACGTAAAGAGCACATTGTCGGATTCGGGAGCTTTTCCGGGTTTCATGAAAAGGAGTACTTCTTTCAATTCACATAATTTTGTGGGGAGTGATATCCAAAGCTAAGCAGGAAGTTGGGGGGTGTTTCGCAGGCCTTCCGGTGTGGTGGCATGACCGTTGAGAAAGGTCTGGTAGTGGTTTTTCTAGCGGACCAGGATGGACTCAGGATCAGTAAGGACGGTGACACCGCCCGAGTAATTAAAGCTAGGTGTGCTTCTCGTTTTTGATTAATCAGTTGGTCAATTTATTTCCTGATGCTTGTCGAACTAGCTCTGAGTTTTTCTTTTCTGAAACCCAAACACTTCTTCAGATGCTGATGTCATTGCATCGCGCAGGGTTGTACATTTTCTGCTGTCTCCGCGTCTGATTAGTTGGGGTACTTTTCAACGGATAGTTGAAAGAGCTCTGATATTTAGGAGTCTTGGAATTTCACACAAAGCGTCGGTGAGACCTGCCTACAGGAAGAGACCTAGGTGGTCGGCATATAGATATATTGAGACGCGAGAGTAGAAGACGGTGTCTGTCCAGCAATCATCCATTCCTAGCTTGGAACAGATGATGTGGACATCCTTTTCGTTCCGAATGAAGACATAGTTCAAGATGTGGCAATTCTTGGAACTTGTGTGCTGCCATGTTGTTTTGTACCGGTTCGGGAGTCTGAAAAGAATGTTGGTCACAGTCAGGTTGTGTTCTGTACAAAGACCGAGAAGCAGATGTCCGTTTGTGTTGCAGTTGCCAATACCATAGCGACCGAGGATGCCCTTCAATGTACGGTGATTACTCCCAACACTGGCGTCGAAGTCACCAAAAACCACGAATTTATCCGATATTTGGGTGGTTCGGATTATTGAGTCCAAAAGGTCATAGAAGGACACTTTGATGGCGTTTATCAGGGACATGGGTAGGTGCATAGGCGGAGATGAGAGTCAGGAAAGTACTATGCTTGAGTGGAATTCTGAGGGTCATCAAGCATTCGCTGATGACAATGGGGATGATGATGTACTTCTCCACGAGTTTGCTCTTTACGACAAAGCTGATTCCGTGAATGCGTTGCTCGCTTGCCTCCTTCCCTTTCTAAAAGATTAGTCGCTGATGTCGGAGTGAACGGACGTGTTTTTTCATTACTCAAAGATAGTGATGTATTTTAAAATGGAAGTATTTATTTTAAGTATCTTGTGATAGGTCATTTTGAGAGAATAGATATTTACTTGAAACTGATAAAATATCACGTATGTCACTTGACTTGCAAAAGAAAATTCTAAAATTTCAGACTCTTTCTGTGATAGTACGTTGAGAGATGTTGTTATATCTAACAATGGTACCTATTTTAATGAAACTGATAATAGATCAAGTAACTTTATTAAAAATGAGAATTAATAAATTCCAAACTCTCTTTGTAACTCTAAAACGTTGAGGGATAATGTCATATCCATTGATGGATAATTAATTGATAGTGTTAAAACATTAAATGACATAAATGAAGAAAACCCTGTCAATGATTATGACAAAGAAAAAATTCAACAGTTTGAAAAGTCTACAGAAAATTTTTATAATGTAAATTTCCCTTGGGAGAAGGAAAATACTTAAAATCTGAGGATCAAATATCTACCTAAATAAGATCTGCCCTTTATTCTTCGTTTATGACTAAAGAGGCCCCTTCACTAAATAAAACAGCCTACCTTCGCATAAACATCATGGAAAACACGTTGTAATTATTTTTATTCCGTACTAACAAATATGTATTTCTTGCTGCCATTAGGGAGCCCTTTTAATGATAAAACTTGAGGTTAAAGGTGATAAGAATATTTTTTTTTATGAAACAAGGACGCTTGATTTGTTACTGTTATACTACCTTAATTTTTGGATTTGTTGCCGGTCCATTTATATTGGATGATGTTAAAATTAGACATCACATAAATAAATTTCCCGAAGATGAATGCACTGAAATATTAAAAAAATAATTTTTGTGTTGATAAGTTGGAGAAAATTTAATAATTCTCCCGAAACGCTATTGTATCTTTATCGAAAATGAATTGGTAGAATGAGTGAAGGAAATTTTGATCTGAGATCTTGCAATAGTAATTGTGAAGAGTGGAAAACTCTAATGATGAAAAATGGAAATTTTGTTGAATATGGATGCGAATTAGAGAAGGTTTTATGCTACAGAATAAGGGAAATTGAAAAAAAAAAAAGCACAATGAGGGAATCAGTGGTTACTAACACATGCCTAAAATTAATTAATCAGCTAACAATGAAACAAATGTGTGTAAGAAAAGTGTATAATCTATATCCAATACTTTTAGGTCTTGAAGACCTAAAAGAAAGTCTGTAATGAAAATCGGGACACATTGTTCTGATGATCCTTATATTTAGTATTGAATCTGAAAAAAATATTTGTGTAATTTTTTTCACTAAATGTGTTCCTGTATATATATATATATATATATATATATATATATATATATATATATATATATATATATAAACTTGCAATAAACTAAATTTGTATATTTCACATTCTCTTGAGGGGAGAGTATAAAAATATTTTTATAAGTTAGTCTTTAGTGTAGTAAATCAATGCTTAATCGTCAAGGTTGTTTTTTGATACGTACCTTTGAGAGAGGTGTATTTTTAAGTCAGACGGTGGGTAAAAACTTGTTACAATTGTGTTAAAATCTATTTTAGAATTAGCGGTTAAAGAACCGCCAAAAATATATCGTTGTGAATTGTTGCGGATTCATTTCCTGAATTGATGGAAAAATAAGATTTCATATTTACTGGCCAACGAGAGAAGTTCTCTCAAGCCCTTGTGAAAACCGGGATGCAACCTTCCGTGATCCTCTTTTCTTGAATAAAAGGACTGCGGTTATCCCTACTGTCTATCAGCCATGCCCGAATATCCTCCAAATAAAAGAGAGGTTTGGTCGTAACCAAAACCATGATAATCCATCAAGACACCTCAATAAATCCAACTCCGACAAGGAGAGAGACCATCTGGGTTATGCTAATGACGGATAACAACCGCCTGACGCCTCCATCGAAGATATTGTCTTCGTGGAGGATCGGCTACGAACGAGTCTAACACCTGGGTAACGCCACTGCCATTCAGTTCCCCAAGGCGTTGTTTCACAAACAACAGGACGCAAGCACTCAGCAGACTGTTGTCCCTCACACATGCAAAGAAACCTGAAATGAAGGAACACTTTTTGTTCTTTATGGAAAGGATATTTGAAAATAGCGACGCAGAATTAGCTCCCCTCTCAAAGAAAAGGACGGTGGTACTTACCCACCTTTGGTGTATGTCACCCAAAGAAACCAGGAAAAAATCTGTATGGTATTTGATTCTAACGCTCAGTAAAGTGGTTTGTCGCTCAATGACGTTTTACTAACTGGGTCTGATCTCAAAAACTCACTTTTGGGACAACTTATTCGTTTCCGAAGGGAATCGTTTGTCATTACAACCGATTATCGAGCAAATGTTTCATTGTTTTCGGGTTAAGAAATAATAGAAATTTCCTGAGATTTTTGTGGTTTCAAGGTAATGACTCAGCCATGGATATTGCAGAATACATGATGAAAGTTTACGTATTCGGTAACTCAATATCAAGGACGTCTTTTCACCAATGGAGCTGTCCGTACTGCCGGATTTTGAATTCTGGATCATCGGTGAAAAAAGATGGGTACACAGAACCATTTTCTGTTTCAAGTGAGGAGACTTTCTTGTCCCGACAGAAATACAGAATATGGCCTACCTTCCAGCAGAGTGACTCTGTAATAGGCCCCCTCTTTACCAATGTTGACATGGATGTATTTGACCCCTGGTCTGTCTTCTCATGCAGGATAAGACGAGGTCTGTCCAACAGCAAGCGACGGGCCGTAATATTTACGTGCACAAGGGCTATTCACATCGAAGTAAATGAATGACTGGACCCTTCGAGTCGTATCAACATCCTCAGGCGTTTCTTCTACGTCTGCGCCCCAGTAAAACATATTCATTCAGACTGCGAGACAAATTTCATCAGAGCCTGCAAAGAGTTGAAAATCATTTCTGGTAACGACACTCATTTTCGTTGAAAAATACCTGACGGAACAAAACTACAGGAAATTGATATCTGAGAAACCAAATCTTGAACCTGGAAACATTGTGCTTCTCAAAGGTAGTCTGGAGAAAGGAAGCGAATGTCCTCTAGGTCTGGTCACAAAAGTTTCTGCCATTGGAGATGACAAGGTGTGTAAGGTAGAAGTCAAAGTCTCCAAATGGGACAGCACCAGAAACTATCCTCCTTCTTCCTCCCGTGACATAGACCAATTGTGACGTATAAACTCACCAGACGAGAAGTATTCTGTTACCACAGTACAGAAACTGCATTGTTTTACATCTTTATTTGTCCCATTTAGTTTAAATATTTTTTATGTTAAACAGCGTTTGGGGGCAGTTGCAATTCGATCTTAGTTATCATCGGATCCCACATAGTAAAAGCATGAGCTCAGGCACGTGGTTCTTATTTTTCTCATCATCCTAATTTTACCCCCAACGTTACCTTCGGTTGTTTTACCCTTTTGGATTTTAATAAACCTGTCTTCTTCTTCAAAATCTTAATTACCTTAATACATTTATCTGGCTGCCTTTAGGTACACACGCGTACTCTGGAGGCAGAACAATCATTTATTTCTTGTATAACATGATCCCAAGTTACCGAAAATTTCTGAATCGTAAAATAAAAAATACAATAAAACTAAGATATTTAAGTAGAAAAAACTTTTAGTTGCATTTATGAATAAGATATATTATGGATATTATTTTCTTAAAAAAAACATTTTTCCACAAATAATGAATTTTTGTAAGAATTATTTTTCTTAAAAGAAATGATTAGAATAATTTATGATGTTTTAAATCTTTTAAAATTCTGTATTAATTTGTACTAGTTGAGTGTTATTTTCGGAAATTTTCTTTTCTTTTAGAAAATAAAACCTTCTGCAGCAGTATTTTCACTATTGCCCGTATTAATAACGAAAAAGAAAGAAATCAAATGCAAATCAGATTCAATTACAGAGAAAAAATATTTATTTCTAACCAGCTAAACAAGGGTGCTGGCAAAAATTTGTCCCTTTTTGATGAGAATAAGATAACCTATTCTCCGAGTAACACAATATAAAAAGACAAGGGGGTGGGTGGCGGTTCACCTTTGAACCGTCCAATCACAGTCCATTAAAAAAAATATATCAGCAGGTTCTTAGGGACAGTAACACAGTTAGTGTCTTTTGTTCTCCCTTGACCTAAAAATTTTCAAATATTGTTATTAAATAAAAACTATATTTACTAATAATGAATGAAAAACCTTACTACAATTCAGCGACGCACAATATTATGAAAAGAATTGTTTTGTTTGTTTGTTTTGTTTGTTTGTTTTTGTGTGTGTGTGTGTGTGTGTGTGTGTGTGTGCGCGCGCATAAATATGCCGATTTTTGGAGCGGTAACTAAATTAAATTTAAAGCCAAAGTAACTAAAAATCAGTAAAACATTGGATTACAGAGAATATTATATTTCTATCTTTTAAAGATTACTGGGTAGCTAAAATTATATAAAAAGGCACCATGTTATATTCCTCAAACAAAAATGTGCATTCCTGCGATATTTTAAATTTAAAGCAAGTAATATTTTCATCAAATCAAATTAATTAAACTTTAAATCAGTTAATATTCCTCAAAAAAGATTTCAGAAAGTTATATTTATTTTAAAAAGTTTTTTTAATAAAGAAAATTACATTGTAAATATGTGGCGTGGGGCGGGGGAAAATATCACCCCTGAAATAATAATAATGATAATAAAGGAAAATATGCTAGAAAACAGGGAAAAAAAGGGTTTTTTAAAAAGAACCAAGGTGTTAAAAATGCTGTAAAGACTTTGAAATGTAAATGTTACAGATTTTATTTAGAAAACGAAATACAATCTTGTACAAAAGATATGAGATTATTAATAGAAAATAGAATTCAGAATGTCTTAATCTAAAGGTTAATTTAATCGATTATCTCGAAGAACCGAGGAAGTGACGTCAGAGATTGGAACAAAGCGTCCGCTAACATGTGTTGTTGATATAAGTACGAAGAAGTGAATTACTTCTTCCAACTGCTAAGAAGACTACTGTTACTATTATTGCTACCACTGAGAACGGAAACGTCGAACAAGCTATAATAGTCTTTTTGAACGAACGAACCCACCTCTCTCCTTTAACGAAATTACACGGAATTATTTTTTTTTGTTGTTGTTGATCATCGTTCATATTCAAAAGACATTCAACTTTTGCCACGAGAATTATATTATATGTATTGTTGATGTTATATATATATATATATATATATATATATATATATATATATATGTGTGTGTGTGTGTATATATATATATATATATATATATATATATATATATATGAAAATTTCTCCGAATTAATCAGTAGAGAGACAATATTTATGAATAAAAATGACAATAGGAAAACTGGTAATTGCTGACACGTTTCGTCCAATGTGGACTTTATCAAAGCAAAATACGAAAATGAAATTAAATGAACAAAGTAACTAATAAAAACAAAAACAGAATGTACCTAGCAACTGGAATGTAGAGAAACGCTATTTTCATATTTTTAACTGAAAAATAACGTCAGTAATTGTCACGTGTGGAGAATATTGTCATTATATCAGTGTTGATGTATTCAACCATTTTCTTTTGATTTTATGAATCTGTTGTGTATATTTGTTTGTAAGAGCATTAATTTTGTTAAGAAAGGTGAAATAGGGGAAAAACCTGGGCGTAGATTAATATTTGGGTAGTTTACTATGGCGGCACTCTCCAGAATTTTCCTTCTGAGTGAGTTATTTTCTTTTTTTATGAGTGTAGCATTTTTAAAATCAAAATTATGGTTGAATTTATTTCTATGTATGACTAGTGCATTAGCTAAGTTGTTTTTGTGAGGTCTCTTTTGTGCTCATAAATGCGTTTTTTCAAACTTCTACTTGTTTCTCCAATATATTGAGAGGAACAGTTTTGGCAATTTATTCTATAAATGCCTGCTTCTTGAAATTAGTGCTATTATTGTTTGAAGATCTTAGTATATCCATAATGGTTTTGGAAGTGTTTGTGACTATTTCAAGATTATTTAGATGGGATAGGTTATTCTGGATAGTGGACGTGACAGAATTGGCCGGTAGTATTATGTATCTGTTTTCATGTGATTTACTATTGCGGATTATGTTATTAGTCTTGTTGCGGTTGTATATTTTGTATGCCTTTCTTCTTGCGTTGTGGATGAAATGATATGGGTATTGTAGGTTTTTGAATGTGTTTTCTATGTATGTTTCTTCTTTAAATAAGTATTGAGGACTACAGATTCTTAATGCTCTTAGATAGAAACCTATAATAATTCCAGATTTAATTTTTGAAGGGTGGTTTGAGTAGAAGCTGATCAGATCATTTTTGTTTGTAGCCTTTCTGTAAACGTCAAAATTGAGTTCGTTATTATTTCTAATTAACAAAATGTCCAGGAACGGAAGAGTGTGGTTGGTTTCAGTTTCGAAAGTGAAGTTTATTGTAGGTTCAATGTTGTTAGGTTTGGAGAGAAGATCCGTTAAATTGGTGTTTTTTAGAAATTATTAATAATGAGTCGTCTATGTATCTGAAATATGAAGAGTTTGTAGGGAGAATATTTTTGAATGAGTCACTTTCTAGAAATTCTAAAAAGAGACACGCAAGAACGCCGTTGGTGGTCGAAATCTTCTGGTAAAGATCGCCGTGACATGGTCATCGAAAATGCGATGAAAGAAGAAGATAAAAAGAGACTCGTAAGAGGAGTACAACAATCCCAACAAGGCCAATGGACAAACTGGGAGGAAGCTCTTCAGAAATCTATTACTTGTAAGGACATTTGGCAGATGGCTCCACTTAGGTTGAGCTATTTAATACGTTCCACGTATGACCTGCTACCATCTAAGAACAATCTTGTTAAATGGAAGAAAGAGAGTGATCCCACTTGTCCGCTGTGTAAGGAAAAGCCACAAACATTAGAACATGTTCTTAGTTCCTGTAAAACAGCCCTTGTCAATGGCAGATATACATGGAGGCACAATAGTGTTTTGGATGAGCTGGTCAAAATTATGAAGAAGTATATGAAGTCTGAGTCATCTAATTCAGCCCAGGAATTTGTTGCAGAAGGAAAAAGATACGTCGGCTCTAAGCAAACAAGCAAATGTCATGCTATACCCGGGAAAAATCTCCTTAGTTCTGGTGGCATCTGGGAGGTATCTGCAGACCTTCCTGGTTGGCGTAATGATTACCCCAAAATAATATCAAGTAAAGGTCTGCGACCAGATATTGTTCTTCTGTCAAGGGTGAACCATAAAATCATCCTGGTTGAATTAACAGTACCATATGAATGCCGGATGGAACAAAGCCACGATTATAAAACTAATAAATATGAAAATCTAAAGTCAGAGCTAATAAAGGAGGGGTATAATGCAATTGTTAGAGCAGTGGAAATTGGAGCAAGGGGTTTCGTTTCAGGCACTCAGTACCAATTTCTGGGCCAAATTGGAATCAAAGGGCGTAGTAGGGCCAAAAGTATAAAACGCCTAATAGAAGTAACAGAAAATAAAATACTCCGTGGAGTGTTTCAGCGAACATGACGGCATGACATGACTGATCGTGAATGCGTAATGAGGTTCACGTTGCATTTTCAGAACGCGAGGTTTGCCGTTTTTCGGAATTTTCGTAAATTTAATTTCGCCGTTACACATTCGAACTAGTTTATCTACAACACTTGTATATCGTTATAATGGGGCCTCACATCAGTGAGGGGGGCCGGTGTGCAAATGAAACCGTTGAGAGGAAGGCCCCGAAACGGTGCACATTCTCTCCTGATGACCCCAGTTTAAAATTCGAGAGGAACACATCAAATTTAGTGAAGCCATATGCCGTAGTGAAGCTCGGTGGAAGTGTCATTGGCATGAGGAGCATTACACATTCAGCTCGCTTCAGGTGAGTTTCAATTACTTTCCAGTAATTTCCTTCTTTGTTCATTTAATTTCATTTTCGTATTTTGCTTTGATAAAGTCCACATTGGACGAAACGCGTCAGCAATTACCAGTTTTCCTATTGTCATTTTTATTCATAAATATATATATATACATATGTATGTATGTATATATATATATATATATATATATATATATATATATATATATATATATATATATATATATAAACTTCTTCCCTTTAAAATCGGATCGACTTGGTCATATTTATTTGCTGTTAACCCGATTCTCACTCAAAAAACTTACAGGTAAACCAACGGACAGCTTTCGGAATTCTACGACCCGATAACTACTCGCCAGGATAAAAAAAAATCACAACGTGGTTGGTGAGTGGAATCGAATCGACATTTGAAAGCCGAGACTTAGGTCTAACCTGTAATACTGGACCATATAGGACCAACGGCCGGTCTTGTGGATGAAGTCGGCCCAGTAGGGTTAGGATACGATGTCACATGGCTACCTTGACCAGAGATGGCGTTACAATTGACACCGTTGGAGAGGATTGGCGTTACAATAACAGATGGTTAAAAATGGCGCTAAAATCAGGGATTTTTAGCGAATTCGGAACAAAATTTCCTTCTAGTCAATTTAACTGGTTTTGAAATTGAGCAAATTAAAACGAAAATAAAAGCTTCATGAATTTTTAATTTTTAAAAATTCATTTTCACTCTTAGGTATCATGTTTCTGTAGAGGTACCTAATGTAATCTTTTCAAAAATGTCTCCATGTGAATTGCCGAGAGAAGGAGATGACTCTCTCTTTATCTGTGCAATTGGGAGTAGTCTAAGTTGAAAGTAGAAATAGAATCCCTGTCATTTCTTTTAAATAAAGAGAAAGAAGAATTCAATCAATAAAGTATAATTTATATTTTCACTTAGCGAAGATATGATTTTATTATTATGCAAAATAAAGAACCTGCAATGTTATTGGTCCTGACCTGGCATCTCAGATTCAATTACTTTCCCACCACCATGATGTAGATGTTCTGTGCGCTTTCTCAAAATATTTTCAAGGTAATTGTTCTGATGAGCTTTCATCTTTTGTATCTATACTTTATGAATTTAAGCGCAGTACAAGATTGGCGACAACGTTTCATCATTTTACAGTTAAAATGTCTGGATGTAACCATAAGTTCGATGCTAACAGTTTTTTTCTCTCACACTTTTCATCTATGGAACTCTGATCCGACTTCATGCTTTCCAATAATTTTTGATCTTCAAAAGATTAAACGCAAACTCATTAGTTATCTTCTGTCACCTTAAATCCTGTTCTTTTGTTGTTCTCTCTCCTTAATGTTTTTTTTTCCTCATATTCTCCCACACTCAGTAACCCCTTGCATCATAGAGGCTTTTTTGTTTTGCTTGTGGCAAAATGTAAAACTTTAAACATTTTTTAATTTAGGAGGCTTGTTTCTAACGCAAAGATTATATATATATATATATATATATATATATATATATATATATATATATATATATAATCATTTATTTTTAAAAAATTTATAACATAAATATGTTATAAAATCACTACAAAAATAGCCATTTTGTTTCAATACCCCCGGTGTCTTATCAAGTGATGATGTTGAATGTAAAATAAATGGTTTTAAAAGTTTTAAATTAATTAACAATTCTTCGCAAGGGGAAAACGTTGTTACAAAAGCTAGATTGACCAATCAAAATACAAGTATAGGAAAATTCAAAAAGCTTGACAACGAAGTCATGTTATAATAGCTATTCAGATGTTTAAAATATGGGTAATATTAAAAAAGAATTTATTCTAACCAATAATTACTAAATTATATGATAAAATTTATTATTAAAATTAAAAACTGCTAATTTCAAAATCAAAATTTAATCGCTATTAAGTTTACAACTATAAAATTACTGAGGAGAAAAGAAGAAATATATATGTTATTCAATTTATTTCTTCATTGAAGTTACTTTAGAAGCTAATTTTATATCCGGTCCTTTGACAATATGTATACATTTTAATCCCAAGTGTGCGAATGGGGTCCTAAACTCACGCGTAAAACAAACACAATCAGATTATAATATATAAGCACCCAGAGATATTTATATATATATATACACACAAAAAGTGACGAGACAGAGAACATCTCCACGGTCTTTTATGAAAAAAGAAAAGAAAAAGGTGGTGGGGGGGAGGAAAAGGGAAACCAACACACACGTACATACATACACAATTAAAAGTGAGTGCACTTTCCGTACACATAGACATCTATAAATACATGCACACACATCCACAGACATTGACCCAGACAATCGGATACCACAACCAATAAATATTTAAGACTGAAAGTGTCATTAAACAAATGCTAACCACTTGTAGGAATCCTTCTACTCGGTTTTTCGTTGAATGTTAAAATTTGGAGTGTCGTGATTCAATACATTAATAAAATATCGTTACAGGGTCGCTCGTAATTTGTCCGTCTAAAATAATCAAACGCTTTTCATTGAAGGAATAAAATTCAGTAGAAAAGCCGACGTAGTTTCAACAAATAAACATTGACTTAATATAACGATAGGAATACAAACAGTTAATAATAGATTGGAAAGTAATGTCTTTTGTTTGGGTTAATATAGTTCTGAAATATAAACTGTCTTTGTGTACGTGTGTGAGAAACAATAAAATGTTGTGATATGTGTGTTTGTATGAAAAAGTCAACATGTGTATGCGTGTTTCATAGTAAAAAAGGATACGAGATACGAATTGTTTCTTACTGTTGGCGGTGATGCCGTGGTCTGGAGTTTGTCAACGCTGTCGTTTTTGACATGAGGTCATGAAGGTCATCGGCGAGAGGTGTGTGTAGCTTGCTGGCAGCCGCGTGTATATTGTTTCGGGAACGGATTTCGTATGTTTTTATACACTTTTTCCGAACAATATCGGCTCCAGAATTAATTTATTTATTTATTCCTAATTGGCCCTAAGAAGTCACGTGGTATGTCTTCTACTACGTCCGTACGATATTTGGTCGGTATCTACCTAAAAATGATGATGACTAATACAAGAAACATTCTGATTTGTAATCTATGATTTTATTGGTGTGTTTTAAGATGTAAGTGTTTTCTTGAGTGTGATTGGTTTATAAATATTGTAGTTGATATTTTAGTGGACACGACAAAAGTACCCCTCCAGATCATTAGAAATTTATTTATAATGATATGTAGAAAACAATTATTTAATATCTCAGATATATTTTGTAATGTTTTGGCCAATGCACGTGTCTCCCAGATCTTGTTGTAATATTCTTCTCTGCTATTGTCCCTGGTGAGGTGTCATTTGTTTTGTTGGATGTTTGTTCATCCGTCTTTTGTGTGGTATTTGAGCCTGAATGCTCATGTTTTTCTTTTTGTGGTTACTGTGAGAATTGGTTATCGACATAAGCCGGTTTAATCCGATAGATAGCAATATTGTCCTGTTTTCCATTTTTATGATGGTGAAATACTTTTCCTTTCTGTTAATAACTTGGTATGGACCTGAGTAGTTTGAACATAAAGGTTTTTTTTTACACCGTCATTTCTTATAAATATATATGTGCAAGTGTAAAGGTCATTTGGTAGATATATATTTTTGTTTGCTTTCCGTGTTGGTGTAAATGTTAATGATGACATTCTATGTTTTAATTCCTGTACAAACGTTGTTGGCGGTAAAATGTTCGTGTTGTCATCACAGTATTGACCAGGTAGAGTCAGTGATGTGCCGAAAACCATTTCAGCTGGTGTACTACCCAAATCTTCTTTTACAATGTTTCTGATTGATAAATGTACCAGTGGTAAGTTTTCTAGCCAATTAGTTTTGTTTCGTTTCATTGTTAGAGCTGTCTTCAACTGTTTGTGGAAACGTTCTACCATTCCGTTTGCACAAGGATGATAGGCTGTAGTTTTTATGTGTCGAGTTCCGAGTAGGTGATTGAACTCTCTAAATAATGTAGACTGGAACTGAGCTCCTCTGTCTGTTGTGATTACTGAAGGTACACCAAATATTGCGATCCATTCAGTAAGGATATTTTTAGCTATTGTTGTGGCTGTAATATCTTTGATTGCTATTGCAGCAGGCCAGCGA
This sequence comes from Acanthosepion lycidas, assembly GCA_963932145.1. Lineage (NCBI taxonomy): Eukaryota > Metazoa > Mollusca > Cephalopoda > Sepiida > Sepiidae > Acanthosepion > Acanthosepion lycidas. Next base: position 119,010,501 of record OZ010574.1, on the reverse strand, counting down.
GTAAACCTATCTATGATAGTAAGGATATATGTATATCCTTGAGAACAAGGTAAAGGTCCTACAATATCAACGTGTATGTTTGTGAATCTTGCATCAGGTGTGCTGAATGTGCATGCGGGTGATTTGGCGTGCTTATTTATCTTGTTCTTCTGGCATGATAAACAAGATTTTGTCCAATTTCTTCATATTTGGACAGACAAAACGTTCAGTAATTAACTTTACAGTTGCACGTTTTCCTGGGTGAGACAATGTATGGAAATGTTGGAATATTTGCTGTCTCAAATTTGGTGGTATGTATGGTCGTGGTTGAGTTTGTGAAATGTAACAATAAAATTTAGTATCACTGAATGGAACAGGTAGTTCAACTAATTTTAGTGATGTGCTTTGTTGTACTTATTGGAGTGTAGTGTCTGTGGTTTGTTCTTTAGCGATTAATTCGAGGTTCAAAGAACTAGAATCTAAAGAAGCAATTGTGGCACGTGATAATGCATCTGCCACTATGTTTTCTTGACCTGTTACATATCTGATATCTGAAGAGAATTGGGAAATGTAATCTAGGTGTCTGATTTCCCGAGGATTATATTTGTCAGTATGTGTGTGTGTAATGCATATATTAATGGTTTATGGTCTGTGTATATGATGAAATCTCTGCCCTCCAGGAGGTGCTGAAAATGTTTAATAGAAAGATATATTGCTAATAGCTCTCTCGAAAATGTGCTGTATTTAGTTTGTGCCTTATTTAGTTTAGCGGAGAAGAAAGATGTAGGTGTGACATGTTTGTCTAAGATTTGGTGTAAAACCGCACCTACAGCTGTTGATGAAGCATCTGTTGTGAGGGTAAGCTTAATTTTCTCGCTATCCTTGATGTAATTCAGCTTAGTAAAGTTAGCTAAAGCTGTTTTGGCATTGTTGAATGCTTCTAGAGTGTCTTCCTGTAACATAATCTTTTTGTTCTTGTTCTTTAGTAGGTTTGTCAAAGGTGACAGTACCGCTGAACAATTGGGTATAAATCTCCTGTAATAATTGATAAGGCCTATAAATCTTCGCAATTGTCTTAGTGACGTTGGTTGCGGAAAATTGGTAATAGCTTCCAATTTGTCTGGTAACGGTGAAATACCTTCGTGGTCAATTTCATGTCCGAGGAAATTTATTTTTGGTTCTCCAAAAACACACTTGTGGACATTGATTTTGAGTCCAAAATGCGAAAGTCTTTGGAAAGCTTGTTCCAAATGCAGTTTATGTTCTTCTCGGTTTTTGCTGGCGATTAAAACATCGTCTATGTAGGCATATATGAAAGGTAAACCTCTAAATACCTCGTCGATTAGTCTCTGGAAGGTTTGAGCGGCGTTACGTAACCCAAAAGGCATTCGCACGAACTCGTATAATCCGAAAGGTGTCGTCAGAGAAGTTTTGTGGATGTCCTCTTCGGCAACTGGTACTTGGTAATATGCCTTTACCAGGTCTAACTTCGAGAAAATGCGTGCACCTTGGAGACCCATTGCAAAATCGTGTATATGCGGAATTGGGTATCTGTCAGGGATGGTTTGGGCGTTCAATCTGCGGAAATCGCCACATGGACGCCATGCTGTCGTGTTGGATTTTTGGATCATGTGCAATGGTGATGACCATGCGCTCTTGGAAGGACGTATGATTCCCAACTGTAGCATTTGTTGAAACTCTACCTTGGCTATTTTATATTTGTCCGGTTTTAATCGTCTCTGTGTAGAGTGTACCGGTTGTCCTGTTGTTTTTATGTGATATTTGGCATTGTGCTTAATTGTGTCTGTGTTTTTAAAAGGTTGAGTGATTTCCGCGTATTTCTGTATTAATTCCTTAATACCGCTAACTTGTGGTAAGGCAGAACTAATTCCAGTTGACTGGTATCGAGAGCAAATTCTTCTCACAGAAAATTCTGTCAGATTGTCAACTAAGGAATAAGTGGTCATATTAACCGATAAATTAAATTTAGCTAGAAAGTCTGCACCTAATATTGGTGTGGTAACATTAGCTTGAGTAAAAACCCATAGAAAATTTCGCCGCATACCCAGGTCGATCGTTACTGCTTTCTCGCCAAAAGTATCAATTTTTGTACCGTTAGCAGCTTGGAGTTTGTAGAGTCCTGGTTTCAAATTTTGCTTTGGATCCGGCGGTAAAACACTCACTTCGGCTCCGGTGTCTATTAAAAAATTATATCCGTGATTTCTATCAAGGATATAGAACAAACGACCTTTTTGTGAGAGTCCAGAAACAGTCGTCGTCTCTACTGGCTGGAATTTAAGTTTTCCGATGCACGGTCTACAAAGGCACAAGGTTTCAAACAGCGTCTTGCCACTGCACCAAATTTATAATGATAGTAGCAGATGTCGAATTTTCGTCTTCCTCTATCATTGCTGAAACTCCTGCTGTTACTCCTTCGTCTGTACCTAGGTCTGGTAGTATTACGAGAAGTTCGTTGTTGTTGATGTAGGTTCAAGATAGACTGCATCTGTTTGGCTAAACTTGCAACCGTTGCTTGCAGTTTCTCAATTTGTTCGTTTTGTTGTTGCTTTGTACGTTGCGGTGTCAATGTGTTCACCTCCCTGTCTCTAAAACCAACATGGATTCGGTCAGCAGAATCCGCATGTTTTTCCAGTTCAGTTTTCTCTGCCATAGGTGCTAAAATTTGCGTCATTGTGCTGGGTAGTTTGTCCAACCACAATCTCCGTAGAATATTTTCTGCCATGACATTAGTACCTAACAGAGTTTTCATATGTCTTAATAACTGGGAAGGAGTTCGGTCACTTAGTTCCACTCGGGTAAACAAATCGCGCAGCATTGTCTCATTCGAAATTCCAGTTCGTTTAATTATGGCCGTTTTTAATTTATCGTGGGGGTTTTCTTCTGGCATTGTTCCCAGTATGTCCGTCACTTCTTCTATAACTTCTGCTGGAGGTTTTTCTACTAAATAACAGTATCGGGCTCTTTGCGAAACAATTTTCTTCGCGTTGAATATGGCCTGCATTTGTATAAGCCATGATTTTATGTTGTTAGGGTTATATGCAGGTAAATTCAGGCTGACTGTTGTCAACGAAGCTTCCATACTATCTGTGTTTTGTTGTTCCATTTTTTTTTTTTTTAAGATACGTAAATTTGTGTGTTCTATTTACCAACTTTCGTGTTTTCACAAGGTAATAGTCGTGGTCACCATTTGTAGGAATCCTTCTACTCGGTTTTTCGTTGAATGTTAAAATTTGGAGTGTCGTGATTCAATACATTAATAAAATATCGTTACAGGGCCGCTTTAATTTGGCCGTCTAAAATAATCAAACGCTTTTCATTGAAGGAATAAAATTCAGTAGAAAAGCCGACGTAGTTTCAACAAATAAACATTGATTTAATATAACGATAGGAATACAAACAGTTGATAATAGATTGGAAAGTAATGTCTTTTGTTTGGGTTGATATAGTTCTGAAATATAAACTGTCTTTGTGTACGTGTGTGAGAAACAATAAAATGTTGTGATATGTGTGTTTGTATGAAAAAGTCAACATGTGTGGGCGTGATTCATAATAAAAACGGATACGAGAGATACGAATTGTTTCTTACTGTTGGCGGTGATGCCGTGGTCTGGAGTTTGTCAACGCTGTCGTTTTTGACATGAGGTCATGAAGGTCATCGGCGAGAGGTGTGTGTAGCTTGCTGGCAGCCGCGTGTATATTGTTTCGGGAACGGATTTCGTATGTTTTTATACACTTTTTCCGAACAATATCGGCTCCAGAATTAAATTATTTATTTATTCCTAATTGGCCCTAAGAAGTCACGTGGTATGTCTTCTACTACGTCCGTACGATATTTGGTCGGTATCTACCTAAAAATGATGATGACTAATACAAGAAACATTCTGATTTGTAATCTATGATTTTATTGATGTGTTTTAAGATGTAAGTGTTTTCTTGAGTGTGATTGGTTTATACATATTGTAGTTGATATTTTAGTGGACACCACACACTTATTGAAATATAACTTAAGCGAGCAAATATACAAAGATAAAAATGATTAAAAATAATATTATTTAATATATTAAAAATCGAAAATTCCAAGCGCACAAATATCAATAAAAACATATATTTTAATCAGATAAGTTGATAATAATTTTATTATATATTAGGTAAAGGAAAATAAGATAAAAAGAACTACCTACAGAAATAAGTGTACATTCATACGTACATACATACATACACATATATACACGCGGCAGCAAACACAAACCAACACACATATACATACATATATATATATATATATATATATATATATATATATATATATATATACACACAGAAATACATACATATAAATATATAAACTAAATACATACATACGTATACATCTCCATGATAACAAGTACAACTACACATACATACATATATACCCACAAATATACACACATATATGCACACATACTCACACATATATACATATATACACACAGCAATACACAAATATAAACATATATACACACATATACTAACTCATGTGGCCGCAATGACATACCCAAGTTTCCATACCTACACATACACACAATCTCATATACAATAGGTGTCAACATACACATATACAACCACAAACATACATATATATACACACACATATATATATACACACATAAATATATACATAAAAATACTTATCTATAATAACAAGTACACATATATATGTACATAGACATAAATACAACGACATTCAACCAAATACATATATAAACGTACATACATAGACATACATAGACATAGACATACATCCATATACATGCAAACACCAAAATACATGTATCCTAACATACATATATAAACACATTCATACAAGCAGAAATATACGTAAATATAAATTTAGGTACACAATATAACAGGACACATACATATATTAGGTTGGTGCAAAAATAATGACGTTTTTTATGTTAAAAAATACGTCAAAAAACGTCATTATTTTTGCACCAACCTAATATATATATACTTACATATACATACACATACATACATACACACATATATATATACATGTATATATATATATACATACATATATATACATATACACATACATATACACACATACATACATATATACACACATAAATACATATATACATACATATAAACATACATACACACACATATATACACACACATACCCACATACACAAATACACATACATACACATATACATCAATATTTTTAACCTCTTCTCTTCTTCTCCTCCTTTTTACCTTCTTACTTTATATATATATATATATATATATATATATATATATATATATATATATACACACATATATATACATACAGACACACACATATATAAACATACATATACACACACATACACACATACATATATATACAAAACCTAGCAACTATAAATACACTAATATACAAACATACACATTCCGCAGTACAAACACACATAACTACACACAAATACATATATACACACGCATACAGAAAAATGAATAAATACATATATACATACATATAAACATACATACACACACATATATACACACACATACCCACATACACAAATACACATACATACACATATACATCAATATTTTTAACCTCTTCTCTTCTTCTCCTCCTTTTTACCTTCTTACTTTATATATATATATATATATATATATATATATATATATATATATATATATATATACACACATATATATACATACAGACACACACATATATAAACATACATATACACACACATACACACATACATATATATACAAAACCTAGCAACTATAAATACACTAATATACAAACATACACATTCCGCAGTACAAACACACATAACTACACACAAATACATATATACACACGCATACAGAAAAATGAATAACACTATGTAGTTATACAATACGCATTCATATCGTCAGATTGACCATCAGGCAATAAAAGTTATAATCTATTAAACTGACAGCGACATATCATTATCATTTAAAGTATACGACCCCTATAATAAGTTAAATTTATAACGGTGTTTACAATTAGCCGTTAGTTCATATCTTTGATTTAAGAGATCAGCCTTGTTTTTAAATCTAATAATTTCAAATTTCAAATTTTTCGTTAAGACATAGGTAACATGGGGAATATAGGGAGTTACATGTCCGGGCTTTCTTAATCAATGTCCATTTAACCGTAGGTGTTTTGTTCTTTTCTTTTAGATTCCAAAAATACTTGGATAATAAAGTCATGTACCTATAGTCACTGTTATTAAAAGATTGCATATGCCCCCGCCAGCGTTTTTGAATGTTTTCATGGTGCTACCAATGTAAAATTTCTTTATATTTGGATTCTCAATAGTTGAGATTGTACTAAGATAGACTACAGAACTAATTCCACGGTTATTTTGCAGTGGACAATTATTAGGATACCTACAATTACATAAGTTGTTATTCGTGTTATTATATTTAGTATTACTGTTAGTAACCTTTTGAGTAATGAAGCTTCTTGAGTCCCTATACTTGTTAAAGACTCTGTTGTTATGTTTTTTAATTATTTTCTCTAGGTTATCTGCACAACTATAGTTTAATTTAAGGGTATTGAAATATATTTGTATTTTACACTCTTAACTTTTTATTTTGTTCTTTTGCAGGATGTTACAGATCGAAAAATAAAGTCATGAGATTCCAAATGACCACTTTAGAAATAGCTTCTCCTGCACAGTGGACTCTTCCAAACGTCAAGCTGGCAAGAATCCGCCTGCTATCATATATCCAGACGTTCTGTCATACATTTCCCCAGTGCCTCACTGCCCTGAGATCCCTGTACCCAATCTTCCAAAGAGAGAGTAGCTGTCTTCTAAAGAGAATAGCAATTCAGAAAAGGATGACGCCAATACAGAGTCACAGCTAAGAAGAGAAACCCATACTACCCAAACCAAAAAGACCTCAAATCTTGGTCTCACAAATTTCGATGCCTAGCTTTTGATATTGAGACTCAAGCAGTGGAATTTGTTAGATGAAAGTCTTTAAGTCTCAGGTCAGAAAAAACACTACCACTAACTTTCAAGCTTTTTCACCAATCAAGATGGCTTTGCTTCTGCCACAATGTGACTGGCCTGCTTGAAGGCATTTGTAATTGTAACCCCAGCGAGTGGTACCGCTCCATCGGCTGCTCATCCAGGTACCCCAAAACTATGCTGCTTCATAATGGAAATATGTATCCATTTCTTCTACTGGTTCAATTGGTCCAGCACAAAGACAAGTAAAGCGGTGCCAATACCTTGCTTGATGTCTTGAAATATGAAGGGTACAGATGGGAGGTTATCGGAGGCTTCAAATTGGTGGCTTTTTCCAATGTGGCTTTACCAAGTTTCTCTGAATATTGCCTAGAAACTTGATCTGAGATTAGACATAGCTGAAAATAGTGCTGAATATTCTGTCTTGGCCAAAAATATTATTCAATATTACCAAGAAATTCATCTTATAATCTGCTCAGAAATATTTCCATTTCCAATGTCTATAGAATGATCATTGTCACAGACAGAACTAGAATCTATGACAAAAAAACTTTCCATCTAAGGAATGGATCATGTAGCCTTCAATCAGCTCACACAACATCTGACACTGCAGGGAATGAAGGCCTGTCCAATGAAATCCTCCAAATCATCACACAACACCAGGCATTTGAGTGATACCTCATCATTGTTAAGGCATTTCAACCCAAGCAACTGTGACCAAATGGAGTGGTACTCATACTTCGTAAGGCCAAGCTCATCATTGAGATCCTCTTGAGCACTCCCTCAGAAGCACTTGATATAATGCTTTCTGTGACACCACCTGGGTGTCAGAGAGGTGATCCTTCACCAAAAAGAGACACCGCAGCACATTACAATACTCCTAATAAGAATTTAATTTAATTCAGGGCAATCGGCGGACCACTTTTTGTCCATATGCACACACCACTGAGAGTCTTCCTTCCAGAATTCAACATTATCGTCCTCTTGAAAGCACATTCATTTCAAGAAATTCAAGCGAAGTGTATGTTGACAAATCTCAACACTCAATATTCCCAGACCACCCTCAGCAGAATAGAGGCAGCAGACCTCGCAATGTGCCACATGAGCCTTGACGACCCAGATGAGGTTGAAAAAGACTTGAAATAACTTGAATACTTTGGTTGATGGAAGTGAAAGAACAGAGAGTCAATAAAGGAAATTTGGGTTGATGTGCAAAGCAAATAATTTTTCACCCCACTTCAAGCAAAAATTCTTCTGAACTCACAGATAAGTTGTAGCCTCAGCTATTTCTGAACTTCCAACCAGTTCATCTCCAGGTGTAGGCCAGGACCTAACCAGATAATTATTTTGCCCAGGCTGTCCATCCAATTGAAGTACCTGGAAGAAAAACTCCCTTCCACTCACACAACCACGATCATACAGTCTTGTCACAGCTGATTTTGACAACTACTTCCATCTCTTACCTGCTAATTTCTTTATCTATTTCGGCAATGGTCTTCATGAGCACAGATGTATCATCAACATAGGTGGGATACCTGGCCGAAGTGATAGAACCAGGCAATGAGATTCCACAAAGGACCATATTCACCTTCAACTTGCATATTTAACTTTTTTGATTATCAAGTATACTAAATAAAGGTTGTCTTGAATAGTCCTGGCGCTTACAACCCAAGTCAGACAGGCAAGGAATTAGCTATCACCTTAGTCAAAATCTTTAACTCTGCGTTTAACATAGTTAAAGAGCAGAAATTACCTATCACATTTCACTGTTTTTGTTCTTACACCGCAAATTTATCACACCTCTGATGATGGCGTGCTGGGGTATATTCCCATTTTTCAAACAATGATTAAAAATAAGTAAGCAGAGGAAAAAACATGACCGCCCACCTCCAGTACACCTTTATGGGATGACTAGCTCTGGAGTCCTATCTTGGCCGATTTGTCTCAGCGCTTCCCAGATTTACATCCCAGTGATGGCCCCCTTCAACTCAATCATCTCAAGACTAGAGAAGTTGGCTAAATAGGCTTTGAACATAGCAGGATACAAGCCAGGCTATAAATCTGACTGATTGTACTGAGCTATCCACAGGAGATGAGAGCTTTTGTTGTATTGTGATTCTGCTTTTATATTTGTTGTTAAGGTCATGACCAGCTCAGTAGAAGAGATGCAGATGGTCTGAAAAATAAAGTCTGGTAATCCTTCACTTAAGTGGTGTTTTAGCTTTCCGCTGCCACTTTTTCATCAGTGTCGATGTTCGTGCAAAAAGCGGATCACAGCTTCATACATGTTTCTGAAAACCTGAACTTCTCATTGGACAACAAATATTAAAATTATCTCGTGTATCTTCACGTACATTGTTCTCAATAAGCAAAACAAAACATATCAATATGAGTTTTGTAAGGCGCTTTCTGAGTGGTTAACAAATATTTAAAAAAAACAATTTACCTGCTCACCACTACGTCCGAATAACATTAACCTAGTTTTTGACCTGACGAAAAAACAATGCTTTCAGGATCCAATCACATGATTAAAAAACATAAATTGAAGGTACGAACGAACCCAGTCAGTAAGAATTTACGACGACTATCATTTGCTAAACGAGTTCACGACGCTTGTATCATTACTGCAGCGAATTACAAAGTTAGAATCTCAAGTTCTTTAACATGAAATAACTTCACTGAAATTCAAGCGAAAATTTCAACGAAACAACTCACCAATTTCTGCAACTTACTAAAAACTATTCAATTACGTTATTGAATCTTACGAAACTTAAAGAAGTACAATTTACAAACAATTACGAACAATACTTTCAACTACGAGCAGCGAAAACAAATTAGACATTACAGAACATTCACTTCTCCAACTTCTTTGATCAACATATTTTCAGCTTTACAAGATTCTTTTAAAATCTCTTTCAGTGAACATTTTGAGCGACAAGATAATTCAAGTTTTTGTGAGCTTAGGTAAAAAAATATTTTAGTAGTAAAGACTTTAACCCAGTCAAAGGGAAGTAACTGATATTAATAATTATTTTAAAACTGTTGTCATTTATAAATATAAATATTGTACCTGTTATGAAAAGTTATTTTCTTGTGTTCTTTCTCTTGTTTGCTTTTTGTTTTCTTACACATTCGTAAAGTAAAAAAATGTGCGGTTTGATTTATGCCGTCAATACTGCTACAGTGTAAAATAAGTTGTAATTCCCTGAACAGTGTAAAATCAATAAAACCAATACGTTTACACACATTACAACAGGTAATGATGGGCTACAAAGCAAAAAAAATGCTGAAAACACAGGGCAGTTTCTGGACTGCAGGATTAACAAAATGCTGAATAAGAACTTCATGAGAGTATATCCAGTGCTTGATTATCTTGATTCCAGCATAAGCAACCCAGTCATTTGAAACAATATGGCTTCTGGGATGAATAAACTGCACATTGCCTCTTTTAGAGTCGCTTTTTACTGATCTGACATCTCAACATATTGACGTTGAGATGTAGAAAATGAATTTTTTTTTCTTTAATAGAAAAAAATTCTCTCCCTTTGAAATTTATCTGACAATGACGTGAAAAATAAATAATTTTTTATATTTATTTACAAGAGAGAAAGAGACACATTTTTTAGTTTTAAATTGATTCATTTTAAGATTGTATTTAAAAAGCAAATTAGTTGTGTTACCTAATCGGTTGCGATGACAACCATTTTGAGCAGGAATCGAACTGAAACAAGCAGATGATAGTGAAATGAAAACGAAACTTAAGTTATACAAGTCAGTCAGAGGAAATTTTAGGATTCCCAGTATGTTGAAAACTGTCAAACTGCCCTTTTGACTTGAGTTGCAGCAATTTCGTGGAAATGTCCGGACGCATTTTTTAATATTTTTGCAGGGCCTTTAGCGCCCCAAAATCAAGCCTAAATAATTAGGCTATGACTCTTTCAGCAACCCAATGTGGTAATGCTACAGAGACGTTGTCTTGTCTCAGCTTAATTTCAACAAGGCTGTAGAATTCAGTCATTTATTGACTGTCAAACGTGTACAATTACACGAAGAACTTTTCCAGTGATCTCGACGACAGCCGAACTTCAACTTCGCAGAGACCTATAGAGTCTCACTGAAGTAAAAGACTACCTACTCACAGAGAACTACCCCACCCTGTTCCCAGGAGCAAGAAAGGGCAAATAGTACCTCCACTTTTTCGGCATAAATTTCGATACCCAAGTTTAAAATACATTTTTTAAAATGAAAAAACATGCTTGAAGATTTCATTTTAGCTTTACTTGAAAGTTGAATCATTAAATTTATTATTTCCATTAAGTAAACAATTCTGGTATATTTCAGATAGAAACTATATACATTGGAATGTCAAATTTAATTTTAAATTTTTAAATTTTCAAAAAACCCGCCATTTTCTTAATTTTAAGAAATTTGTAAACAAACACAAATTTATCGATTTTAAAAATATTTAAAAAAATTTCTGACACGTCATTTTAGTAAAATTAGAAAATTTAATGTTAAATTAATCTGATTTAAAAAAAAATATTACTTAATTATAGCATAAAAAAGAAATATACAACGAATTATTAACGATTGGTACCGTAATTTTGATCCGATACTTGATCCACGTGTTGATTGACAAGTGATGACAGCTATGACGGATGACCATAAATGAAAATTACTAGAAATCTGAGTGAACCCTTTTATTTTTAGTTTTACTGTTATGTCTATTTATTAGAATAAAGGGACAAAACTCTTTTTATAATAATGGCAATTTCAGTCTACCGTACATGGAAATAAGGAATGTATTAAGTAGAAAAATACAACATAAAAAATTATTTGAAAAAAAAGTGGAATCAATAAATTTATTAAACTTGGCAATTTTGAACTCGTAAATTTTGTTTCTACTTAATTACTAATTATCAAAAGGAAATAAGCTAATACAGAGTTTTGCACGATTTTTAAACTATTATAAATTATTATAATCAAAATGTAAAACAAATAAAAAATTCTTGTAAAATTTAATTATTCATCAGAAAAAATTTATTTCTTCAGGCAATAATGACCTTAATATTACTTATTTACAAAAGCAATTAAAAGCTTTTCTAATTAAGTAATATCATAGTTTTATTGGATTCATTATTTTTCTATTCAAAGCTCATTTTACAAAAGTTGGAACAAATTAGAAAAAAAAAAGTAGGTGATTTACCATCTCCAATGACTCTTACTTTAAACAAAAAAAAATTGTAAGGAAATAAAAAGAATTGAAAAAAATTTCGGGAAAATAAGTAAGTGGGGTGTAACATATTAAAAAAAAAATATTTTTTACTAAAATTTACTAAAAAGAAATATTTCAAAAATAATTTCATTCATTGGTGAAATAAGTCCTGAAAATTTCATTAAAATCGGACAATTACTTTAATTTTACAAGAATTTCCAAATCAATGGGTTTTCAACGGGAAAAAAGCGCAAAAAAAAACAATGTTATTTTTACAGCACCGCGATGACGTAAAAAAAAGAAAATTTTAACCAAAATTTCGAACATGTTAAAAAATATTAAAAAATATCAAAAAATAATTAAAATACACTTTGGTCTTTCATCTTAATAATAACATAAGCGTTTTGACGATAAAAATTTATTTTCGGTAAGTTTGTGGCATTTGTTTATTACGCTATGCTGTTTTCCCGCGAAAAAGTGGAGGTACCTAGGCCCGCAAAATCCTTTTTTGCAAGGATTCAATAAAATTTGTATTTAGTTTCAAGGTAGGCCTTGTTCATTGTATGTCTTTCTTGTCTCTGCCAGGGTTGAACTTTGTGCGAAGAAATTCTCACAGCATCTCACTTCATTGGATAGACTACAGGTAAATAGCACTTGGGGGGGCAGGGTGTTTGGGTAGTGTCCAGACCAGTGAACACCTTCAGTTAAGACTTCCCGCTAGTACCAGCTCAACACGCCAACTATCAACCTTCGCTGACTGCCATTCAACTCCTGCCAAGCAGTTCTTCTTTATCTTATATACCAACAACCATCTGGCCTGGGCTACAACTGCCAGCCAGTAACAACTCCATACATCAACTGTTTGTCAACCTTCGACACCACTCAAGTTGCTCCAGTTATCATCAATTGTCGACACATCTAAGACCAACAGTTCACTACCAGCATGACCACCCAGGGTATTTAAAACATCTGGATTCTTTGATTGTATTTTCTGTCTGTAATAAATTTTGGCATATTTTGTCTAAACACCTTGTTCTCATTATCCTTGACTTGGCCTGTGTCACTTCTTCAATTTTAAGGACATTGACATTCGGATCCCACAACAATTATGTCTTACAGGTGGTAGTTAAAAGTTCATTTTAAACCTTGAGTATTAGTGGGTATATAGATTATTTTTATTTTTTTCTATGAGCGTTTTATGCTATATCCTTTAAATAAAATCAAAACTTTACTAAAAAGGAATTATTATTTACAAATTTCCTTACATGAAAGCCACCAATCTGCCACTGATGGCATGCCACTACTAGTGTTTACCGCTGTCGGACCGCCGGCGTGTTCCTCTCGGCAATGTTACCACTGACGGACAGCTAGAGGCCCGCCGGTGGCTGTCACCAGACGACCGCTGGCGTTGTCATTGGCGGCCTGCGTGTAGGGAAGTTATTTTAAATGCGTTTTTAATTTTTTTTTTTTTTTCCCCAGAATTTTATCATTACCCAATCATTTAAAATCAAAGTAAAGATCTATATGAACAGGACCCCACTTCTAAAAAAAAATCATTTTTTTGTTTTTCAATTCTGACAACGTTGTGCTTTTAAAGGTAAATGAATGCTGAACAAGAAAAAAAATATTTCTCATATTTTGCGAGCGGACCAGTTTCCATCGGTAGTGAACAAACATAACTCTTGTTACTATTGATATATTTCACTGTGCAATTCTCTAGAAATGTTGGTTTCTGATTATTTCACTCTTCAGTATCATCACTTATTGTCATGGGGTTATCAATACGCAAAACAAGAAAATGAATTTTTTTCCTTTAACAGAAGAAAAGTTCTCTCCCTTTGAAATTTATCTAACAATGACGTGAAAAATAAATTATTTTTTGTTTATTTATTTACAAGAGAGAGAAAGAGACACTTTTTAGTTTAAATTGCTTCATTTTAAGATTGCATTTAAAAAACAAATTAGTTGTGTCAGTGTTACCTAATCGGTTGCCATGACAACCATTTTGAGCGGGAAAGAATCGAAACAAGCAGACGATAATAAAAAGTTAAAAACAAACCTTAAAGTTCTGTTATACAAGTTAGTCAGAGGAAAGTTTGTCCAGCAAAAGAACGCGTTTTATTGCAACTTCATCATTTTTATTTTCCTTAGAAAATTGAAAAAACAAAATTCTAGGCTCATAAAAAGACAAAGGACGTGAGTACAGAATTTATACGTTTTTTTTTTTTTTTTTAATGGAAATCTCTCGGATTTAGCCAAACTTGGAGCTTATTTAAATTAATTTTTAAATAAAAAAATTGTTTGCTTCATTAATTTGTTGGAAACGAAAGAGACACTTAAGAACTTAAGAGCATTAAGAAACCTAGCAAAAATTAAGAAAAAGAGAGAGAATGAAATGTCATTTTGTCTTTGTTCTTTTTTCATTGAAAGAAAAAACATTTTACCATCATACGTTTTTTATTTAATTGTCTCTTTCTCTAAGATTAATATGTCTTCTTTACTTTTTAGTTCTTTTTTATTTTCCTTCATGTTCTTGATGCAATTCTATGTGAATGCAACATTATGACTTTCCCCTTTTCTTCAATATTTTAATATTTTTCTAAATGCTCCGTTGAATGAATTGGAAAGTTTTTTCTATCACTTACTTGCTAATCCGACAGAAATTACATTTTAGACATGTCCTTAATCGTTATATTGCATCCGAATCTAAATACATTATTTTTATCTTTGTTTCTTATTTTTATGATAAATCTAAAGAATTCATTGAATATTCAAGAGAAATTCTTTTACATTTTTAACATGTCCACATAGACATTTTGAGCATTTTGTAGAGAAGGACGCCATTGTTATCATACTTCGGAATGCACATCTACATCATATCCCTGTGCTGCTGGATGGATGGGAAAAGGTTGTGATGAAGGTCTGGTAAGTCAAATAAAAATAAAATGTCAATCTTTATTACATTCCTATTGAAATATTCAATGTACTTGACTATTTTCATTCACTGTTAAGCAAATAATAACATTATGTTTTTTCTTTTAATTAGAAAATGAAAAACAAAAATAAACTCATTATCTCTAAATCTTTCAATCTTAAATGAATTAATAATCTTTGTTCGTTTTTACATCCTCGTCTTATTTTTACTTGCACTCTCATCTTGACTCCCTCAGCAATCGAGTAACTGGTGGGAGGGGGTTAATCCTGGGGGACAAAGATGGTAGGGTGTGGCGGAAGGGATAGAGTTCCACTAGGTGATCTTATTCCAATCAACATTGATGACATCTCTGTTAAAAGCTGAACTCTCGAGCTGGTTCAACTGAAGGTTGTGAGTTGGATCGCTGCACTAAACAGTAAATTTTATTTTTCTCTTCAACCACAATATAATTCTGTGGCAGTTTTAGTTTCTGACCTTTCCTCTCTTGGCCTTCACTATCATCATCTATGCCTTTTAAGTTTTAGGAATTGTTTTCTTTCTCTTTTATAACACAAAAATACTATCATGACGTGACCATCGAGAGAATACTATATTGATTTTTAAGCAAACAGATGGTAAGAAAAATAAAATTTAAAGCAAACAAATGATACAAATCATTAAATCAGTCAGAGGAGATTTTATCCAGCAAAACAAAATGGACGTTTTTTATTGTAACTTCGTAATATTTCTCTTCGTTAAAAATTTGCAAAAAAATAAAAAATAAAATAAAATAAAAATATTTCTGGCGTCATAAAAAGAGAAAAAAACGTGAGAACAGAATTTAAACATTTTTTTGTTCAAATGGAAATCTCTTGGATTTAGTCAAACTTTGAACTTATTTCAGTTAATTACCAAAGAGAAAAAATATTAATTTCTGTATTATAGCAATTGTTTGTTTTATTTTATTTTGATGGCAACGAAAGAACTCAGCTAAAAAAAAAAGTGATGTTGAGTAAAAACTGAAAAGCATTTAATATTTAAAGAATCCGATGGAAAAAAAAGGTGGAATTAATAATTGAAAGAATTTGTTTTTTTTTGTTTTTCTTAATTAATAAGAAAAAGAACATACATTTTGTTTTGACTATGACGACTCAGAAATATTTCAACTAGAAAATTTTAGAAAAAGACGTCTTTTGCTACCAGAGATTTCTCATAGAACCAAAAACCAAATTTCACCCGCACAACTCAAAAGACATTTCTTGCCTTACATTTTCTTCAGATTGATAGATTTTCAGTTTCACTGCGTATAATTTCTTAGGGAATTAATGTTTTTTATTTTCTTCTTTTCAATTCAATCAATTATTTATACGTGTTAATTGTCTCTTTCTTACATGTTTTTCTTTAAGGTCCTGTGTATTTTCTTTCCTTTTCTTGAGGCAATTCTATGTGAATGCAACTTTATGATTCTGTAGTGGTATTGACGGCATAAATCAACCCACACATTTTTTTTTACTTTACGAATGTGTAAGAAAACAAAAAGCAAACAAGAGAAAGAACACAAGAAAATAACTTTTCATAACAGGTACAATATATATTTATAAATGACAACAGTACAATAACTATTAATATGAGTTACTTCCCTTTGACTGGGCTAAAGTTTTTACCACTAAAAATATTTTTTTATCGGAGCTCACAAAAAGCTGAATTATCTTGTCGTTCAAAATGTTCACTGAAAGAGAGTTTAAAGAATCTTGTATAGCTGGAAATATGTTGATAAACTTTTAGCTTTAAAGAAGTTGGAGAAGTGAATGTTCCGTTTGTTTTCGTTGCTCGTAGTTGAAAGTATTATTGTTCGTAATTGTTTGTACTTAAATTTATTAAGATCCAATAACGTAATTGAATAGAAGTTGCAGAAGTTGGTGAGTTGTTTGGTTGATATTTTAGCTTGAATTACAGCGAAGTTATTTCATGTTAAAGAACTTGAGGTTCTAACTTTGTAATTCGCTGCAGTAATGATACAAACGTCGTGAACTCGTTTAGCAAATGCTAGTCGTCGTAAATTCTCACTGACTGGGTTTGCTCGTACCTTCAATTTATGTTTTTTAATTACGTGATTGGATCCTGAGAGCATTGTTTTTTTCGTCAGGTCAAAAACTAGGTTGATGTTATTCGGACGTAGTGGTGAGTAGATAAATTGTATTTTTGATATTTGTTAACCAATCAGAAAGCGTCTTACAAAAAACTCAGTCTGGAGCCTGATATGTTTTGTGTTGCTTATTGAGAACAATGTACGTGAAGATACACGAGATAATTTTAATATTTATTGTCCAATGAGAAGTTCAGGTTTTCAGAAACATGTATGAAGCTGTGATCCGCTTTTTGCACGAAAATCGACATTGATGAAAAAGTGGTAGTAGACAGCTAAAATTCCACCCCCCTCCTTTTCAATATTATTGCTTATTTCTTTCGTCATTTGTAATTTTGTCTCGTCTAAACTCAAAACATATTTTGCCTCTTGTTCGTTTTCAAAGATTTCATTATGCAATTGTCTGCAAATAAAACTTTGATTTTCTACTCTTTAGTTTCATCAACAATGTAATGGGTGATTTATTTATTTCTCCCTTTAATATAGAAAAACGCCTTTTGTTGTCTTTTCACTATCATCTCAGATTGGTTTCATCATTCGTTACATTAGTTTCAGAATGTCTATCTGGCAAATTTAGTTATAAATGTCAGAAGACATGTCACTGTGTTGACAATTCCAAATGTAACAAAAGAGACGGGCGATGTCTTGATGGAAAATGTGAACCTGGATACAGAGGAGATAAATGCCAGACACGTAAGAAATATTCCAAAATATGGTTTCTGTCTTTTTTCCTAATGAAAAATGTGAAAGAAAATTAAATATATTTAATGAAGATCAATGTTTAATTTGAAGAAAACAAGTCAATGTCTTATTATTGTTCATTTTTATTAGAAGCTTATTCTTTTATCCTTTTTTTAATTGGTCCACATGGGTTTTATAGAAATGTTTATGAAAATGGATGTCATTGGAAATATTCTTTATCCTCTGAAATATTTTCCTATAAATGCTCCGTTGAATCAATTGGAAAGATTTTTTCTATCACTTACTTGCTAATCCGACAAAAATTACATTTTAGACATGTCTGTTTTACTCGTTATAATATTGCATCCGAATCTAAATCTCTTTTTCTATTTTGTGATGAATTGAAACAATTCATTGATTATTCACCAGAAAGTATTTTAAATGTTTAGAATGTCCACATAGACATTATGAAAATTGCTGCAGAAAAGGATGTCATTGTAGCACTGCACATCTACATCATGTCCCTGTGCTGATGGAGGGAAAGGATATGATTGCAATGAAGGTAAGTCAAATAAAATGTCAATCTTTATTAGATTCACAGTCAATTCAAATATTCAATACTTGACTATCTTCATTCACTGCTAAACAAATCATAATATTTTCTGTTTTTTTTTGTTTTTTGTTTGGTTGTTTTTGTTTTTGTTTTCTTTTAACTTCCTTTTCTTATTTTTTTCTTCCACTCTCCTCTTGACTCCCTCAACAATTGAGCAACTGGAGGAGGGGGTGGTAATCCTAGGTGACAAACATAGCAGGGGAGGTTATAGAGTTCCAGTGGGTGATTTTATTCTAATCAACTGGGGTGACATCTCTGTTAAAAACTAAGCTCTAGCTGGTTGACTGAAGGTCGTGAGCTCGATCCCTGCGCTAGTTGGTAAATTTTATTTTTATTTTCCTCCTCAACCACAATATAATTCTGTGACAGTTCAAATTTCTGACCTTTCCTCTTTTCACCATCATCATTTGTACCTTTTGTGAATTGTTTTCTTTTAAACCCAAATAGTATCATAGCGTAACATTTAAGGGAAATAAAAACCGAATCTTTTTGTTTAAGCTGAAAAGTTCTCTCCCTTGCATTGTTGATTATGATGATGATGATTGTGATAATAATAATAACAACGATCTGACGAATTGCGTGATTGAGCACTGTATAGTAAAGATTTAATTTTTGTATGCACTTTAAGTGCTAAATTGAGTTGACAGAACCATGCTATGTAAACCAAAGGATGAAGATACTTCCACTGGTGAATATACAAATTATAATAAATCACGAAGAAGGTCACTGGGTTAATTTTCAAATGGTTTTACATAATTGTTGACACACAAAATTAGCCTTTCCCATGGAATGTAGTGCCAATGAATCTTCTGATCTAAACATGGAGTGGGCTAGCCTTTACAACAAGGAATTATGTCAGTCGGGAATCCCAGGCACCTGGGTCACGTGGGTTCAACAACTCTCCTTGACCAGCACTCGTAGCATAAGGCCAAAAAGAGGGAATGGATTGAGGCTGGTTGTCACTATCTTATAGCTAGCTAAACCGATTCATAACCCATTCATTCGTTACAATTAACACAACCACCACAGAAACTTGTCTGTCATCATTCAATACTGCACACACACACACACACACAGGGGAACCTACAAAAAACACCCCATGATATAAAAATTGTGTATATAAAATTATATACAAAATTTATCAATGATAAGCAATGAGTGGAGTGTGGAATGAACCCAAAACCAAACTAAAATATAACAAAACACACAAACTAAAAATATATATATATTAGCTGATTTAAAGTATAATTAATCTGATTTGAAACAACTATTACTTTTTAAAAATTTAAAATGTCACAGAAATGCATTTTTCAACATGAGGGTTACTTGTTTATTTATGTTGACAGCTTTTTAACACCTCTCTAACAAATGTTCTATGGGGGCTTTAACCTTAAAAAATAATTGAAGAATATAAAGTGAATGCCTTTTAAGTACTTGGTAATCTTAAAAATTTAAGAAAATGTTGTCCCTCTTATTTTCTGATAGTGTCATGTATGGGCAACTGTATCTATAAAATTTGGCACGTTTTTACACATACCAAAACAATTTAAAATTCTTTTAAAAATATTTGGTGGTGCCATAAGCTTTACGATATATGAGTAAATATTGTTATCCTTATAACAATCTTTTCTAAAAGTTACACCATTGAAACTGATTTTTAAAAACTTTAAAAATATTACAAATTATTCTAATTAAAATTTAAAAAAAATGAAAACTTGTAAAAATTCTTTTCATCGAAAAATATTTTCCTTAATATATATTATTCAGAAAAGCAATTTAGAGCATCCCTAATTAAAGAATGTCTTAGTTTTATTGCATTTTCTACTTTTCAATTCAGAAGAGATTTTCAGTAAGACAGGGTCTGATTTTGCAAGAATGAAAAAACAAGAAATTTAAATTCTCCAAAGTATTTTGCTTTTAACTGTTGAATTTCTCAAGTTTTCATAAAATTAAGTAAGGGGGTGAAACACAGGTAAAAAAAATATATTTTTACTAAGATTTTTTAATAATAAATAATTTTTAAAATAATTTTATTCATTTGTGAATAAATCCTGAAAATTTCATTAAAATCCCTTAATTATTTGATTTTTGCAAGAATTTTCAAACTAAGGTATCTGTCAATTGCAAAAAAGTCACTAAAATTTACTGGGTTATAAAATATAGTACATTCACTGGTGCAAGATATTTAATCAAAATTTCGAGTGTTCTAAAAAAGGAGTAAAAGATTGAAATAAATATTCAAAAAATACTTTGATGTTCCCTCTTAATAATAACATAAAGATTTTGACAATAAAAAAATGTTTTCATTACGTTTGGAGCATGTTTTCAGCAGAGTATGCTGATTTTTAGCAATTTCTTGGAGTTCCCTATATACAGGGTATATCAAAAATACTTTTACAAACTTTGAGGACAGGTTCCTCACAGCAAAATAAGGACAAAATTCCATATAAACATGTGTCTGCAAATGGTTGATTTTTGAGTTAAGTTTAAAGAATTTTATGATAGATGCTGCTGTATTGCCATATGCACCAGGTTACATTTGTCATTCATGTACATTTGTGGCTCATCTGTCTTCAACATTTAATGTGTGTAATAGTGAGTTAGCTGAGAAGTGCTCCATTTAACAATGACAGGATATTCATATCATAAGCAGGCAGATATGATTTTTACATACAGTCATGAGAATAGTAATGTATGCGAGGCTGCACAGCTGTATCAGATTGCATTTCCAGACTGAAGGCAGTCGAGACATCCAACCATTGCTGTTGTTTATTGCTGCATTGCTGAAACAGGATCCATGGCACCACAAACTATGGATTGAGGAAGTCCAAGATCTGCTCATAAGCCTGACCACAAAGAACACATTCCACATGCTGTCAGAGACAATACAGGTATCAGCACACATTAAGTGGCCCTAGCATGTCATACATTTCATAGTACTGCATGGAGGATACTTCAAGAGCAGCTCCTGTATCTGTATCATTTATGTGTGCTGGGTCTTTTGCCCTCTGATCACTCACCACAGGAGAACTTTTGCCAATGAATTATTGCAAAAACTGTCAATCTATTGTTTGTCTCTACAGTCTTGTTTACAGATGTGGCAACATTTGGAAGAAATTGAATAACAAATTTAAACACTCAACATTTGTGGGTGGATTCAAATCCACATGGTACAATACAGGCTAGACACCAGCATCAGTTTACGATTAAAGCATAGGCTGAAAGTGTAGATGACTGGTAGGTCTATATGTTCTCTCAGCATGTCTTACACGAGCTGTCTACAGAGACTTTATTTTGAGCACACTTCCAGACCTACTAGAGGATGTACCTCTGCTAATACAAAGAAGCATGGGGTTCCAGCAAATTTTAGTCACATTGTCCACAATGCACTGGCTGACATCTGCCATGATGGATAGGTAAGGGAGAACTGGATCCATGGCCTGCATTACTGACAACTTGCCAGCTTATAGTTATTTTGTTTTTTTTCCCAATCCAAGTCTGATGGCAATATCACTGCATCACTATTGCCGTCTGACAGGCTGGAAGTGCATAGCTGCTGATGTGCAGATTTGGTGGGCTCTGGGTAGATGTAAAGTTGCTAGCTCACCTTCTTTGAGACAAGGGTGGATTTCAGTTCTTCCAGGGATGAGTGAGCAGCCCTTTTCAGGAGAGCACTGCTCACCAGAAGATTGCTGGAAGGTCTAGAAAAGGTGGACCAAAAATTGCCTATCTCATTCATCTGGTCAGTATAGCACAGCTGGTGGGTGTCTATTTGGTGCTCAAACAAAAGTAAAAAAACTAATGATGAAACTGAAACCATCTTGTTGAAACATACAGACTCTCATAGAAAATACTGTGGGATTTGCTCCTCAACACAGAACAGCTGTGGTGTCTGAGGAGCTACAGAGATATTCTATAGATGTAGTTGCTCTCTTAGAAACTTGTTTAGCTGGTGATGGTCAACTTCAAGAAGTTGGAGGTGGCTACACTTTCTTCTGGAAGGGAAAGTGCACTGAGGAGGATAGATTACCTGGTGTGAGTATTGTTGTATGTAGCACACTTGTACCAAAAGAAGTCAGCATTTAATGACCCTTTGACTACATCTGAATGAATCACGATATGCTACAATCATTAGTGCCTATGCTCCAACAATGGACAGTACTGACATTTTAAAGACTCAATTTTATGAATCTTTGAGAAGTATACTCTACATGATTCCAAAAGCTGACAAGATTGTCCTCTTTGGTGACTTCATTACCTGAGTTGGTGCAGATTGGGAGACCTGGAGAAATTTGGGGAAATATATGGCATTAGGAAAATAACACCAATGGTTTAATGGTTCTTGAACTCTGCATTGAATTTAATTTTTTATCTCCAGCACTCAATTCAACCATAGCAATGAACATGTTATTACATGGATGCATCCTTGTTCACACCAATGGAATTTCATTGATTATGTCATCATCCACAAAAGAGATATGCAGGATGTCCATATTGTTAGACCTATGCGTGAAGCAGATAGTTGGACTGATCATGCCCTAGTAAGGGCCAAAATGAATTTTCTTCTTAAACCAACAACTAGACAAAACAATGGATAGCCTCCTGCATGACTGAATGTTGCAAAACTGCATTCCTTTGAAACACAGGAATCACAAAAATAACGACCTACTGTAATCATTGATACATATTCATGGGAGTCTTTCAAGAAGAATATATATGAAGTGGCTAAGGAAGTTCTGGGTAACATGTCAGCATAAATATCATAACCGGTTTGATAAAAATCATGATGATATCAAGGAGAACATTGCAAGAAAAAAGATATGAAGAACAACACAGTAAACTGTACAAGGAGTTTAAAGCAGCATATATACATACATATGATTATGTATATCCATACATACATATATATATATATATATATATATATATATATATATATATATATATATACACATACATACATAAATATATGTATATGTACATATATGTAATTATATGTATCTATATACATATATATATATGCATTTATATATATACATATACATATATATATACACATGCATATATATATATACATGCATATATATATGCATATATATATATACATGCATATATATATGCATATATATATATATATATATGTATATATATATATTTGCATAGATATATATATATACATATATATATGCATATATATACAGTGCGTTCTGCTTGATTATGCAAAGTAATGTTTTCATCTAACGTGTCAATAAATTCTCTTTTTTTCAGACTTTGTGCTTCTTGCAGATTAAATTATACTTTCAGACAAAAGAATATGATCAATGAAAAAAAAGTTGTATAGTAACAGGGTTCTTTTTCTCAAAGTATGTAAAAAGGCTCTGTTTCAAGTGTTCGGTCTGATTAAGCAATCACCATATAAATCCTTAATATGGGTAAGAAAAAAGGGTCTTATTGAAAACGATCATGCTGAAATTACTCGCATGCTTGGAAGTGGTCTGTCAACGCTAGAAATTTCAAAAAAGTTACATAGAGACCACCATACAATCAAAGCATTCGTCTTAAGTAGTAAATCATGCAGAAAGACACCTAAACGATCGCATTTGCAAAAGTTAACTGCCAGAGATCTTCGTAAAATTAAATATGAAGTCTCGAAGAAACCACATGAAACTAGTAAAAAAATATTTGAAAGCGCTGGAGTGCCCAAAGTTGGTAGAACTACCCATTGTGATATCCTCAAGACCTTGCCAAAGTGAAGAGTCCCATCAAGAGGCCCCCATTGAGCAAAGCAAACAAGATGAAAAGAGTTGAATGGGCACACAGTTACATGAAGATCAATTTTAGCAATGTGATTTCACCGACGAGTGCCGTGCTACCCTTGATGGGCCTGATGAGTGGTCATCTGGATTGGTGTTAAATGGTCGACTGGCAGGTGTACGCATTCATCGACAACAAACAGGGTGGTGGAGGAGTGATGTTTTGGGCTGGGATCCGCGGAAATGAACTAATAGGCCCATAGAAAGTAGCCAAAGTGCTTAAGCTAAATTCAAATGCATATTGTAGGCTTTTGGAAGATGCCTTTCTGCCCTGGCTTGATGAACAACCAGTTCAGAAAAGAAGATCGTTGATATTTCAGCAGGATAATGCTCCAGCACATAGATCAAGAATCACCACCAATTGGCTATCAGACCATGGGTTCAAAGGGCAAAATTTAATGGTATGGCCTCCAAACATCCCTGATTTAAATCCAATAGAAAATTTGTGGTCTATAGTCAAGAGGCGGATTAATGCTGAAAACAAGCAATTCACCAGCTTAGAAATCCTGTGGAAAGCAATTGTAAGTGCTTGCCGATCAATCAAACCTTCTGAAATTGAAACATTGACGTCAGCAGTGGACAAATGCCTCATAACGGTTTTGAAGAATGGAGGATGTCATGTTTGTTCATAGCCGCGTTAACAGACTTGTTTTGTTTTGTTTAACATGCTATACATATGTATTATGTAATGTAGGACTTAGAACACACGATGTATTGTCATATGTGCCACAATTCAATTAATAAAATTTAGTATAAAATGTGTTTTTCTTGTTTTATTTTCCATTTGCATAATGAAAGTGAACACTAAATTAGGGCTTAAGTTCATAAATCATTAAAAAGAAGCACGTTTTGTATATTTCGACAACTTAAATGATTGACAAAATAATAAAATAGTATCAACAACACTTTAGCTCCTATTCTTCAGAATATATTGCTTAACTTGGATATTTTTAGGTAAAAATTAACTTTGCATAATCAAGCAGAACGCACTGTATATACATATACATATATATATGCATAGATATATATACATATATATATATATATGCATATATATATATATATATATATATATATATGCATAGATATATATACATATATATATGCATAGATATGTATATACATATATATATGCATAGATATGTATATACATATATATATGCATAGATATGTATATGTATATGCATAGATATGTATATACATATATATATGCATAGATATATATACATATATATATATGCATATATATGTATACAGATATATATACATGCATATATACATATATATACATACATGTATATATTATGCATTTTTTTATAATGCATAACACCATTTGACAACAGCAAACGAATTAGATTAATTATTTATTATGAAAAATTTAAAACCTCAAACCTTATAGTTAAAATTAATAATTCAACTCCTAAAACAAAAGTAAATAGGGCAAATATTAATTACGAATTTAAATGCCCAATAAGGAATTGTATTCCTGATCAATCAAAATTCATAAATAATTATATAGGCCACACTACATGTTGACACACAGACTCACTCTACACCTTTCTGACCATAGTTCAATTAGACCTCATTGAAATGTTCATGGAGACCTACCGGACACTATTTGTAAGATACTTGTTGACAACACTAATATAATAGCATCATCTACATTTAAAAAAGGTTGAAAATAATGGAAGCCTTATTAATAAAATGAAAAAACAACACTTAATAATATTATCTTTGAATATAGAAAAATATCTTGACCGTGTTTTGAAAAATGAAAATATTTTATAAAACATACATACAACAAACTATTTCTTATTTTAACAGCTAAAATATAATCCTTGAAAATGGCTACATGTATAGCTGAAAGCACACACATAAAAAGAACATTCGGACAGTTTTTGGATAATTTGTCATCCAAAAAGAAAAAAATTATTACATCAAATGAGAAGTTGTATAAAAAACTAAATAAAAGCAACTTCTCTGTCATTTTCAATGAAATGTGTATGAAAGAAGGATTGCTGCCTAAATACATGAATATATATATATATAAATAAAAGGAAGTATATATATATATATATATATATGTTTATATATATATTGAGATGTTGAGTGTTTCCACGTGAGTGTATTGAAATAAGGACAAACATACGTAGGGAAAAATACTGGTATATTTGAAGAGGTATTTACAACAGAGAGATTAGTAGTCAAACGAATGCCGGTTAGTCAGTCACAATAAGAAAGAATATAAAGTCCAACTGTATCTTCCGGTAGAGAGACGGAAGTGTGATGGTCACCTGATCTTTCCTGAACTCTATAGAACTGTCCTATTAGTAGTAGAGAGATCAGTCCATTCTGATGAGAAGGTGGGTGCGCCCCAACATATATATATATATATATATATATATATAAAGATGTATACACACATATATATATAAATATGTATATATATAAGGATGTATATATATATATATATATATATATATATAGTTTATGCAAACTTAGGTAATCCGTATGGGTAGACCCGAGGAGGATGATATCCGGAGAGCTCAATGTAAAATTCAGAGCAGATATGTTTGAATAAAAACAGACCACGTTAAGGTTCCATGTAATAAATTATTTCACCATAACCCCTTTAACAGGGCTCTGGATCATCAGACTTTACTTCCAAAAATTGAAATGAAAAATGAAAAGAAATTCCCACATTTTTGACGGACCTCATCAAGTATACGTAAAATTAACTTAAGTGAGGAAGTGAGGTGGGAAAGAAGATATGAATGTGTCATATGTATCATTTCAAATTCTTATTTTTAATTTTTAACTCCAATGTGTCGGCTAGATGTTGTTCGAATTCATTGTGTCTAGTCTCAAGATATAGATGGCTAAGGAGTGGAGGGGTGGAGACCAACTTTAAAGGAAGAAGCTACACTACTTTCACGAGGACAGTTTTTCTTTCAAATTTTTTAGACGCTGTTAATTCGCGTTACTTTAACGGGCATGTTTGGGAGGTTAAAGTTTTTTCTGTATCTAAATGTTTAAACAATCTACAAAGAAATTAATTTGAAATTCGGTGGAGTTTTTTGTTATTTTCTATGAAACAGTCGATTAGAAAAATTCACAGATAGTACATTGAAAGAGTAATCTATTTTATATTTAGTAATCTTATTAATTAATTTTTTTTTATCTTTTATTAATTAGTAAAAAAAAAAAAAAAACCTATGTATATTCCCATATTTACACATATACATCTGCAAAGAAAACGCATATTCATATATCTTCATACACATCTCCACATACACTTATACTTACATATATATACATATACATTTAAAGATACCTGTATATCCATATACATCTACATATATACATATATATGTATTTTTTCACACATATACGTATATACATATACACACACACATATGCATACATACATACACACATGCATATATATATACAAACACATACATTCATATATACATAATATGCAGCATATCCATATACACACATATACGTTAATTTGCACTTAAACATATCTACACACGTACATGTCTCTATCCTCATGTTCACCCATGCACCCACTTATGTCTGCGTTCGAATACTCTCTCAGTATTTAATTACATAATCCATATCTATACACATATAATATTACGCGTTCTTTCATATTTATGGCAAAATATATAGGCACCTATCTAAAAGTACACCCCCCGCACTAAAAAAAAAACAAAAAAAACCTGCTTCTTATTCCATATAAAAATATATACATGTACATATCAACAGGTGCCTCAGTGTTCAAGCACATTACCATAGTTGTATACATATAGTTATGTGTTGGTGTTCATGTGTGCATAAAAACAAAGGGAATAAAAAACACTCAAAATTGCTCTTATTATATGATTATTTTTCAATGTATCTGCTTAGGTTGAGATTGTTTTTGTGTCGGCATTTAAAAACTAGTTCACTGTGTTTATTCAGTAGTATGTCTGGATCTTTATGTTTGATTATGAAGATTTTCTCCTTTAAACATAAGTTGCACCTGTCTCTGAAGTTTTTGGGAGTTCTGGCTCTTGATATTATTTTCCACTTTATTTGTGGGGTTAGGCCACTCTCCAACAGATTCCAATAATGAATAGATAGTGCCGTTTGGTTCTTTTTGCACTTATTTTTGAAGGATTGGCGATGGTTGTATAGTCGGTGCTTCCAATTTCCCGCCGATATTCCTAAATATATCTTTTTCTCCTCAACTTTTTCTTTGGGGAAAATTGTCGCTTCATATATTGTGTTCTCTGCCATGCATATTCCTTCAACTGGGCACTCTGTTCCTGTTCTGCAGTTGCATGTTGATTTTTCTATTCTGGTTGTATCCTGATTTTGTTTTGGATTATGAAGCTCTCTCAAAATTTTACAATTGTGTAAGCTAATAATTCTCTCCATATTAGCCATGCAAGAATAGCTAATATTGCATGGCTAATATGGAGAGAATTATTAGCTCACACAATTGTAAAATTTTGAGAGAGCTTCATGATAATCCAAAACAAAATCAGGATACAACCAGAATAGAAAAATAAACAGAATGCAGATGTACACAATCTAGTCAGGATGAATTTAGCACATAGATTCATTACTTAAGAATTTGATTTCGGTTTCTCCATGCCATCACTTGGCACTATGATTTGCATGATTTTTAAGAAAGAAAAAATTTACAAATAACAACTGAATCTAGAAATATATATGATATTGTCCGCCTGAATATATTTGTTGCTACTTCCACTCATTTTGCATAACATTTACAAATTATGACTGCATATATAGACAAAATATTGTCAGCCAGAATATAACTCTGACACATATTAGATAAGATTTTTTTTATTTCTGTTGCTCCTTGCATTCATTTGGCACTATGTTTTGCATGCTATTTCAGAAAGAAAAAATTCAGTAATTATGTCTGAATCAAGATATTAACAGTATTGCCAGCCTGAATATAACTGTGACATTTATTACTTAAGATTTTAATTTCTGCTGTTCCTTGCCTTCATTTGGCACTATGATTTGCATGATATTTCAAAAAGAAAAAATTTACAAATTACCAAACATTCAGATACACAATATTGTCAGCATGAATTTAGCACATAGATCGATTACATAAGAATTTCATTTCGATTTCTCCATGCCATCATTTGAGACTATGATTTGCATGATATTTCAGACAGAAGAATTTTGCAAGTTATGACTGTATATAGATAAAGACAATATTGTCAGTGTAAATATAACTAACAATTATTAGCTAAGATTTTGATTTCTTTTGTTCCTTGCCCACATTTGTTACTATGATTTCTATGATATTTCAGGAAGAAAAAATTTACTAATTATGACCATATCTAGATATACATGAATTTAGCACATAGATTCATTACTGAAGAATTTGATTTCCATTTCTCCATGCCATCATCAGCATGAAACTTCAACCATGAAAAGTTTATTAATAATCAATATTGTCAGCCTTAATGTAACTATGACATGTATTGGTTAAAATTTTCATTTCTGTTGCACCTTGACCTCATTTGGCAGTATGAATTGCATGATATTTCACAAAGAAATGATTCAGTAATTAGGGTTGAATCTAGATGTACACAATATTCTCAGCCTGAATGTTAATGTGACATTTATTAGTTAACATTATGATTTCTGTTTGTTGTGGAGTTATTTCGCAGTGGAGGCTTATATTTCTACTAAATCAGTCCTAAATAAGTTTGATGTACAAAACGTTAGGAACTTGATATAATAGGTATTACACAAGTAATCTTCTTGTGGTTGCTGACTATTTTCGTATTCAACTGTCGACTACTGTCGTCCGACATCAACTGACCCTCATTTCTCTTACTACTCCCACTTATATTAGGTGGAAGAGTCTATTAACTATAGAATAGGTGTGTTTCATCATAACACTGTTGTTCCTTGACCTCATTTGGCACTATGCTTTGCATGATATTTCAGAAAGAAAACATTTACAAACTACAATTGAATCTAGATATACATAATATTGTCAGCATGAATTTAGCACACAGATTCATTATTTAAGAAGGTGATTTTGGTTTATGAATGTCATCATTTGGCACTATGATTTACATGATATATCTAAGAAGAAATTTGCAATGAATATAACTGAGTACAACTTTGACATTTATTAGTTAAGATTTTCAATTGTGTTGCTCTCTGCCCTCATTTGACAATATGATATACATTATATTTGAGAATGATAAAATTTAAAAATTACACCTGAATCTAGATATACACAATTTTCTCAGCCTGAATGTAACTCTGACAGTTTTTAGTTAAGATTTGGATTTCTGCTACACCTTGCCCTCAGTTGTCATTATGATTTGCATGTTATTTCAGATAGAAACAAGTTACAAATTACGACTGTATATAGATATGCACAATATTATCAGCCTGAATATAACTCTGACACTTATTAGTTAAGATTTTAATTTCTGTTGCTCCTTGATCTCATTTGGCACTATGATTTCTCTTGCTATTTCAGTAAGAAAGATTTCAGTAATTATATTTGAATATGGATATACACAATTTTGTCAGCGTGAATATATCTGTGCCATTTATTAGTTAAGGTTTTTATTTCTGTTTCTACTTAGTTTGGCACTATGGCTTGCATGATATATCAGACAAATAATTTGCAAATTACAACTGTATATAGATACACACACTATTGCAAGCTTGAATATAACTCTGTCATTTCTTAGTTAAGATTTTGATTTCTGTTGCTCCCTGCCCTCATTTGGCACAATGATCTGAATCTAGAAGTACACAATATTGTCAGCATGAAGGTAGCACACATATTCATTCCTTCAGGTTTTGATTTCAGTTTCTCCATGCCATCATTTGGCACTATGATTTGCATGAGATTTCAGAAAGAAGAAATTTTCAAATTACAACTGAACATAGATATACACAATATTGTTTGCCTGATTATAACTATGATACTTATTAGTTTAGATTTTGATTTCTGTTGCTATATGCACTCATTTCGCAGTATGATTTGCATGACATTTCAGACAGAAACAATTTACAAATAACGACGGTATATGGAGACACAAAATTGTAAGCCTGAATATAACTCTGACATTTATTAGTTAGGTTTTTGATTTCTGTTGCTCCCTGCCCTTATTTGGCACGATGATTTGCATGATATTTCAGAAAGAAAAAAGAAAAAATTTACAATTGAATCTAGAAATACACAACATTGTCAGCATGAATTTAGCACATAGATTCATTATTTAAGAATTTGATTTTGGTTACTCCATGCCAACATTTTGTACTATGATTTGCATGAGATTTCAGAAAGCAAAAATCTACAAATTACAACTGAATCTAGATGTGAACAATTTTGTCAGCATGAATTTAGCCGATAGATTCATTGTAACAATATTTAACTTGGCGTAGAGATGAAAAGGGTTAAAAATTACAAAAAGTGTTAAAACATACTGATTATAAATTTTTGTCGGAAAGAGAATTATTTTCCCAGGATATGGGAATAGATATATGAATTTTGTTAAAAAAAGTTACACAAGGTGACTTTGCTATACACAGCTGGCATGTCGGGAGCCAGAAGTTATGGTCGGCTGTTAAAAAGACGTCAGGCTTGACTATCTGAAAAATTGTCGGCCAAAACTTTCCCTGAGAACGCAAAAATTTAAATGCAGAATATGACGTCAGAAAGGCTGACATCATATAATGGCTCCTCTCGAAAGAGGAGGGGATCTTTCAAAATTAGAAATGTGAAATACAAAACAAAAGAAAACTACTTTGGGAGATTTGCATAAAACCTACCTATTCGCCCACATCACACCAGTTGAAAGGGACAGCCATAAATACAAGTACCCACATGGGCCAAAGTTAGTTGGAGTTGGATTTGGAGAAATTTGGGGCCAGTTGCAGTTGGGGTAGGTTAGACAGACGCAGTTGGTGGTTGCAGTCTGAAGTTGTGACCGGCAGTTAATTATCTGCTAAGGAAGAAAAACTACGATGAAATCCTTGTGCTATCCGTGAAAGTACAATCAAAAGTACTTGAAGTTAAAACCAGTTTTCAATGAAGAAAAACTCTGATGAATAGCCTTGTGCCGTCCGTGAAAGTACAAACAATAGTACTTGGAATTAAAACCAGTTGTTGATGAAGAAAAATTGTGACGAATAACCTTTTGCCATCCGTGAAAGTAAAAGTCATAGTACTTGAAAATTATTCAAAGCTAACCGCAATTTTCGTTCCGTCATCATTTGTTAGAACGGGTTGGGAAAAGAAGAAAAAGAACAAAGAAAGAACTGTAAATATTTTTTTTTATTCTGATATAAACATCATATTGTGACTTATTTGATCGTCGTCCATTTTTCAATTTTTTATGCACGTGTTCAACTCCTTGGTTTAGCATGCTTAAGGTAACCTAGTGGAATCCAAGTGGGCAGACCAGGAGTGAGCCTGAGTACCGCCATACCTGGTGACCGAAACAGACCGGACATGTAATGCCATCTTTTAATTCATCACCGTAGACAGGCAATTTCTGGAATACATCATAATTGGTGCTGTGACCAGGCTGTGGCCCTGAATCAGTCATATCCTTACTTAAGAAATTGATTTCAGTTTTTCCATGCCAACATCTGGCACTATGATTTGCATGAGATTTCAGAAAGAAGAAATTTACAGATTACAACTGAATGTAGTATACACGATATAGTCAGGATGAATATAGCACATAGATTAATTACTTAAGAATTTGATTTCAGTTTCTGCATGCCATCACTAGGCACTATGATTTCCAGAATATTTAAGAAAAAAAAAATTTACAAATTACAACTGAATCTAGATATCCACAATATTGTCTGCACGAATATAACTGTGCCATTTATTATTTAAGATTTTGATGTTTGTTGTTACTTCCACTCATTTGGCACTATTATTTGCATGACATTTCAAATAGAAACAAAATTATGACTAGCATATATAGACAAAATATTGTCAGCCAGAATATAACTCTGACATTTATAAGGTAAGATTTATTCTTTTTGTTGCCCTTTGTTCTCATTTTAAACTATGATTTGCATGATATTTCAGAAAGAAAGAATTGACTAATTACAACTGAATCAAGATATACACAATATTATCAGACTGAATATACCAGTGATATTTATTAGTTAAGATTTTTATTTTTATTGTTCCCTGCCCTGATTTGGAACAATGATTAGCATGATATTTCAGAAAGAAAAAATTTACAAATCATGACTTTATGTATATATAAACACTATTGTCAGCAGGAATTTGGCACATAGATTCATCACTCAAGATTTTGATTTCAGGTTCTCCCTGCCATCATTTGGCACTATGATTTGTATGAAACTGCAAACATGAAAAGTTTATTAATTAAAGCTGAATATTAATATCAATATTATCACCCTGTGACATTTATTAGTTAAGATTTTTATATCTGTTGCTCCTTGCCCTTCTTTTGCATTATGTGTTGCATGTTATTACAGAATGAAACAATTCAGTAATTATGGCTGAATATAGATATAGTTCATATTGTCTGCCTGAATATAACTGTTATTTTTTAGTTAAAATTTTGATTACTGTTTCTTCTTGGCCACACTATCATCAGCATGAATTTAGATTCATTTCATAAGAATTTGATTTCAATCTCTCCATTACATCACTTGGCACTCTGATTTGCATGATATTTCAGAAAGATAAAATTTGGAAATTACGTGACATATATTAGTTAAGATTCTGATTTTTATTGCTCATTGCTCTCGTTTGGCACTATGATTTGTATCTTATTTTGGACAGAAACAATTTACAAATTACGACTGTTACTAGATATACGCAATATTGTCAGCCTGAATATAATTCTAACACATATTAGATAAGATTTCTGTTTCTGTTGGTCCTTCCCTCATTTGGCACTATATTTTGCATGATATTTCTGAAAGAAAGAAATCTGTAATTACAGCTGAATCTAAGTATACACAATACTGTCAGCCTGAATATCTTTAACATTTATTAGTTAATTTTATGATTTCCATTGTTCCTTCCCCTTGTATGGCACTGTGACACTATTTAGGTCGCTAGAAATAAAGAAGAAAAAAAAAAAGAAAGGCGAGAATTAAATTTAGGAGATAAGAAGCCATCACGAAAAGGACACTAAGCGATGTTATTCTTTTTAACAAAGAAAAATGCTAAAGGTTTTATTCTCATTAGCGAGGAAAGTAAGGTCGTGGATGTTTCGGATTTAATCTGATTTATGTTATGGGGCAGCGAGTAAGATATATCCAATCTGCCCATGGCAATGGTAAAAATTTCAAGTTGGACAGGCGACCTTCCGCAGAATTCTAAAGAGATAAAAATAAAAATTAATTAAGCACACACTGACCGAAAAACAAAATGCCCGCTGGACCTCCCACAGGGTGCTGGGAGATAAAAATTAATTAGGTCAAGCTTGACCGAAGCCAAAATGGCCGTGGAACCACCTCCATGTCATTTGGGAAAAACACCTGTTTATTGTCAGGGCTGGCTATGATAGCAAAATTATTTTATCAGAACGAATAATTGGCACCAAGGTGCGATACGTCCAATTGACCACCCACTTGATAATTGGCGAAAATCTCGTTGACAAATTCCATATGATTCGGTTAAGATAAGAGTCTAAGGTTTGTTGTTGGGCAGAAGAAAGGAAAAAGAAAAAGGAAGATAATTTTTTTTTTTCTTTGAGCAAGAATTTTAAAACCGAGGCTAGTCTGGCCACACCCACACTGCTGGGCGGCCATTGGCTGAATGCTGGCGTGAGCGGCAAGCGAAGGTAATCATGTGAAGAAGGAGGGGAGACCTGTTGGCACCCATTGAAGAGATCGGTATGTGATGCCACTGTGAGAAAGAGGGGAAACCCGTTGACACCCTCTGAGGGTATGGTGAGATACCAATATGAGAACAGAAGAAGGTGGGAGGACGAAAAGACTTCCAAAAATGGAAAACAATAAATTTTCCTAACCGAAAACAAAGAAGTGGATTGTGGATTTAGAATTATCAAGGAACCTCAAACCCCGACAAGCCCAACCCAGTTTTGGTCGGCGTCCATATAAGCAGAGTCGCAGCGAGTGAAAAGCAGTTCCAGTGAAGTTCGCAGCTGAGTTGAATTGAGTTGGGCCCGCCTCGCAAAAAGCTGACTGAAAGATTCCAGGCATCATGACCTCAACTTCTAGCCAAGAACAATTTATTTTTGAAGAACGACTTAGACTCATACCACCAAAACAAATTTTACGAATATTGCCTGAAGATACACCAAAAACCAATTCCTTGAAAAAACAACTTAAGATGTTAAGACTCGCCTAACAAACACGAAGTGTCATGAATCCATATTAGCAGGTTGGTAGAAAGACGTGTCCTGTATTCAGCAACCAGATATAAAATATTGTTATCTTTTTTTTTAGCACATCTGAACTTTTCGAGTTATTACTTTATTTTCTGTTACATATACTTGTGCAGTCTTACCCTTGTCCGGACTCAGCTTGCATTATGGCCCGGCGACTGATTGATTTCGTCTACCTAAGATCACATCACAACGTGGGTAGGTTAGACTAGAAATCAAAACAGTTACTTCGGTAACCAGACGTTGGAGGCGAGCTGGCAACGACAAGGCTGATACCGAATCTAACCAGATTCCCATCCGAATCACCAAAAGGTTAGAACGTCACATTTGGTGCCGCAACAAATACCAAGCCAGTTGGTCATCACAGGACAGTATAGCACAACGGATGTGGCCAGGCAGACGTCACATTTGGCGCAGCGACACCGGGGGACGTCACAGCACTATATTTTGCTTGATATTTAAGAAATAAAGATTTCAGTAATTATGGATGTGTCAAGATATACACAATATTGTCAGCGTGAATATGACTGTGACATTTATTAGTTAAGAGTTTGATTTCTGTGCTCCTTGCCATCATTTGGCACTATTACTTGCATAATATGTCAGAGACGAAATATGACCATATAAACATATACGAAATATTGGCAGCCTGAATTTAACTCTGACATTTATCAGATAAGATTTTTATTCCTGTTGCTCCCTGCTCTTATTTGGCAAAATGATTTGCGTGATATTTGAGAAAGAGAAAATTTACAATTTGCAACTGTGTCTAGATATACACAATAATGTCAGCCTGAATATAACTGTAACATTTATTAGGTAAGATTTAGATATCTGTTGCTCATTGCACTTTTTTGGCACAAGGTTTTGCATGGTTTTTCAGAAAGAAAGGATTCTGTAATTGCAGCTCAATCTGGATATAAACAATATTGT
The DNA here is from genome assembly GCA_963932145.1 of Acanthosepion lycidas. Taxonomy (NCBI): domain Eukaryota; kingdom Metazoa; phylum Mollusca; class Cephalopoda; order Sepiida; family Sepiidae; genus Acanthosepion; species Acanthosepion lycidas. The sequence goes on along the minus strand of OZ010574.1, from coordinate 118,973,765 downwards.
CAGCATGATGATAAGTCTGATATTTGTAAGTTAGATTTTTCTTTCTGTTCGACTTTGGATTTATTTGGCACTATGATTTGCATGAGGTTTCAGAAAGAAAAAATTTACAAATTATAACTGAATTTATATATATACACAATATTGTCAGCATGAATGTAACTGTGAAATTTATTAGATCAGATTTTTTTTTCCTGTTGCTCCTGAATATAACCGTGACATTTATTACTTAAGATTTTGATATCTGTTGCTCATTGCACTTATTTGGCACAAGGTTTTGCATGGTTTTTCAGAAAGAAAGAATTCTGTATTTGCTGCTGCATCTAGATATACACAGTAATGTCAGCCTGAAAATTTTTGATATCTGTGGCTCATTTCACTTATTTGGCTAAAGGAATGCATGTTTTTTTAGAAAGAATGAATTCTGCAATTGCAGCCAAATCTAGATATACACAATAATGTCAGCCTGAATATGATTATGACATTTATAACTTAACATTTTGATATTGGTTGCTCATTGCACTTATTTGGCACAAGGTTTTGCATGGTTTTTCAGAAAGAAAGAATTCTGAATTTGCAGCTGAATCTAGATATACACCATATTGTCAGGCTGAATGTAACTGTGATACTTATTAGTTAAGATTTTGATATATGTTGCTTTTATTTGGCACAAGGTTTTGCTTAGTTTTTCAGAAAGAAAGAGTTCTGTAATTGCAGCTGAATGTAGATATACACAATAAGATCAGCCTGTATATACCTGTGATATTTATTAATTACAATTTTGCTATCTCTTGCTCATTGCACTTAGTAGCACAAGGTTTTGCATGTTTTTCAGATAGAAACAATTCTGTAATTGCAGCTGAATGTAGTTATACACAATAATGTCAGCCTGAATGTAATTGTGACATTTATTAGTTAAGATTTTGATATCTGTTGGTCATGGCACTTACTTGGCACAAGGTTTTGCATGATTTTCAGAAAAAAAATTCTGTAATTACAGCTGAATCTAGATATACACAATAATGTCAGTTTGAATATAACTGTGACATTTATTAGTTAAGATTTTGATATCAGTTGCACATTGCACTTATTTGGCACAAGGTTTTGCATGGTTTTTCAGAGAGAAAGAATTCTATAATAGCAGCTGAATGTAGATATACACAATAATGTCAGCAAGTATATACACGTAAGATTTTTTAGTTAAGATTTTAATATCTGTTGTTCATTACACTTATTGCACAAAAGGTTTTGCATGGTTGTCAGAAAGAAAGAATTCTGTATTTGTAGCTGAATCTAGAGATACACCATATTGTCAGCCTGAATGTAACTGTGATACTTATTAGTTAAGATTTTGATATATGTTACCTATTGCTATTATTTGGCACGAGGTTTACATGGTTTATCAGAAAGAAAGAATTCTGTAATTGCAGCTGAATATAGATATACACAATAATATCAGCGAGTATATACCTATGACATTTAGTAGTTAAGATTTTGATATCTGTTGCTTATTGCATTCTTTTTGTAAAAGTTTTTGCATGGTTTTTCAGAAAGAAAGAATTCTGTAATTGCATCTGAATCTAGATGAACAGAATAATGTCAACCTATTTATACCTGTGATATTTACTAATTACGATTTTAATGACTTTTGCTCATTGCACTTATTATGCACAAGGTTTTGCATGGTTTTTCAGAAAGAAAGAATTTTGAATTTGCAGCTGAATCTAGATATACACCATATTGTCAGCCTGAATGTAACTGTGATACTTATTAGTTAAGCTTTTGATATCTGTTTCACATTGTACTTATTTGGCACAAGGTTTTGCTCAGTTTTTCAGAAAGAAAGAGTTCTGTAATTGCAGCTGAATGTAGATATACACAATAAAATCAGCCTGTATATACCTGTAATATTTATTAATTACAATTTTGCTATCTCTTGCTCATTGCACTTATTAGGCACGAGGTTTTGCATGGTTTTTCAGATAGAAACAATTCTGTAATTGCAGCTGAATGTCAGCCTGAATATAATTGTGACATTTATTAGTCGAGATTTTGATATAAGTTGATTATTGCTGTTATTTGGTACAAGGTTTACATGGTTTATCAGAAAGAAAGAATTCTGTAATTGCTGCTGAATCTACATATACACAATAATGTCAACGAGGATATACCTATGACATTTAGTAATTAAGATTTTGATATCTGTTGCGTGTTTCCATTTATTTGGTACAAGTTTTTACATGGTTTTTCTGAAAAAAATTTTTTACATGATGTTCAGAAAAAAAGAATTCTTTAATTGCATCTGAATCTAGATATACACAATAATGTCAGCCTGAATATAACTGTGACATTTATTAGTTAAGGTTTTGATATCTGTTGCTCATTGAACTTATTTGGCACAAGGTTTTCTATGGTGTTCAGAAAGAAAGAATTCTGAATTTGCACGCTGTATCTAGATATACACCACATTGTCAGCCTGAATGTAACTGTGATACTTCTTAGTTAAGATTTTGATATCTGTTGCTCATTGCACTTATTTGGCACAAGGTTTCCATGGTATTTCAGAAAGAAAGAATTCTGTAATTGCAGCTGAATGTAGATATACACAATAATGTCAGCCTGACATATTTATTAGATAAGATTTTGATATCTGTTGCTCATTACATTTATTTGGCACAAGGCTTTGCATGGTTTTTTCAGAAAAAAAGAATTTTTTTAATTGCAGCTGAATATAGATATACACCATATTGTCAGCCTGAAAATAACTGTGACATTTATCATTTAATATTTTGATATCTGTTGCTCATTGCACTTATTTGGCATATGGCTTTGCATGGTCTTTCAGAAAGAATAACTCTATAAGTGCAGCTGCATCTAGATATACACAATAATGTCAGCCTGAATATAATTATGACATTTATAAGTTAAGATTTTGATTTCAGTTACTCATTGCACTTATTTGGATCAATGTTTTCAGAAAGAAAGAATTCTGAATTTGCAGCTGAATCTAGATATACAACATATTCTCAGGCTGAATGTAACTGTGATACTTATTTTTATATTATGTTGATACAGGTGCGTGTCTGAAGCATGTTAGTAGAGATTAGTAAAAGCAATGAGAACAGAGAGACATAGGTCTTAACGTAACCAAAACTTTATTAACACTGATAATAGTAGTTTCTATTACTGGGATCTACCACGTGGTGGTAGTGGGAGGTAGCAGATAATTGGGGATAGTGGGAGTACTCACAGTCAAGGGGAAGCAACTCGTGTTTACATACATATAACATCTTCGGTTTTTTTTTTGTTTTGTTTTTGTATTTAATTAATGTCTGTATCTGGCTGGAAGCCTAGTTGTTCTTCCTCTCTTTGTGAAGCTTGTTGTTGTTGTATTCTCCGTGCCTGTTTGTGGTACGACTGGTCTTTGTTGACTATTTTCTTGGTTGAATATGTTTTCATAGTCGTATGTAACTTTGGGTGTTGGGTTTTCATTTGTTTTTAAGAGGTGACGCCTGTTGCGTCTTAGATGTTTTCCTTGTTCTGTTTTTATTAGATACGAACGAGGCTCTTTTAGTTTTTTGACAATTTTGCCTTTCAGTTTCCAATTATCTTGGGAACGAATACGAACAGTATCGTCTTTGTTTAGTGTTGGTAGTTCTTTGAACTTTTTGTCTGCATCATGCCTTTTCATTGATTTATTGTGCAAGATGTTAGGAAGGTTTGTCCTCAGCGTTCTTTTCATTAGTTGTTGGGCTGGTGACGGCGATTTATCTTTTAATGGAGAGGTCCTCAGTGCTAACATTGCTAGGTATGGGTCTTGGTCACTTTCAAAGGACTTTATTAACGTTCTTTTGATAGTCTGTATATTTCTTTCTACTAGTCCATTTGATTGTGGATAGTTCGGACTTGTCTTGATGTGTTTGAAATCCCATTTTTTAGCGAATTGTTTAAATTCTGATGATGCGTATTCGGGTCCATTATCGCTGATCACTATTTGTGGAATACCAAATTTTGCGAAAGTGTTTTTTATTTTATTGATCACTGTGCGTGATTTGCAGTCATCAAGTTTGTGGATATCGAAATATCTCGTTGTGTAGTCTATAATCACTACGTATGCTTTCTTGTTTAAATAAAAAATGTCTGTCGCGACTTTCGTCCAAGGTGTTACTGGTATTTCATGGTGCATTAGGTGTTCAGACGGTTGTTGGTTTCTATGACTTAAGCAGTGTGTACATGTACTTATCATTTCTTTTATCTGACTGTTTATGTTGGGCCAATATACGACTTCTTTTGCTCGTGCAATGCACTTCTCTATCCCTAAGTGTCCAGGATGGATTTTTTGTAGGGCTTCTTTTCGTAGAGAGGTTGGGACTACTATTCGTGTACCTTTCAGTACTAGTCCTTTGACGACAGATATTTCATCTCGAACTGGCATGTATGGCGCTATTGTGGGTGGCACGTCTTTATTTTCTGGCCAAGTTGACGTTGCATATTTCATTAGCGTTTGTAGTGTTGGGTCTTTCCCAGTTTCTTCTCGGTAGACGTCGAGTTTCTGATTGCTCATTGGGTATTGTTTTAAGATGGTATGGATATATATATTTGTCCATCTCCGTATCCGATATCTCTTGTGAGCTGTCCGATATATATGCACGTGATAATGCGTCAGCAATTACAGATTCTCGACCAGGGATATATATCACTTCAAATTCATATTTTTGGAGTGCCATTAGGAATCTTTGTATTCTTGGAGGGCTTTTAGTAATTGATTTTTTAAAGATTTGCCTTAATGGTTTATGATCATTCTCTATTAGAAAATTTTTTCCATAGATAAATTGATGGAATTTGCTACAGGCGAACACTATGCTAAGTGTTTCCAATTCAATCGGACAATAATTTTGTTCTGCAGGAGTTGTCGACCTTGATGCATAAGATACTGGTAGCCAGGTTTCGTTGTGCTTTTGCTGTAGGACAGCACCTAAGCCGTGTTTACTGGCATCAGTGGTTATCTTTATTTCTTTACAAGGGTCGTAGAATTTCAGGACTGGTAAATTTGTTATTATCTGTTTAAGTTTCTCTACAGCCTCTATTTGGGGTTTATCGAACGACCAAAGAGTTTCATTGTGTAGGAGTTTTCTTAGAGGTGTGGTTATTTCCGAGTATTCTGGGATGAATTTGCACAGATAGTTGGTCATTCCCAAAAATCATTGTATGTCTTTTTTATTTTCGGGGAGAGGCATGTGTGTAATCGCCTTTACTTTGGAAGGGTCTGGCTTTAGTCCTTCATGGGTGATTAAATGACCTAAGTAAGTCAGTTGTTTTACTGCAAATTCACATTTACTTTTGTTTAATTTCAGACCGGCTTTGCGTAGTCGGCTAAGTACTTTATCCAGTAGTTTCATGTGTTCCACTAGGGTTTCCGACCATATTATGATATCGTCCTGTGAGTTCTTGGTCCCTTTTATTCCTTCTATTATTTTTGCAACTTGTGCTTGAAAAACTTCAAAGGCACTGTGTATTCCATATGGAAGGCGTGTGAAGGAGTAACGACCAAATGGCGAGTTGAAAGTTAATAGCTTGGAGCTTTCTTTGTCAACGGGAATTTGCCAGTATCCGTTAGACGCATCTAGCTTTGTGAAGTACCTGGGGTTTTTCATTTCCGCAAAAATTTCTTCTGCTGTAGGTAGCTTGTAATGCTCTCTTTTTATCGCCTTGTTTAGATCTCTGGGGTCTAAACATAGTCTTAGTTTGCCATTGTGTTTCTCTACTATTACTAGAGAGTTCACCCAGTCCGTAGGTTCTTCAATGGGTTCTATTATCCCCATTTTCGTCATTCTCTCCAGTTCCTTTTTTAATTTTGGTTTCATACCAAATGGGATATTTCTTGGCGGATTTACGACGGGTTTTATTTCTGGGTTTACTGTTATGTGGTGAGTGACCGGTAATTTTCCAATTTCACCGAAGCAGTCTTTATATTTTCCAATTATAGCTTCTATGTCCGTCTTATTCACTTCATATATTCTTTTTATTAAACCCAATTTTTCCGCTGTGTTTGCGCTAATTACAGAGTTTGCATTTGTATCCGCAACGATGAACTGTGTATTTATTTTCGTGTCTTTGTTTTGTAGACATATCATGCAGCTACCAATTATGGGTATTTTTGTGCAGTTGTATGCTGTTAATGCAATTGAAGTTTTTTCTAATTTTGGTTTAGGCCTGATTGTATTGTATATTTTTATAGGTATAACGTTTACTTCAGCACCCGTATCTATTTTAAAATTTATAAAGGATTCGTTACACGGTAACTTTATCTTCCACTTGTCAGTAACCACGTGTACATTTTTTCTCAATATGGCGTCCAAGTTAAAATGGACTGACTCCTCGTGGTCTGAGCTGTGTTGTCCGACGTTATATAATTTTTTCTTTTTTGTTCGGCACATTCGAGCGTAATGGCCTTTTTTACCGCAGTTTGTACAGTTTTTGTTGTACGCGGGGCAGTTGTTTTTCTGGTGGGCACCAGAGCAGTAGGTGCATTTTTCAATCCAATGCTGTCTGGCGGGCCTTCTATCTTCTTGCTTGAACGTTGCATGGGAAGACGTCTTGTTTTTCATTTTATTTTTCTTCATATCCCGAATAAGGGATATGTTTTCAGTGTCCGACGTGGCCATTATTTTAGAGTGTCGTTTTGTTTCTTCTGCACTGAGGCCTGCTTGGATAGCTTTTTCCAGGTCCAACGACGGTTCTCGCAGCATTCTTTCTCGAAGCATAATGTCGTTTATGCCACATATGAGAATGTCTTTAATAAGTCTCTCTGTGAGCTCTCCAAATTCACATTTATTTGCCTTTTGCCGCAGTTCGGTGACATATTCGTCGAACCTCTGTGTTTCTTTCTGTTTGCATGTAAGGAATTGGTAAGTGAGAAAGGTTAGGTTCTTTCTCGGTTGGCAGTGTGAGTCGAATTTTTCTATCACATTTTCCAAGTCGTATTTCTGCTCTTCGTTTTCGAAATTGAAGGTATTATAGATTTTTCTTCCTTCATTTCCTATACAGGTCAATAGTATCGATGTTTTAACCTTCTCCGGTTTTCTATCTGACTCTGTGGCTTGCAGAAATAGCTGGAATTGGTTTTTCCATGTTTCCCATTCCTGTCCAAGGTTGTTGGATGAACAGTTGAGTTCTTTTGGGTGCGGCAGAAATTCCATTTTTCTTTTGTTTTTAAGGCGTTGTGAGTGTTATGGTTCTTAGTTATTTCCTGACACCATTTTATATTATGTTGATACAGGTGCGTGTCTGAAGCATGTTAGTAGAGATTAGTAAAAGCAATGAGAACAGAGAGACATAGGTCTTAACGTAACCAAAACTTTATTAACACTGATAATAGTAGTTTCTATTACTGGGATCTACCACGTGGTGGTAGTGGGAGGTAGCAGGTAATTGGGGATAGTGGGAGTACTCACAGTCAAGGGGAAGCAACTCGTGTTTACATACATATAACACTTATTAGTTAAGATTTTGATATATGTGTCTTATAGCTGTTATTTGGCACAAGGTTTACATGGTTTATTAGAAAGAATGAATTCTGTAATTGCAAATGAATATAGATATACACAATAATGTCAGACTGAATATAATTGTAATATTTATCAGTTAAGATTTTGCTATCTGTTGCTCATTTCACTTATTTGGCACAAGGTTTTACATGGTTTTTCAGAAAGAAAGAATTCTATAATTGCAGCTGAATCTAGATGTACACTATATTGTCAGCCTGAATATAACTGTGACATTTATTGGTTATCATTTTGATATATGTTGTACATTGCACTTATTTGGCACAAGGTTTTGCATGGTTTTTAAGAAAGAAAGAATTCTGTAAGTGCAAAGGAATCTAGATATGTTGTCAGCCTGAATATAAATGTGAAACATCGGTTTCTAATACTGGGGCAATCCTACTCCTTCGACTCTGTACTTTGCATGTTACACATTTTTTACATGGTTCATAACATCATTAAACAAATTAGGCCAGTAGTAATTTCTCATTATTAATCCATACATCTTATCAATTCCCAGGTGTCCTAACCTCCTATGGCATTGGACTAGAATTTCAGCTCTCAACTTGTCATGTATCACCATTTTTAAACTTACTTCCTCATCTCTTCCTGAAAGGTAATACAACACTCCATTGTGCACCATATATTTGGAGGTATGCCCTGCCTCTACCCTGGACCTGATAGTTGCTATCTCGCTATCCTCTTGGCTTTGCCTAATAATATTTTTCCAGTGTGGGTCAGAAACAATCTCCATTTCATTTGTTTCCTGATCTTCCCAACCAAGTCTCTCCTTCAACACCTGTGTATTGATCACATAAATTTGGAATGCTTTATCATCCACACCCGGCTCCAACCTGATAGATTCGGTCTCTAATTGCCTCAGAATCCTCAATAACAGGTCAGCACAGGTATTATCCTTCCCTGTCAAATATTCTATTCTGCAGTTATACCCACTTAACTACAATGCCCACTTTTGTATCTTCTTATTTGTCCACTCCGCCACTAACAGATATTTGAGGGGTTGGTGGTCTGTTTTAATGGTAAACACAGCCCCATTTAAATAATTATCTAATTTCTGCACAGCATACAGAATGCCTCTTTTTTTATTACTGGCCACCTTTGCTGAGTCTCGGAGTGCCGATGAGACAGAAAATAGATGGGCACTTCCTCAGGCACACCCAGTACTGGTCCATCCTTATCAGGACATGGTTGTGTAAGAACCGCCCCGATAAACTTATCACTAGTATCGGTGTACAGCACCATGGTCTTACTCAGGTCTGGATAGGCCAACAAGTATACAGTTGTCAGCTGCTCCTTTAGAGCCTCAAATGCATGCTGAAAATCCTCGGTCCACTAAAACCTAGCATGCTTCTTAGTCAGAGCTATTAGAGGGCCTGCTAGCTGACTAAATGCTGGTATGAACCTCCAGTAATATCCGATGGCTCCAATAAATCCCCTAATCTCTCTTACGGTCTTCAGCGTGGGAATTGCTCTTATAACCTCTACTTTGTCTAAATCCATTTTTATTCCTTCTTTGTTTATGATAAACCCTAAGTAGTTTGTCTCTTCTTTCATAAATTGACACTTTGATAATTTTAACTTTAATCCATATTCTCTTAACCTATCGAACACCTTCTGCAGATGTTCAAAAAATGTCATTGAATACGATGGACATTAACTGACTAAATACACCCAGGGCATTTGCTAGCCCAAACGGCATAACTCTAAAATTGAAGACACACATGTGGCAGGTAAAAGCAACCTGTCAATATCCCGACGTCAAATCCAAGGTGGAAAACCATTTAGACTTTCCTAAAAGAGCTAGAATATCATCAATCAAGGGGAGGGGCACTGCCAGCGAGTTCGTAATTGCATTTAACTGATGAAAATCCACACAAAACCTATGCCCTCCATCCTTCTTTTCAACAATCACTGTTGGAAAACTCCAGAGAGATTTGGATCTTTCAATTATCCCTGATTCCATCATTTCATTTACTGCGTCTTCTACTAATTTTTTTTTTGTGGATTGGGGTCCTATATGGTCTTAACTTAATAGGTGGGTGATTACCCATGTCTATCTTCCTTTCAACTGTCTCCATCTGTCCCAGTTCCTTATCAGTAATGGCTATTACCTCCTGATTACCATTCAGCAACCCCCTCAATTCCTGATTATAACACTCAGGAGCTGTTATATCTTCATCCCGTATTTTATTGCTACCTGTCTTATTCCCAGGCCTATTCTCATTCCATACTCTCACCTGTTTGACTTCTCTTACTGGGCACGCCTGTGCCAGCTCTTCTCCCTGCTTTATTTTAATAGTTTTATTGGTTAACAGTAAGGGAACTGACCCCGACCTCTTCACCAATGAATCACACATGGTATTTCCCCTTCACTATTATTGTACCTATCAGTAAAGACCACTTGGTACAGGTCACTGTTCAGCACTCCTTCTGTTATAATTTTGCCCTTCCCAGATACAGTAGACCTAGGACGAAGCTTTATATCTGCCTGCGCCACCACTGGCAATTGTTCATAATTATCCTCTCCCAACAGTATCCCTACCCATTCCAATGTTAGTGTGGCGGGGTCAAAACGGATCTGTGACTTATTCTGCCTAAACTAGTCACTCCCCAAAATTAGCCCACTACACAAGTCAGATGCCACATAAACCTTAAGTTTACCTCTGGTTCTTGCCAACTGGAAAGGTAGCCACATCGTACCCTCTATCCTCATCCTGCTACTATCAGCCTGACTTATTAGTAGATCGATGGGACTAAGCTTAGTTTTCAGTCCCAACTATCTAAAAACCTTGGAGCTAACCAGTGACACTGAAGCTCCAGTATCAACAAGGGCCTTCACCTTCTTGTCTCCCAGCAACACATTACAGGTAAAGTCTGGACCTTCCTTCAGCAAACGGTATACCTGTACCTTTCTCCTTCCTGTATGTTCTCTCCCTTCCTCTCGCTTTCTTGACAACTGAGACGTGGGAGTCGGTGACAGGCGTTCAACTTTTTCTAGGGGCTTCCATTACTGTCTAGGGGCTCTCCTGAGTTGGGTAGAACTCGGATGACTTTCTTTTCTCGGACTAGCAACCCATTTCTCCCCTCTATTCGAGTTAGGTTTGTTCCATTCGGTGTGGTCCATCTTTCTCCTGTGAGGACATGTTCATCTCAGGTGACCTGCTCCTTCACAGCGCCAACACCTTCGCTCCTTACAACTTGTCGAAAAGTGCCCAATCACACCATATCCAGCATCGCAAAGTTCTTACTTGCACTGGGGCCACCCTGCCTCTTACTTTTCCACGGGTGACCCAACGGTGTTTCCTGGACCCTTTTCCTTCTCAGTAGGGGCACCAGCGTAGTAACTCGCTTTATCCCCAGTTTACGATCTCCCTCTGCTGTACACCACTGAGCCTTGTGCCTGAACTCACCACAAGTAGTGCAGTTCAGCCCCAAAGACCTTGGGTCACCTCCATATTTTGTCGGACAGTCGCGGGCCCAATGACCACCATACTTGCAAATCCAGTACACCAGCCCATATCAGCCTGGTGTGGGCTTGTGAAACCCATAACGCAGATCCTAGGCTCTCCTATTGGGAACTGCTTCAGCTTTCCAGTCGTCTTCCACCTCTTCTTTCAGGTCCCATATCTGGATCTGCTCCTGGTCCTTCTTTTTCATCACTACTTTGACCCCCCCCCCCCCGGGTTACTACCTACACCCCCTCTTATTCTATCCCAGAGTCGTTTGCTGGTCCGAGCTGCCTCTATGGCAGTGGCTAGGCTGACCAGTCCCAACTTCAAGACTTCGCCCCTCAGGTTCCTGTTATTCAACGCGTCCACATGCACATCAGCCAACAAGGCCTGAATACAACCACTGTCCCATGTTGCCAAGTCCAGAAAAGCTAATGCTGCTAGCACCATGATTCTTTCCCCCAATTCCTCATTAGTCTCTTTTTCTTGTTGCTGCAGCTGGAATAATTTCCTGACTACCTCAATAGCCGTACACTCACTTGCATAGTGCTGCACCAGAGCGGATTTAAGCTCAGTCTACGTCAGGGCCAGGTTTTCTTTGTACCACCCCTGCTATGAGTTTGGACACCTGCCCCGCTGCAGCGTCGTAAGCTAGGATCACCATTTCTTGGTCCGAGAGGCCATACATCACCTGCTTCTTCTGAATAGACAGAATCCATTGGTGCAGGTCCACAGGGTTTCCTTTATAAGTAGGTAGCTTCATGCTACCTATCAGCCTCCTTAAACTCATCGATATTTCGGGGACTCCCATGTCCCCGAGGTCATGTGTGGCATCTGATCCTGCTATGCTCATCCTAGTGTCTTGTCAACTACCACTTTCCTATGAAATGAGAAACCGACGACAGAACGAAAGGAAAAATACTTAACACAGTGGTGGTGCTTCAACTGTGTACAAAGTTGACAAAGTCAAAACAAGATCAACAATATTACTGGCAGATCTAAGTGATATGAGTTAAAAACCAAAAAGTGACTTACCTGAGGTCTGCCGCTCTGTGTTTTGTTTCTTTTTCCTCCTTCTCTTTTCCTCCTTATGTCCTTTTTAGACCAATATAGTCCGAAGACTAGTGTCCTTTCTGGTTTTACTTGGTCCCGACTGGACAAAACAAATGCAACCTTCTCTCCTCTTTCAGACGGCCATGCTAATTCCCACGGGTTGATCCTGGTTAACACAACACTAGTCTAACACTTTCTCCTCAACCCCTCAACCTCCAACATCTTATTCTCTGGGTTGAGGCATCTATTCGGTCCTAACTGAACTTAAGGGAGTGGCCATAGGTCTCCTGAGCATCCGTAGATTATTCGACCATTCCACTGGTTTAATCCTGCTTCCTGCCCACCTTGTGTTTGGTTTGATCCAGAAAGCAGAATTGATGTTCACTCATTCACAGTTGACTGAAGATGTAGACATGGCTGAAGAGTCTGCGCTAAGAAATTTCAAATGCAACAAAAAAAATTAATATCTGCAGAAAGCTGGAGAAAGTGATTAAATTGTTAATGTCTTTTATATAGCAGGAAAGAATAGTATAGAAAAGAAGCGGGTTACAGAAAAGAAAAGTAATTGGCATAAAAACGCATACACTGGATTCTGGACAGAGAGACAGTGTGTTATGATTAACTTGTTGTTAAATCATCTCAGAACGATATACGACTCTTGCGATGGGGAAATAAGATTTCTGTGCGTGGCTTAAAGTTTATAGTGGCATTCCTCCTTAGCAGTAGTAACAGTAGTAGTAATATTCATTGTAGCAGAAGCAGCAGTACTTATATCAACAGCACATGTTAGCGGATACTTTGTTCCAATCTCTGACGTCTCCAACTTGACTCTCCACTGTCTCTAGCCCTACTCTTGCCCAGGCTAATTCTCTTCTGTCTCTCTCTTCCGTCTGCCTCTTTCATCTCTCTCTTCTGTCTGCCTCTTTTACAGCACAACTACGTGTTTATATAGAAAAACCCGGCTAGTCATAACTGACCCTTGGCCCTACTACTTCGCACGCGATCATCACGGGGTTATGGCTGTTTCAACCAAAATCATGTGAATTCTTAAGGTCCTCCTTGCTTACTGAGATCTATTCCAAGTTTTAAGCAATAAAAATTATTTTGTCTATTTCCATTGACTCCTGATGACCCAGATTAAATGGGTACAACTTCTGCCCAGGGTCAGGTTTCAACATCAGTAAATAAAAAAGCTTGATATAATTTCTGATCTGTTCAAATCCAATCCAATTTCACTAAAAAAAAAATATACGTGTGTATGTATGTGCGTGTGTGTGTGTGTTTCCCAGATTCTCTGTCACAGACTGAATGTATCTATGATATTTATGGGGAAAGATTACGATTTCTGTTGTACCTTGTCCACAGTTGGCACTATGATTTAAATGCTATTTCAGAAAGAAACAATTCAGTATTTACGGCTGAATCTAGACATACACAATATTGTCAGCCAGAATATAACTATGACATTTATGAGTTAAGATTTTCAATTCTGTTGCTCCTGGCTCTCATTTAGCAGTCTGATTTGCATAATATTTTGGAAAGAAAAGATTTACAAATTACGACTGAATCTACATATACACATTATTGACAGCATGAATTTAGCACATAGATTCATTACATAAGTGTTTGATTTGGTTTCTCTATGCCAAAATTTGGCAGTATGATTTGCATAATATATGAGAAAAAAACAATTTAAAAATTACACCTGAATCTAAATATAAACAATATTGCCAGCGTGAATATAACTCTGACAGTTATTAGTTAAGATTTTTATTTCTGTTGCTCCATGCCCTCACTTGGCACTATGTCTTCGCATAATATTTCAGAAACAAAGATTGAAGTAATTACGACTGAATCTAGACGGAAACAATATGGTCAGCCTAAATATAACTGTGCCATTTATTAGTCAAGATTTTGATATCTGTTGCTCATTGCCCTTATTTGGCACTATTTTTGCATGGTTTTTCAGAATGAAAAAATTCTGTAATTGCAGCTGAATCTGGATATGCACAATATTGTCAGCGTGATGATAACTCTGACATTTGTGACTTAAGATTTTGATTTCTGTTGAATCTTGGACTTATTTGTCACTATGATTTGCATGATGTTTCAGAAAGAAAAAATTTACAAATTACGACTGCATCTCTATATAGATAATTATTGTCAGCATGAATATAACTCTGATATTTATTAGTTAAGATTTTTTTTCTATTGCTCCTTGCCCTCCTTTGGCACTATAATTTACATGATATTTCAGAAAGAAAAAATTTACAAATTACAAATGAATCAAGATATAAACAATATTGTCAGCATAAATTTATCACATAGATTAATTACATAAGAATTTGATTTCAGTTTCACCATGCTATGATTTGGCTCTCTCATTCGCATGATATTTGAGAAAGAAAAACTGTACAAATTCCAACTGACTCTAGATATACACCATATTGTCAGCCTGAATATAACTCTGACATTTATTAGTGAATATTTTGATTTCTGTTCTTCCTTGCCATAACTTGTCACTATAATTTACATGTTATTGCAGATAGAGACAATTTACAAATTACAACTATATATAGATAAAGACAATATTGTCAGACTGAATGTAAATTAGTTAATATTTTGATTTCTGTTGCTCCTTGCTCTCATTTGGCACTATGTTTTTGCATGATATTTCAGAAAGAATGAATTTAGTAATCATGGCAGAATCTAGATAAACACAATATTGTCAGCCTGAATGTAACTGTGCCATTGATCAGTTAAGATTTTCTTTTGGTTGCTCTTATTCCTCATTCTGCACTATGACTTGCATGATATATCAACCAAAAAATTTGCAAATTACAATTGTACATAGAGACACAATATATTGTAAGCTCTGTCTCTTCTTAGTTAATATTATGATTCCTATTGCTTCTTGCCCTCATTTGTCTCTTTGATTTGCATGATGTTATAGAAAGAAAACAATTACAAATGATGACTGAATATATATATTCATAATATTATCAGCATGAATTTAGCACATATATTCATTACATATGAATTTGATTTCAGTTTCTCCATGCCATCATTTTGCACGATGATTTCCATAATATTTCAGTGAAAAAATTTGCAAATTACAACAGAATTCAGCCTGAATAGAAACTGTGACATTTATTAGTTAAGGTTTTGAATTCTGATGCTACCTGCTCTCATTTGGCACAGTGATTTGCATGACATGTCAGAAAGTGAAAATTTACAATTTACAACTGAATCTAGTTATACACACTATTGTCAGCCTGAATACAACTGTGACATTTATTTCAGAAAGAAAAAAATTAAATTCTACAACAATATCTAGATATACACAATGATATCAGCATGAATTTAGCACATCTGTGACATTTATTAGTTCACATTTTGATTTCTTTTGCTCCTTTCCCTCCTTTGGCACTATGATTTCATATTGTTTCAGAGCAAAATAATTTACAAATTACAACTTAATCTATTTATGCACAATATTGTCAGCATGAATTTAGCACAGAGATTCATTACATAAGAATTTGATTTCAGTCTTTCCATGTCATCATTTGACACAAGGATTTGTATGATATTTCAGAAAGAGAAAATTTAATATTGATAACTGAATCGAGATATACATAATATTGTCCGTCTGAATATAACAGTTACATTTATTAGTTAATATTTTAATTCCTGTTGCTCCCTGCCCCCATTTGGCACTATGATTTGCATATCATATTTCAAAAAGAGAAAGTTTACAATTTTCAACAGAATCTAGATATAGACAATATTGTCAGTCTGAATATAACTTTGACACTTATTAGTTTAAATTTTCATTTCTGTTGCTCTCTGCCCTCATTTGGCACTATGATTTGCATGATGTATCAGAAAGAAAAAATTTACTAGTTATAACTTAATCTAGATATTCACAACATTTTCACCTGAATAAAACTGTGACATTTATTAGTTAAGATTTTGATTTCTGTTGCTCCTTGCCCTCACGTGGCCCTATGATTTGCATGTTATTTCATAGAGAAACAATTTACAATTTATGACTTTATATAGATAAACACAATATTCTCAGCTTGATTATAACTCTGACACATAAGAATTTTCTTTCTGTTGCTCCTTGCCCTCATTTGGCACTATATTTTGCATGATATTTCTGGAAGAATAAATCAGTAATTACAGCTGTATCTATATATACACAATACTGTTAGACTGAAGGTACCTGTGATATTTAAGATTATGATTTCTGGTGCTCCAAATCCTCATTTGGCACTATGTTTTGAATGCTATTTTATAAAGAAACAATTCAGTAATTATAGCTGAATCTAGATATATACAATATTGTCAGCTTGAATATAACTGTGACATTTATGAGTTAACACTTTCTTTTCTGTTGCTCCTTGCCATCATTTGGCACTATGATTTCAGAAAGAAAAAATATACAAGTTACGACTGAATCTATATGAACACAATCTTGTCAGCCTGAATATTACAGTGATATTTATTATTTAAAATTTTGATTTCTGTTGCTCCTTGCTTTCACTTGGCATTATGTTTTCGCATAATATTTCAGAAATAAAGAATGACGTAATTACGGCTGTATCTAAATATACACAGTATTGTCAGCATGAATTTAGCACATAGATTAATTATATGAGAATTTCATTTCAGTTTCTCCATGTCATCATTTATATAACTCTGACATTTATGAGTTAAGATTTTGATTTCTGTTACACCTCCACCTTATTTGGCACTATGATTTGCATATTTCAGAAAGAAAAAATTTTCAAATTATGACTGAATCTATATATAAACAATATTGTCAGTATGAATATAACTATGATAATTATTACTTTAGATTCTTATTTCTGTAACTGCATGCCCTCATTTGGCAGTATGATTTACATGATATTTCAGAATGAAAAAATTTACAAATTACAACTGAATCTAGATATACACAATATTGTCAGCATGAATTTACCACATAGATTAATTACATGAGCATTTCATTTTGGTTTTTCCATGCCATCATTTGACACTGTAATTTCATGATATTTCAGACAGAAGAAATTTGAAAATTATGACTATATATAGATAAAGACAATATTGTCAGCCAGAATTGACATTTATTAGCTAAGATATTGATTTGTGTTGTTCCTTGCCCACATTTGGCACTATGATTTCTGTGATATTTCAGGAAGAAAAAATTATCAAATTACGACTGAATCTAGATATACACACTATTGACAGCATGAATTTACCAAAAAGATTCATTACTGAAGAATTAATTTCTGTTTATCCATGCCATCCAATAGGAACTATGATTTGCATGAAACTTGAAACATGAAAAATTTATTAATTACAGCTGAACCAAGACATAATCAATATTGTCAGCCTGAATATAACTCTGATATTTATTGGTTAAGATTTTCATTTCTGTTGCTATTTGACCTCATTTGGCAGCATGAATTGCATGGTATTTCACAAAGAAACAATTCCATAATTACGGCTAAATCTAGATATACACAATATTGTCAGACTGAATGTTACTGTGACATTTATTAGTTAAGATTTTGATTTCTCCTGCTCATTCCCTTCATTTGGCACTATTATTATTATAATTTCAACTAAATCTAGTTATACAAAATATGTCAGCCTGAATATATCTATGATATTTCTTGGTTAAGATTTTGATTCCTGCGCCTTCATCACCTCATTTGGCACTATGATTTGCATGATATTTCAGATAGAAACAATTTACAAATAACAACAGCACATAGAGACAGAATCTTATCAGCCTGAATATAACTCTGACATTTATTAGTTAAGATTTTGATTTCTGTTTGCTCCTTGCATTCATTTGGCATTATGACTTGCAGCATATTTCAGATAGAAAAAAATTTACGTCTATATATAGAGATACACAATATTGTCAGTCTGAATATAACACTGACATTTCTTAGTTAAGTTTTTGATTTCCGTTGCTCCCTGCCCTTATTTGGCACTATGATTTGCATGATATTTTAGAAAGAAAAAAATTCACAAATTACAACTAAATCTAGATATACAGAATATTGTTAGCATGAATTTAGCACATAGATTCATTAAATAAGACTTTGATTTCATTTTCTCCATGTCATCATTTGGCACAAGGATTTGCATGATACTGCAGAAAGAGAAAATTTAAAATTGATAACTGCATCTATATATACAAAATATTGTCAGTCTGAATATAACAGTTACATTTATTAGTTAATGTTTTAATTCCTGTTGTTCCCTGCCCTCATTTGCCCCTATGATTTGCAAATTTCAAAAAGAGAAAGTTTACAATTTTCAACAGAATCTAAATATAGACAATATTGTCAGCCTGAATATAACTTTGACACTTATTATTTAAAATTTTCATTTCTCTTGCTCCCTGCCTTAATTTGGCACTCTTATTTGCATGATATTTCAGAAATTAAAATAAATTTACACCTGAATCTAGACATACACAATATTATCAGTCTGATTATATCTCTCTCAGTTATTCCATAAGATTTTGATTTCTGCTTCTCCTTGCGTTCACATGGCTTTTGGATGTTATTTCAAATAGAAACTATTTATAAATTACGACTGTATATAGATAAACACAATATTCTCAGCTTGATTATAACTCTGACACTTATTAGATAAGAATTTTTGTCTCCTTGCCCACTATGTTTTGCATGATATTTCTGAAAGTAGTATATCAGTAACTGCGGCTGAATCTAGATATACACAATATAGACTGAATGTACCTGTGATATTTATAAGGTAAAATTAAAAAATTCTGTTGTACCTTGCCCGCATTTGGCACTATGTTTTGAATGCTATTTCAGAAAGAAACAATTAAGTAATTACGGCTGAATCTAGATATACACAATATTGTCAGCCTGAATATAACATTTTCATTTCTGTTGCTCCTTGCCCTCATTTGGCACTATGATTTCCATTATGTTTCAGAAAGAAAAAATTTACAAATTACTTTATTTTTGTAAATTTTGATTTCTGTTGCTTCTTGCTTTCATTTCATACTATAATTTGCATGATATTTCAGATCGGAACAATTTACAAATTACAAATGATAGATACAATATTGTCCGCCTAGATATAACTGACATTTATTAGTTAAGACTTTGATTTCACAAGTTACATCTGAATCTATATATACCCACTACTGTCAGCATGAATTTAGCATGTAGAATCATTACTTAAGAATTTGATTTCAATTTCTCCATGCGATCATTTGGCATTATCATTTCCATGAAACTTCAAACATGTAAAGTTTATTAATTACAGCGTAACCTAGACATAATCAATATTGTCAGACTGAATATAACTGAGACATGTATTAGTTAATGTTTTCATTTCTCTTCCTCCTGGTCCTCATTTTGCAGTATGAATTGCATAATAAATCAGAAAGAAACAATTCAGTTATTAGGGCTGAATCTAGATATACACAATATTGTCAGCCTCAATATAACTATGACATTTATTAGTTAAGATTTTGATTTTTGTTGTTCCTCATTTGGCACTATGATTTACATGATATTTCAGAAGGAAAAAATATTTTTGAAATTACAACTAAATCTATATCTATATACACAATATTTCAGCTTGAATTTAGGACATAGACACATTACATAAGAATTTGATTTTGGTTTCCCCATGCCATCATTTGGCACTATGATTTGCATAACATTTCAGAACAAAAAAGTGACAAATTACTGAATCTGGATTTACACAATATTGTCAGCTTGAATATAACTGTGACATTTATTACTTAAGATTGTGATTTCTGTTGCTCCCTGTCCCCAATGGCACTATCATTTACATGTTATTTCAGATGGAAACAATTTAAAAATTATGATTTAAGATTTTCATTTCTGTTCATCCCTGCCCTCATCTGGCACTTTGTTTTGCATGATATTTCAGAAAGACAAAATTTAAATATTACACCTGAATCTAGATATACACAATATTATCAGCCTGAATATAACTCATATTCATTTCAGTTTCTCCATACCATTATTTGCACCCTGATTTGCATTATATTTCAAAAAGAAAACATTTACAAATTACAACTGTATCTACATATCCACAATATTCTCAGCCTGAATATAACACTGACATTTATTTGTTAAGATTTTGATTTCTGTGTCTTTTTGCCCTCACTTGATGCTATGACTGGCATGTTATTTCAGACAGAAGCAATTTAAAATTATGGCTCTATACAGTCATACACAATATTGTCAGCCTTAATACATCTCTGACACATATTAGATAAGATTTTTCTTTCTGTTACTCCTTGCCCTGATTTGACACTGTTTTGCTTGATATTTCAGGAAACAAAAAATTCTGTAATTATGACAAATCTAGATATACACAATATTGGCAACCTGAATGTATCTTTGACTTTCATTAATTAATATATTGATTTCTATTCCTACTTGCCCTCATTTGTTAATATGACTTGCATGATATATCAGAGAAAAAATTTTCAAATTACAACTCTATATACATATACCTTATATTGTCAACCTGAATATTTATGTGACATTTATTAGCTAACATTTTGATTTCTGTTGTTCTTTGTCCTCATTTAGAACTATGATTTGCATGATATTTCAGAAGGAATAAATTTACAAATCATGACTGAATCTCTATATACACACTATTGTGAGCATGAATTTAGTACGTAGATTCATTACTTATGAATTTGATTTCGATTTCTCCATGCCATAATTTGTCACTATGATTTCCATGAAACTTCAAACATGAAAAGTTAATTAATTACAGCTGAACATAGACATTATCAATGTTGTCAGCCTCTTAACATTTATTAGTTAAGTTAATCATTTCTGTTGCTCCCTGTCCTCTTTGTCACTATGAATTGCCTGATATTTCACAAAGAAACAATTCAGTAATTATGGCTGAATCTACATATACACAATATTGTCAGCCTGAACGTAACTCTGACATATATTAGTTAAGATTTTCATTTCTGTTTCTCATTGCCCTCACTTGACAGTAGCATTTTCAAGTTATTTCAGATAGTAAGCATTTAGAAATTATGACTGTATATAGATATACACAATATTGTCAACCTGGACATTACTCTGACATTTATGAGTTAAGATTTTCATTTCTGTTGCACCTTGCCCTGATTTCGCACTATGATTTGCATGATGTTTCATAATGAAAAACAGAAATTACTACTGTATACAGATATATATGTAATATTGCCAGCCTCAATATAAATCTGATATTTATTAGTTTAGATTTCTCTTGCTCCTTGCCCTCACTTGGCACTATGATTAGCCTGTTATTTCTTATAGAAACAATTTATAAATTACAACAGTATATAGATATATACCATAGTGTCAGTCTGAATATAACTCTGACACTTGTGATTTATGATTTTTATTTATGTTGCTCCTTGCCCTTATTTGGCACTATGATATGCATGATATTTCAGAGAGAAATAATTCATTAATTATGGCTGAATCTAGTTATATACAATATTGGCTGCCTGAATACAACTGTGACATTTTTGAGTTAAAAGTTTGATTTCTGTAGCTCCTTGCCCTTAATTGGCACTTTGACTTTCATGATATATCAGAGAAAAATTTTCAAATCACATCTCTATATGGATATACACGATATTGTCAGTTTGAATATAACACTGTCATTTCTTAGTTAGGTTTTTGCTTTCTGTTGCTCCCTGCCCTTATTCGGCATGATGATTTGCATGGTATTTCAGAAAGAAAAAATTAACAAGGTACAACTGAATCTATATATACACAATATTGTCAGCATGAGTTTAGCAAATAGATTCATTTATTATGAATGTGATTTTGGTTGCTCCATGCCTTATTTGACACTATGATTTGCATGATATTTCAAAGAGGAAAAATATACAAATTACCGCTGAATCTAGATATACTCAATATTGTCAGCCTGAATATAATTGTGATATTTATTAGTTAAGTTTTTCATTTGTTCGCTTCCATCCCCCATTGGACACTATGATTTGCATGGTATTTCTTATAGAAACAACTAGCAGTAGAGCCCGGCATTGCCGGGGATGTAACAGTAAGAGATAGATCAAGTATTGACCATTATAAAGACTGAAAAATAAAATTGACAAAGATTATTGTTTAAGGTTGATGGACACACATGTCTTAATTAGTTTTTTTTTTTTTTTTTTTTTTTGTTTTTTTACAAAATGGTCAAACTCAAACAAAAACATCGTTTTCAATCGTGATGAGTCTACCGATTGAATAGAATTTTTCAATTTTATTATAAACAATTGTCTTGTAAATGGAATTTTAAAAGCATTCTGAATGTAAAAATAAAGAAAAAAGTGTGCAAGACATTAAGAAACACTACCTGCCAAAAAAAGTGAAGTTTTGAAATTGGTTGAAAATTGTAGGAAATCCGATCCCATATATAAACGAACACACACACACACACAAACAACCTGGGTTTTATAATAAGTATAACTTGATATGAGTTGTCCCCCTTTCATTCTCGAAACAGCAATGCCTCTTAATTGTGTTTTCAAATTGATTTCATGTAAAAACAATTGTGTTTTTCCAATTTTTGGTACTGTCAGAACCACCGCAAGGTAATTTTTACGTAGTCCTGTGAAGTTTTGTTGAAATCGGTTGAAAAATGTATAAAATCCGATCCAATATATAAACGAACAGACACACACATACACAACCTGGGTTTTATAATAAGTATGATTTACAAGTTATGACTGTACATAGAGACAAGATTCTCAGCCTGAATGTAACTCTTAATATTTGTTAGTTAAGATTTTGATTTCTGTTGCTTCTTGTCCTCATTTGGCACTATGATGCGCATGATATTTCAGAAAGAAAAAATTTACAAATCATGACTTTTTCTATATATACACACTATAGTCAGCATGAATTTAGCCCAGATTCATTACTTATGAATTTGATTTCGCATTCTCTATACCATCATTTGTCATTATGAGTTTATAATTAAATTACAGGTGCACAGAGACATAATCAATATTGACAGCCTGAATTTAACTCTGACATATATTAGTTAAGATTTTCATTTTTGTTGCTACTTGCCTTCATTTGACAGTATGAATTTCTGATATTTCAGAAAGAAAGAATTCAGTAATTAGGCTGAATCTAAACATGCATAATATTCTCAGACTGTATATGACTGTGCCATTTATTAGCTATAATTTTGATTTCTGTTGCCCTTTACCCTCATTTGGCACTCTGGCTTGCATGATATGTCAGAAGAAATTTGCAAATTTCCACTGTATATAGATACACACAAAATTGTCAGCCTGAATATAACTCTGATTTCATAATGAAGATTCGATTTCTACTTCTCCTTGCCCTCATTTGGCACTGGGGTTAGCATGATATATCATGAAGAAAAAAATTTACAAATTATAACTGAATCTAGATATGCACAAAATTTTAGCCTGAAGAAAATTGTGACATTCATTAGTTAAGATTTTGATTTCTGATGCTCCTTGCCCTCATTTGGCACTACGATTTGCATAACTCAGATAGTAACAATTTACACATTACGACTGTATATATACAGAGAATATTGTCAACCCGAATATAACTGACATTTATTAGCTAAGATTTTGATTTCTGTTGCTCCTTGCTTTCATGTTGGCACTATGATTTTCATTATGTTTAAGAAAGAAAAAAATTACAAATTACGACTGAATCTATATATACACAATCTTGACAGCCTGACTATTACTGTGACATTTATTATTTAAGATTTTGATTTCTGTAGCTCCTTGCACTCACTTGGCATTATATTTTGGCATGATATTTCAGAAATAAAGAATGAAGTAATTACGGCTGAATCTAGATATGCACAATATTGTCAGCATGAATTTAGCATATAGATTCATTACATAAGAATTTCATTTCAGTTTCTCCATGCCATCATTTGGCATCATGATTGGGATGAAAATTCAAATGTGAAAATTTTATTAATTACAGCTGAACCAAATCATGATGAATATTGTCAGCCTAAATATAATTCTGACTTATATTAGTTAAGATTATTATTTCTGTTGCTCCTTCCCTCATTTGGCACTATGATTTGCATGTTCTTTCAGATAGAAACAATTTACAAATAACGATTGTATGTAGACATACACAATATTGTCAGCCTGATTATAACTGTGACACTTATTAGTTAAGATTTTAATTTCTTTTGCTCCTTGATCTCATTTGGCACTATGATTTCTCTTGCTATTTCAGTAAGAAAGATTTCAGTAATTATATCTGAATATAGATATACACAATTTTGTCAGCATGAATATATCTATGACATTTATTATTTAAGGTTTTTATTTCTGTTGCTACTTAGTTTGGCACTATGGCTTGCATGATATATCAGAAAAATAATTTGCAAATTATGACTATATAGATACACACAACATTGAAACTTGAATATAACTCTCTCATTTCTTTGTTAAGATTTTGATTTCCATTGCTCCCTTCCCTCATTTGGCACAATGATCTGAATCTAGAAATACACAATATTGTCAACATGAAGCACATATATTCATTACTTCAGGTTTTGATTTCGGTTTCTCTATGCCATCATTTGGCACTATGATTTTCCTGATATTTTAGTAAGAAAAAATTTTCAACTTACAACTGAACCTAGATATACACAATATTGTTTGCATGAATATAAATCTGACACTTGTGACCGTCAGTTAATTATCTGCTAAGGAAGAAAAACTACGATGAAATTCTTGTGCCATCTGTGAAAGTACAATCAAAAGTACTTGAAGTTAAAACCAGTTTCAATGAAGAAAAACTCTGACGAATAGCTTGTGCCGTCCGTGAAAGTACAAGCAATAGCACTTGGAATTAAGACAAGTTGTTGATGAAGAGAAACTCTGATGAATAACCTTATGCCATCCGTGAAAGTAAAAATCACAGTACTTGAAGATAATTCAAAGAAGCTAACCACAACTTTCGTTCCGTCATCATTTATTAGAACAGGTTGGGAAAAGAAGAAAAAGAACAAAGAAAGAACTGTAAATATTTTTTTTTATTCTGATATAAACATCATATTGTGACTTATTTGATCGTCGTCCATTTTTCAATTTTTTATGCATGTGTTCAACTCCTTGGTTTAGCATGCTTAAGGTAACCTAGTGGAATCCAAGTGGGCAGACCAGGAGTGAGCCTGAGTACCGCCATACCTGGTGACCGAAACAGACCGGACATGTAATGCCATCTTTTAATTCATCACCGTAGACAGGCAATTTCTGGAATACATCATAATTGGTGCTGTGACCAGGCTGTGGCCCTGAATCAGTCATATCCTTACTTAAGAAATTGATTTCAGTTTTTCCATGCCAACATCTGGCACTATGATTTGCATGAGATTTCAGAAAGAAGAAATTTACAGATTACAACTGAATGTAGTATACACGATATAGTCAGGATGAATATAGCACATAGATTAATTACTTAAGAATTTGATTTCGGTTTCTGCATGCCATCACTAGACACTATGATTTCCAAAATATTTAAGAAAGAAAAAATTTACAAATTACAACTGAATCTAGATATCCACAATATTGTCTGCACGAATATAACTGTGCCATTTATTATTTAAGATTTTGATGTTTATTGCTACTTCCACTCATTTGGCACTATTACTTGCATGACATTTCAAATAGAAACAAAATTATGACTAGCATATATAGACAAAATATTGTCAGCCAGAATATAACTCTGACATTTATAAGGTAAGATTTATTCTTTTTGTTGCTCTTTGTTCTCATTTTAAACTATGATTTGCATGATATTTCAGAAAGAAAGAATTGACTAATTACAACTGAATCAAGATATACACAATATTATCAGACTGAATATACCAGTGATATTTATTAGTTAAGATTTTTATTTTTATTGTTCCCTGCCCTGATTTGGAACAATGATTAGTATGATATTTCAGAAAGAAAAAATTTACAAATCATGACTTTATGTATATATAAACACTATTGTCAGCAGGAATTTGGCACATAGATTCATCACTCAAGATTTTGATTTCAGGTTCTCCCTGCCATCATTTGGCACTATGATTTGTATGAAACTGCAAACATGAAAAGTTTATTAATTAAAGCTGAATATTAATATCAATATTATCACCCTGAATATAACTGTGACATTTATTAGTTAAGATTTTTATATCTGTTGCTCCTTGCCCTTCTTTTGCATTATGTGTTGCATGTTATTACAGAATGAAACAATTCAGTAATTATGGCTGAATATAGATATACTTCATATTGTCCGCCTGAATATAACTGTTATTTTTTAGTTAAAATTTTGATTACTGTTTCTTCTTGACCACATTTGGAACTACAATTTGCATGATATTTCAGAAAGAAAGAAATTTACAAATGACCACTGAATCTATATATACACACTATCATCAGCATGAATTTAGATTCATTTCATAAGAATTTGATTTCAATCTCTCCATTACATCACTTGGCACTCTGATTTGCATGATATTTCATAAAGAAAAAATTTGGAAATTACGACGGAATCTATATGTACACAATATTGTCAGCCTGAATATAACAGTGACATTTATTAGTTCAGATTTTGATATCTGTGGCTCTTGCATGTATTTCGCACAAGGATTTCATGGTTTTTTGAAAAGAATAAATTCTGCAATTGCAACCAAATCTAGATATACACAATAATGTCAGCGAGTAAAAAACATGTGAGATTTATTAGTTAAGTTTTTGATATCTGTTGCTCATTGCACTTATTTGGCACAGGGTTTTGAATGGTTTTTTAGAAAGAAAAACTTCTGTAATTGCAGAATATACACAATAATGTCAGCCTGAATATGATTGTGACATTAATAAGCTAAGATTTTGATATCGTTTGCTCATTGCACTTATTTGGGACAACGTTTCACATGGTTTTTCAGAAAGAAAGAATTCTGTACTTGCAGCTGAATTTAGATGTACACCATATTGTCAGCCTGAATATAAATGTGATACTTATTAGTTAAGATTTCGATATCAGTTGCTCATTGCACTTACTTGGCAAAAGGTTTTGCATGGTTTTTCAGAAAGAATGAATTCTGTAATTGCAGCTGAATCTAGATATACACAATAATGTCACCCTGAATATGACTGTGACATTTATTAGTTAAGATTTTTATATCTGTTGCTCATGGCACTTAACTGGCACAAAGTTTTTCCATGGTTTTTCAGAAAGAAAGAATTCTGCAATTGCAGCTGAATCTAGAAATACACAATAATGTCAGTCTGAATATAACTTTGACATTTATTAGTTAAGATTTTGAAACCTGTTGCTCATTGCACTCATTTGGCACAAGATTCTGCATGGTTTTTCAGAAAGAAAGAATTCTGTAATTGCAGTTGAATCTCGATATACACAATAAATTCAGCCTGATTGTGAAATTTCTTATTTAAGATTTTGATATCAGTTGCTCATTGCACTTATTTGGCACTATATTTTGTATAGTTTTCAGAAAGAAAGAATTCTGTAATTGCAGCTGAATGTAGATATACACAATAATGTCAGCCTGAATATAATTCTGACATTTATTACTTAAGATTTTGAATCCTGTTCCTCATTGCACTTATTTGGCACAAGGATTTGCATGGTTTTTCAGAAAGAAAGAATTCTATAATTGCAGCTGAATCTAGATATACACAATAATGTCAGCCCGAATATAACTGTGACATTTATTAGTTAAAATTCTGATATCTGTTGCTCCTTACATTTAGTTGGCACAAGGTTTTGCATGGTTTCTCAGAAAGAAAGTATTCTGTAATTGCAGCTGAATCTAGATATACACAGTAATGTTAGCGTATATGTACCTGTGATATTTATGAGTTAAGTTTTTCATATCTGTTGCTCATTGCACTGATTTGGCATAAAGTTTTGCATGGTTTTTGAGAAAGAAAGAATTCTGGAATTGCAGCTGAATCTAGTTATCTATCTACTATCTATATTTCTCATGTTGTCTGTGTATCTGTCATGGGCGTTGTTACCTCTCCCAGGCCGCATTTATTACCTGATTTTGATGCGGTTTTCACCACAAGTTTGCAAATGGCTACCATAAGGACATGATGGAGCCCGATTTTTGAGTTCGGACTCAGGTTCCAAAAAAATCGATAATCGAAAAAATCAATAATCGAAAAAATCTGCTTACAGATGGAATGATCGCATTTCAACCAAATTTGATACCCTCTTAGAGTCTACCATAAGTGTTGTGCAGATGTTTTGATACGCCCAGATTGCACCTGAACCGCATGTCGGTTTTTAGTGAAAACCGACCGGATTTATGAGGAAGCTATTGGGAGTCAGCATGTGAAGTTTCAACTCTGAGCACCCCCCAAACAGAGTGCACATCAACAATCGGTCAACTGTTTAAAATGTTTTTCCAGTTGGGTATTTCCTAAATGCAGATTAATTTAAGGTAACACTACCCGCTGAAAGAAACAGGACAGTCCATGCAGTGTAGTGGAAGAAAACATTTGACCTCAAATTCTGGAATGGGTGCTGCTTATTGTAACTGATGCTGACAAACAGCCTCAGGGATAGCACAAACGTCATTACAATACTCCCGCAAGTAACGAAGTTTCCGTCATTGTCAGCGGTGATCAGCACAACAGATGTGACATTGTTATCAACTACGATGCACTGCAATACCCACTTCTCTTCCCTTACGGAGAAGATGGGTACCACTTTGGCATTCTGCAAAATGGATCCACCTTAAAAACTGTCTTGCAGGGCTTTCTACACCTACCTATTGATGGTACATGAGGGTGCATTCAAACATCTTCATCAAAGCCAGCAACTTTTCCATCAATTCATAGTAGACATGGCTGCTAAGATGGAATCTGAAAGACTCTGTTACATCAGACTGAATCAGACCAAGTTGCGCTGTGACTCTTACCTTCACTTCTGTGATGCTTTATGAAATGATGCTGATCCACACAATATAGGCAAGATGTGCATACTACCTGCAACATTCACAGGCAGTCCACGATACATGCACGCGAGGACGCAAGTACGGCTGACCAGACCTATTCATAACTTTCACGTGTAACCCAAAATGGTACGCAATTGCTTAAGAACTTATGCCAGGGCAATCGACCTATGACTGTCCAGACCTCATTGCACATGTTTACCATCTGTAGTTAGGAAAGCTAATGGATGTGATTACAAAGGGCCAGGTTTTGGGGGCTGTTTGCTGTCGCATGCACACTATTGAGTGGCAGAAACGTGGCCTGCCTCACGCACATATACTAATTTGGCTGTGCCACAAGATTGAGGCCACAGAAATCGATCATCTTATTTCTGCTGAAATTCCTGATCAATCAGCTGACCCTGAATTGTACGAAATAGTGACAACCAACATGATCCATGGTCCCTGTGGGTTGCATTACAATTACACCAGTTGTCACAACAGCGATGGCAAATGCACCTGGCAGTACCCATGAGATTTTGTGAGCGAAACCATTACAGGGAGCGATGGTTATCCACTGTATCTGCAAAGGAGTCCCATTGAGGAAGGATTTACAGCCGTGGTAAAGGACCACCAAGTGAATAACAGATGGGTAGTGCCATACTGTCCCCTGCTAACAAAAGCGTTCAATGTGCACATGTCGAATATTGCCATTCAGTTCACTCCATCAAGTATGCAACTACATCAACAAAGGGACTGATGCTGCAATGTTTGGTATTAGGCAGGAAGGTTCCGTAGACAAAATCCAGGACTTCATTGCAGGGCGCCTCATTAGCAGCACAGAGGGCCCTTGGCACATAATCAGCTTCCCCATCCACGAACACTTCCCAGCAATCGTCCAGCTTGCTGTGCACCTAGAAAACGACGAACTACATTATTTTTCTGTGAATACAGCAGTGGATGTGTCTGTGCGTACCAAAAACACAACGCTTACTGCGTTCTTCAAACTTTGTTGACAGGATGAGTTTGCTAGGACTCTACTGTACCCAGATATGCCTTCATACTACATGTGGACAAAAACAACACCTGGGCTCAGCGGAAGTGCAGAGCCAACGTCGAGGGATATCTAGGCGTCAAAAAAGACGCCACACTCGGAAGGGTATTCACGGTTCCCCCATCACGACAGGAATGTTTTTACTTGCGACTCTTTTTGCACAAAGTTAGTGGTCCAACGAGCTACAATAACTTACGGGTGGTTAATGGAGTTTTATGTGACACTTTTCGTGAGGCCTGCCTTTGTCTTGGCCTTTTAGAAGACGACAACCAGTGGGATGCCACAATGGCTATGAGAGCTCTTTTAAAAATACCCTCTGCTTTGCGCCACCACTTCACCACAATCTTACAATTGTGTGAACCCAGTGATCCCAAATCACTTTGGGACAAATACAAGAGAAGCGCAACTGCTGTGTCCAACAATGGCTCTTACATTCAATGATGAAATTTACAACAGGGCGCTTATAATCATTGAGAACCTGTTTGTTGAAATGGCGGGGAAATCTCTCGCCGCTATTGGGCTTCCAACGCCAGATCGTGTGGCTTCCTCCAGTCTCTCACCTGAGATTGTATGGGAGACATCCTACTCTGTTGAGGAGCTCAATGCCTATGTCACAACAAATGAGCCAAAACTTCTCATAGACCAAAGGGCCACTTACAATGCAGTTCTTGTATCCACCAGGCAGGATACAGGATCAATTTTCTTCCTAGACGCGCCTGGGGGAACGGGAAAAACGTTTGTAACAAAACTGCTTCTTGCAAAAATTCGGCGCCATGTTCTTGCTGCCACATTACTAGTGGGTGGCCGAACAGTGCACTCAATGTTTAAACTTCTGCTTGACCTGAGGCAGAAACAACTGTATGCAGTATAGCCAAGCAATCAGGTCTAGCGGAGGTACTCAGGTGATGTAAGCTCATCGTCTGGGATGAGTGCACTGTCAGTCCCAAATCTGCACTCGAGGCTGTAAACCGCTCTATGAAGGATATTCGAAACTCCGATGAATTATGGAATTATTACTGTCCTTCTATCTGGTGACTTTCGCCAGACCCTCTCCGTTGTACCTAAGGGGACAAGGGCTGACGCTATTCGAGCGTGGTTGAAATCGTCACAACTTTGGCCCACTGTTAGACAATTGCACCTTACCACCAACATGTGTGCACACCTAACTGGCAATGTTGGGTCTGCCGAATTTTCAAATTCATTATTAGCCCTTGGCAAAGGTAATATTCCAGCAGACACTAATGGATTTGAAAATGTCCAAGGGTTGTCTACAGTGATCACAACGCCAGCAACACTCAGGGAATCAGTTTTTCCTGATCTTCAAACCAACTAAAACAATATTGAGTGGCTTGCTAGGCGGACAATTCTTGCCCCAAAAAACACCACTGTGACAACCCTTAATAGACAGCTTCTGAAAACTGTGCCAGGGGTGTTGCACGTTTACAAATCCATTGACAGAACTCCAGACCCCGCTGAAATGGTAAACTTTCCAGTGGAGTTCTTAAACAGTCTCCAACCCTCTGGTCTCCCTCCTCACATTCTGGAACTTAAAGTGGGGATCTCGGTTATGTTGCTTAGAAGCCTGTGTCCACCCAAACTCTGTAATGAGACCAGGATGGTTATTCAGGCCCTACACCCAAACATTATTGAGGCCAAAATTATAACTGGCTGCGGTAAAGGGGAGCAAGTGCTTATCCCAAAGATGCATTTGAATCCATCAGATGCCAATGTACCCTTCACTTTCAGAAGATCCCAATTCCTAGTCACACCCTGTTTTGCTATGACAATTAATAAGGCCCAAGGACAAACGCTGTCTGTCACTGGTGTACACTTAGAGGAGCAGTGCTTCTCACACGGCCAACTTTACGTAGCCTGCTTGAGTCAGCAGGCACAAGGATGTATTCCTTTATTCACCCTCGCAAAAAGCTAAAAATGTGGTCTACACTGAAGTCCTCAGCCAGTGATACGCAAACTCCATTCCATTTTTCCTTTCCATGCAAGAAAATTGAGAATAAAGAATAAAGGAACACATCATCGCGTGTGCCGACTCGAGAGCAGGCTACGTAAAGTTGGCCATCTGAGAAGCACTGCTCCTCTAAGTGTACACCTGTGACAGACACTGTTTGTCCTTGGGCCTTATTAATTGTCATAGCAAAGCAGGGTGCAAATGGAAATGTGGATCTTCTGAAAGTGAAGGGTACATCTGATGGATACAAATGCATCCTTGGGATAAGCACTTGCTCCCCTTTACCACATTACTGTGAAGCATTGAACTCATCGCCAACTAATGTATAGTTACAAGCATCAATTGTCTCTCCTCACATCACCATACCATATGTACAGAAATGAATGACCCTGACCAGATTACAGGCCCTTTCAAAAATACATGCGAGACCCCTTCGTGCAGCAAAAAATCGATAAAAAGCTCCAGTTCAACCCTGCCATCAGCTGTCAGTTTTTGACTTCTTTTCACACCCAGGCTGCAATTAACGTCAAATGTCCATTCAATTTCCGACATTTACGGCGTCAATTCGTAACACAGACAGATTTCCAATTTGGGCGGATTACATTCTAAAATTCCAAGCATTCTTTACAATTCAACCAGAAATTCCTATGTGGTGCCTTGCGTAGAATGCCGTGTGACTCAAAAATCGATACAAACCTCCGCATTGACCATCTCCTCTGCAGTCCAATTCCCACTTCTTTTAAACTTTGTTCTTTCTCCATGTCTCACCTGCACTATGCGGCCCAGTACATCTAAGCTTTTCACCTCATTTTGGACTCTGTGCAGTTGACTTTGCGTTGTTAAACACTTTTGAGCTCTTTTTATTTGAACTTAAAATCGGATCAATGTATGGTTTCCAAAATACCGGGTTAACAAAACAAGGGCAACAACAACCCCGCCCAAGTAGTATGACCAGTCTCAATATTTCAGGAAACTGGGTTGGGTATGTAAAAGTATTTGTTGTTAACATTGTTTTTTTAATTCGGTTTTTCCAGTTTTGAGTCCTTTTTTAAAGCTGATCGTTTTGTGTTCATTTTGTTTAGTTCTTTTTTTGTAACAGATTTAATGTTTAATATAGAGCTTAGAAAAATTTGCAGTGTGAGATAGGCATGAAGTAAGGCATGAAGCAACATCAGCACGGCAAAGGGCACTCCTTTAAAGGCAAGGAAGGGCAAAAATATTTTAAGTCAAATGATAGCGATTGCTGTATGGGTCGTACGATTTTTGAATCAAGCACCGGCAACACCGGGGCATGCTGCTAGTACTAAATATTGTCAGACAGAATATACAGGTAATATTTATCGGTTAAGATTACGATTTCTGTTACATCTTACCCTCATATGGCACTATGTTTGACATGCTATTTCATAAAGAAACAATTTAGAAATTACGGATGAATCTAGATATACACAATATTGTCAGCCTGAATATAACTGTGACATTTATAAGTTAAGGTTTTGATTTCTGTTGCTACTTACCTTCATTTGGCCCTATGTTTTGCATGATATATCAGACAGAAAAAAATTGCAAATTACGACTGCATAATGTTATACACAATATTGTCAGCCTCAATATAACTGTATCATTAATTAGTTAAGATTTTGATTTCTCTTGCTCGTCACCCTCATTTGGCACTATGATTTGCATGACATTTCAGAAAGAAAAAATTTACAAATTATGACTGATGTATATATACACAATATTGTCAGCATATGTTTCTCACATAGTTTCCCTACATATGAATTTGATTTCACATTATCTATGCCATTATTTTGCACTATGATTTGCATAATGTTTCATAAAGAAAAATTTGCAAATTACGACTGAAATTAGATTTACATATTGTCAGCCTGAAAATAATTCTAACATTTATTAGGGAAGATTTTGATTTCTGTGGCTTCTTGCCATCACTTAGCATTATGATTTACATATTATTTCAGATAAAAACAATTTACAAATTACAATTAGATATAGATATACACAATATTGTCAGCCTGAATGTAATTTTGTAACTTATTAGTTAAGATTTTGATTTCTATTGCAACATGCCCTCATGTGGCACTATGATTTGCCTGATATTTCAGGAAAAGATAATTTACAAGTTACAACTGAATCTAGATATTGATTTCTGTTGCTCCTTGCCCTCACTTGGCATTATGATTTGCATGTTATTTCACATAGAAATAATTTACAAATTACGACTGTTTAGAGACAAAGACAACATTGTCAGCCTGAATATACCTGTGATATTCATTGGTAAGATTATGAATTCTGCTTCTCCTTACCCTCATTTGGCACTATGTTTTGCATGCTATTTGATAAAGAAATAATTCAGTAATTACGGCTGAATCTAGAAATACACAATATTGTCAGCATGAATATAACTATGACTTATAATAGTTAACATTTTGATTTCTGTTGCTCTATGCCCTCATTTGGCACTACAACTTGCATGATATATAAAATAAAAAATATGTAAATTACAACTGTATATGCATATTACACAATATTGTCATCCTAAATATCACTTGCCCTCATTTAGCACTATGATTTGCATATTTCATAACAGAATAATTTACAAATTATGACAGAATCTAGATATACACACTATTGTCAGCATGGATTGAGCACATAATTTCATTGCTGAAGAATTTCATTTCGGTTTTTCCATGCCATTATTTGTAACTTCAATTTGCATGAAACATCAGGTATGACAAGTTT
Source organism: Acanthosepion lycidas (assembly GCA_963932145.1). Lineage (NCBI taxonomy): Eukaryota > Metazoa > Mollusca > Cephalopoda > Sepiida > Sepiidae > Acanthosepion > Acanthosepion lycidas. Next base: position 118,938,887 of record OZ010574.1, on the reverse strand, counting down.
ATTAATTGCAGCTGAAACTAGACTTAATCAATATTGTCAGCCTGAATCTAACTCTGGCATGTAGTAATTAAGATTTTCATTTCTGTTGCTTCCTGCCGTCTATTGGCACTATGATTTTCATGATATTGCAGAAAGAAAAAATTTACAAACTGCAATTGAATCTCGATATACACAATATTGTCAGCATGAATTTAATTTATACATTAATTACTTGAGAATTTGATAATGTTCCTCCATGCCATCATTTGGCATTATTATTTGCATGATATTTCAGAAAGAAAAAAATTTGCAAATTACAATTGTATCTAGATTTACATAATATTGTCAACCTGAATTTAACTCTGACATTGATTAGTTAAGATACTGATTTCTGTTGTTCCCTGCCCTCATTTGGCACAATAATTTGCATGATATTTCAGAAAGAGGAAATTTACAATTTTAAACTGAATTTAGATATACACAATATTGTCAGCCTGAATATAACTGTGCCATTTACTAGTTAACATTTTGATTTCTTTTGCTTTTTTCTCTCATTTAGCACTATGATTTGCAAGTGTTTCAGAAAGAAAAAATTTACAAATTACAACTGAATCTATATATAAACACAATATTGTAAGCATGAAATTAGCACATAGATTCATTACATATGAATTTCATTTTCACATGCGATTTGACACTATGATTTGCATAATATTTCAAAAAGAAAAAATTTGAAAATTGCGACTATATATAGATTTACACAATTTTGTCAGCCTGAATGTAACTATGACATTCATTAGTTAAGATATTTCTGTTGCTCCCTGCCCTCATTTGGCACTATGATTTACATGTTATTTCAGAAAGAGAAAATTTACAATTTACAACTGAAACTGGATGTATATATTATTGTCATCCTGTGAATATAGCACATAGATTCATTACTTAAGAACTTGATTTCAGTTCCTCCATGCCATAATTTTGCA